>VXBC01006750.1:82709-144718 GCA_013399945.1 Ploceus nigricollis
GCAGCCGCAGAGCCGGCCCGAGCGCTTGGCAGTTGCGGGGTTTGGTAGGGTGATGGCACTAGATAGACTTGCTTCGCATTCAGCCCTTTCTCCTTTGCTTTGTCCGCTCTACCCGCGTTATTCTGGCTTTCCAAACACACAAGCGACGTCAGCTTCACGTAATTCACCTTTAGCTCGTACTTCTGTATGCATCACCATTCTGTTACTGCTGCAATAAAATAGCAAGGACTGCACGAGCACCTCGCAAGAACAGTGTTGTGTCGGATGACTTAAAAGGCTGCAGTATTTTTTTTCCCCCTCTGTTTTTTTTCTCCCCCTGTATGTGTGGTGTGTAGCTGCAAATTGAGTATCCTTTGAATGATAATTCTTGTGGATAAATAAATACAGTTGAGGGCTGATGCCTCTTACTCAGCCTGATTCACAGTGGTGCCATCCTGCTCACTGCTGCGTGGGACCCATCCCGATGGCACTTGGTTATCTGGGGGCACTGCTGCGGTGCCTGGGTTGGGGCAGAGCATTGCCCGGGAAGGAGGGATGAAGAGATGGTGCTCATTGCAGCGTATTTGGGCAGGGAGTGCCTAAAATGCTGGACCTGGTAAAGGCATGCGTGTGCTTAGTACAGCTGATATTTAAAATGCCCTTTTGGATAAAGAATTTTTAACATGGCCTGGATCAGCCTAAATGACTAGATTTATTTTTTTCTATGTTGGCAGTTGTCCTTAGGACATATTCTCCCGCTCTTTATTCCCCACCCTCCAAAAGCGATTATGTTAATGCAAAGCCTGAAGTACAAGTTTTCCTCCAGCACTGCCTGTCACCCACAGGTAGCGCTAGAAAATCGATCTCTTGCTTTGCTGGTCTATCACCACACAGGCCACAGAGCTTGCTTTTTTTTGTGCTTTTGCCCCCGTTTCCTCTCATCTGGAGAGAAGTGCGAGTTAGCTGGTAAAGCTTGCATGCTGTGCGTGTGGTATTATAGCATGCTGACTTAAAGACTGGAATTAAAAGCTGGTTGTCCTAAACTCCTTACCAAATGTTACTGAACATGACAAAAGATGATTTGTGTGGGTCTGTCTCTTCTGTTTGTGGTCTCTCTAACCTCTGCCTGGTTCTTCATAACTCAGAATGATGATTTCACTGTGCCAGAGTGCTCAATTTCAAAAGAGGAACATCTGTCTGTTTAATGAAAGCATTTAATGTCCAACTCAAGCAGTGCCTAAACGCTTTTCCAGGCGCTCATGTCAGCCATTTGATATGGCAGGCGTGGGGTGAGCGGAAGGGAAAAAGCAATGGGTCTGGAAGAAGCTGGAAAAAGCCATAAAGCATCTTGCTAAAATGGCTTGATAGAGTGGCACTGCACAACTGGATGTCAATAGCTCACATCGTAAACAGGTTATGAAAGGAGACACAGTTGCTATCTGTGTTTTACTGGAAATAGGAAAATGTTCACTGTAAACATGACTTGATGGCAAAAAATCAAAGTGACTTGCTGAGGGTCAGGCAGAAAAAATGGTTGATTTCAGAGTTAAAGCCAAGTCTGAACACATGGCTACTTTTCTCTGAAGATAGCCTGGGAGCTGGGGACAATCTTATTCACACATTCCCTTTTCCACAGCCCTCATGAGAATCTTTGAGACCTAGACTTGTGTTTGACCCTGTACTCAGTCCAAGTCCTGTGAGGTATGCATCTGACCCAAACCCAAGGCCATGTTGTATTTGCAGTATTTTTATATGTTTGCATGTAACACCCTGTCCTGTTCCCATCCAGGGTGGGATGGGCTTTGACAACAGGATCCTTGTTCTGCTACACTTCAGTTTATTGTCTGTTTGTGTGAAGGGGGAGCATTACTTCCCACATAGCCCAAAGCAGTGTCTGGGTCTCCTTGCCAGCCTGGTCACTGCCTTGCTGCTGTGTGCACATTTACATGCCTATGAAAATGTCACAGACCTTCGTTATCACTCCTTTAAAGGTGCCTGGGCATTTCGTTCAGTCTGAAACTGAAGCACTGAGTGCTAGACGCTGCTGGGAAATCAAATGCCTTGTCCTAAAGGTCAAAAGTCCTCAGTGTGTGTTGATTTAATAAGTGACATGAACAGATGGGAAGGAGATGGGACAGCATGGAAATGTTGGCTAATGTCAAATGGTTGCACTGAAGTCAAGCCCATCTTGGAAATACTGTCCCTCTGAGTGTTGGGTTGGGCTCCTCGTCACAGCTGAGGCCTTATATTTGCCAGTTGTTTTGGACCTGGCTCGTTCTGTAGGATCCCATTTTCACTTGCCCTCCAGCTGGAGGCAGGAGCAGGGAGCCGAGGCCCTTTCCTTGCCCTACGCTCTGCTGGGTTCAGGCGCAGCCCTGCAGTGCTGCTGCTGTGCAGGCTGTTACCAAACCTGCACTGTGATCCCAGGGACTGACACCATGGGTTCTGTGCTCCCAACTCACAAGGGGCTTGGAGTCAGCATGGGCAGAGAAGTGAGAGGAAATGTGGCTGCTTGTTGGGATAAATAGGCCGAAGTATTTCAAAGCTTCACAGGTCTTGTGTGTCCCTGGCCTCTCATCCTGGTAATGTATTACACTTACTGTGGTATCTGTCAAGAGCATTGGGCCCTTTTCTCCAAAGTGCAAAACCCTCATTCCTTGACTCCTGGCCTTTCTCACCTCTACACTAGGTAATTGCAATTAAGCCATCTAGAGTTTCCTCATAAATTTTATTTTCAGAAACTGTAGATAGCAGGGAATGTGATAAGCTGCTTAATAATTGCCTGCCAGCTGGCTTACAGGAACTTTTAATGTGTTTGCTTTTGGCCTATAAAGCTCTAATAATTTGGACTCCAGCCAAAACATCCTTTCTTCTTGAACGGTACTGTGGCAGCTCTGATTTTCAGAGGCAGGAATTTCTCAAGGGTAATGGCATTAGTTTTCCTTTTTGTTTTTCTGGAGCTCATACTCAAGGTTGAAACATAGCTTTATGGTTTGGGACTTCCATATGGGCATTCCTACAGCCCTGCTTGCAAGCTGTCTTACAGCAGGAGACAAGCATGCTGTGGCTCTCTGTGCCTTGGAGAGCAGGAAGCCTTTTAGGGAACATCCTCACAAGGTCTTGGGGGTTCCTAGAGCTCTCCTCACGTACATGCCACTCTGCATTCTCTTGAGTGGCCCCTGGAGCATGTATAAATATATCACAGTTCCCTGGGCTCTGCAGTGAAACAGAGTTGAGCCAGACAGAGACGAACTGTCAGGCGGGATGTGAAGAGAAGCTGTATCTCACCAGAGTCACATAAAGTGACACTATAGGTTATTGTCATATGAATTCTGGTATCTGTGTACATGTTCCAGTTTTTGACATCCTAGCCTGCCCAGATCCCCTTCAAAAGCCCTAGGCCCCCATACTGCTCAGTTTGGTGAGTTAATTGGGCTGCTTTGTGTATCTCTGTCCCTCTGGTGCTGCATGCTGTGCTGCTCTGTGGCGGGCCCAGCCTGTTTATCTGTGTGCCTCGGCAGCCCTGACCAGATGTCACCAGCTTATTTAAATGCTGGCATGTATCCAGGTGTTCCTCATCACAATTCCAGCTCATAGGAGTTTACACATCTGGAACAAGGGATGTGGCCTCTGACATACTCAGTGGTGTCTGCAGAGGATTGCTGATGAGGAGAGATTTGATGTGCTATCTTCCTTTGCAAACACCACTGTGATACAAAACACAGATGCAAGGATGCAGCTTGTTCACTGCACCTCTGGAGCGCTGTGGAATTACAGAAGTGTAGTGAACAAAAGTAAGAGCTGTGATTCCTGGATATCTTCATCCTCCGCATTTGCCAGGCTGTGACTACAAAACCTCACCAACAGTACTGTGAGGAGCTGGCTGTGAGTCCTGACCCAGGTCTCAGTGTCCTCTCAGTCCAGAAAAAGCAGCTGCAGTCAAGCAAACCTGTGAGTGCTGCAGCACACTGTACTCAAATTATGGTGCTTTGCTCAAGCACCAGTCTACCAATTGATGGTGGCATGGGATTCCCAATTGTGTT
The DNA here is from genome assembly GCA_013399945.1 of Ploceus nigricollis. Classification (NCBI taxonomy): domain Eukaryota; kingdom Metazoa; phylum Chordata; class Aves; order Passeriformes; family Ploceidae; genus Ploceus; species Ploceus nigricollis. The sequence goes on from VXBC01006750.1 coordinate 86,732, forward strand.
CTGGGTACCAGCTGGTGCTACCAATTTTGGGTATCATCCTGTGGGAGGACTGGAGGAAAACATCTGTCCTGCTTTGCTGGGTTGCTCTGAGTTCCCAGACTGGTTGCTACAATAGCTTGTTAACTTTGCTGTGTTGTTTTTGTGTAATTGCTTGATTTTTTGTGTCAGAAGTAAACCTGATTGTTATGGGTTATAGATGGTAGTTCTTCTCTGACCTAGACACTAGCTTGGAGCTACTGGACTGAGAAGCATCTAGATGGTGTGTCTTTGCTGGTCTCTGAACTCCATTTCATCCTCCCTAAGACTCTCACCTTCAAGAGTAAGGGTGACAATCAGAGGTGCATGCAGCAATTTTGGATTGCTAGAGGCCAAGGAGGTGTAGGTAGGACTGGGGCCATGCCTGTTACTTGCTGGCTTCCATCCAGTACACTCAACATGGGGAAATAAAGAGGATAAAGACAGTTTAAAATGAGAAGAGCAAGGGAATGCTATCATTATTGGCAACTGGAAAGTACCCACCAGCACACTGGGGATACAGCAACAGACATGTTTGTTGGGAAATGGCTGTGGGGCTTCCTCAGGCTGTGTCCCACCCTGCAGTGAGGGTCTGGATGTGCCACACAGTGCCCTGTGGCACTGCCCTGTGGCTCCCTGGCACTGCAGGCTTGTCTCTGCCTCACCAGCAGCTCCCAGCCAGTGCGTGGAGCTCAGCTCTTGCCTCCTCAGTCCCATGTCCCAGCCGTCCCTGCCTGATAGCTTTCAAACCAGCTCCTTTATGCTCAGTCCCATGTCACCCCTTGTGCAAAAGCTGGATTTCTTCTAAATGTCTGCAGTGTGACCTGATTATTTTCCCTGTCCTTCCTCGCCCTCCTTTTTAATAGTGTCTGCAGAAAAGCTGGCAGAGTTCAGTTATATCAGTCATGCTGACTGATAGTGCTGCCTCTTCTCTTGGGATTCCTTCTCTTTTCTGTCCCTCCAGCATTCATTTCAGATTTAGCTATCAGCCCTCTAAAGACAGGGTATTGCCTTTGTTCTGTTTGTACAGCACGGAGCACAGCGGAGTCCCCAGCTGTGACCGAGGTTCCCAATGCCACAGTGATAAAAGTGAGCAGATCAGTAACGAGAAGAGGCAGCTGCTGCCATCTAAAAAAATTCAGTTTTGGTGCTGGTTTCAGTGAAATCGGGATTGGATCTAAGGCTCTTCTTCTATTGCTGCTCCCAGTAGGAGTTTATGTTAAAATAGAGACACAAATGCAGTGACAGTCATGAGAATCAGAGCAGCATTCCTATTTAACACTGTTCAACTGTGTTAATCTGATCTTAAGGCAGACATATGAGTTTGTAGATCTTTAATGTAAAATTACTGGATTTCTGGTGGTAGCTGCCTTTCTGCATTTTTTACAGGGTCTTGGGTAGCCAGCTGAGCCCTCACAGTGTGGGTGCACCCGGACCTGGGGTGGTGGTACCGGGAAGGAGACTTGATGAGGAGCAACGCAGTGAACGTGCAGTTCTCTCTAAGGCACCCCTTGGTTCTTTCCCTCCTAGCACTAGAAGGCATCTGGATGCTCTGATGTTGTGATGGCTGATTGAAGTACTGCTTGATTGACTTTAAAATATTCCAGTGGCTATTATTAAAAATATCACAAAGAATCACTCAGGTCAAACTTGAGAAATTTCATGCTGAAATGCAAATTTCTTGATGTTTCACATATATCAAGCTGTCTTGCTACTGCTGTTTTCTTTGACGCTGGTAATATATTGCATTTTCATTTTCTTCCAAAGCACAGACCCCCACCCCTCCCAACCCTTTTATCTTTTCAGATAGGTCCATCTCCTCCAGGTTCATGTCACAGATGTGTAGCCAGTGTTGGCAAGATCTACTCTGAGTCCTTTACTGACACAGAATTTGAATTCATACATTATAGCAGTGACATGGGCAACCAATATACCTGGTTTCCAAAAGGTGGCCAGGAGTTGCATTAGTTCCAGGTTGTTGAGCACAGGCCACCATCACAAAACAACAGATTTCTTAGCCAGCTCCTTGCTGTTTAAATTGTATATTATTATCTGGTTCTCATAGCCAAAAGGCTGAATCACTCTGTGTAACCTATTTAAATGTGAAGAAAGCAAAGCAAGAATTAAAAAGGCAGTGATATCTCATAAGGCTTACTTGTGTCAAGGCTAGAGACAGTAGGCAAGAATTGGCACCCACTGTGCTGTGCACTGTCTACTCATCACAAAAGGACTCTGCCCCTGAAGATCTTATGAGTATAACCCTGGGCAAAAATTACTGTGTGTTTTTCTTGACATTTTTCAGAGGCTTATCAGTCATCCTATGAAGAGTTAGGGTGCCAAGTGTGAGGCCTGAATGTGATCTTTGTTACACCATCTTACAAGAATGTCAGACTGAAGTACAGCCCTCAAAGCAACTTTAACTGTGAAATCTCTTCTAATGTCTCTGCAGTCCATTCCCATTAGACTGCTTTTTTTTTATTCTTCTTTAATCTAGAAAATAATTTGTCTTCTAGTCCTTTTGTTCTTAAAATGATTCCATATAATTCCACTATGGTTCTTTCATCTCTTTGCAAAATCTGGGATGGCTCCTATCTGGCTCTGGAAATACTGTCTTCAGACATCCTCATTAATTGATTCCTTACTCTGGCACTACATAGGAGACAATGCTACTTCTTCCTCCCTGGGGAAATCCGAGCCTGTGCACATCTGTCCCATGTCCCTTTGTGCTTAGCCAGGCAGGGTATTGTTCATGTTTTGTGTTCTTCAGCACTGCCTGCTTATCACCCTGCTCTTAGGATTTGGTACCAGCCTGGCTCCTTCCTATAATCTAAAGATTTTGTTCTTATAGAGGGAGATTTTCTCCTATTATCTGCCTTATTTTCACAAGCTCTTTAATCCTTTTACTCCTGTATGGTAAAACTTGTGTACTGTGCTGTGTCTGAAGCACAGGGCCTTGGTGATGACATACAAAGTGTGCAAAATGGCACTGGAGGTGGATTTTGCCCACTGAATTAGACACATAAGGCTCCTCTGAAATCTTTAGCTTTCAGTGTATCCGCTTTCCCAGCTAGACAAACACAACTGATGCCTTGCCCCAAAGGTACCTCTTCCTTTTCTTTCTTTCTTGTCTTCTGTTCCCCTTATGCTCTATTTCATGTTTCTTGAACCCTTCTTCTGTCACATGTGGACTTAGAACAATATCAAACCTGTGAAAGCCACTACACCAGCTCCATCTCACCTATCTGAATGCAAGCTCCCTGCCACGTGAAGTAATCTGCCTGCTTGCAGAGCTCTTGCACCGCAGGTTTGATCACCAGGTTTTGGCAGTGAAAGTCTCATTTTTGTCCTAGTTTCCAAGGCATTTTCCTGGCCTGGATCTAGTTACCTTAGGGATTAATTGATCCATCATGATTTTGACCTCCTGCACCATCCACTCCCCATGAAATGATGGGGCTGTCATGCCTGAAGCAAAAACGTTGTGTGTGACAGACAGCTTTCTTTGTGACTTGGCTGGGATCACAGGCTTTGCCTCTGAAGGATACTAGAATGGCAAGAATCTCAGCACAATATAGGACCCATTTTTTTTAATCTGCTGTCTTAATCACAACCCTATTAGAACAAGATTTTATTATTCATTGGGATTTGATTATATTCATGAGACTGGAGAGGAAGCTATTTATTCCTTTACTTTATTGTCTTTTGACGTGTCGTAAAGCAATCTGAGATCACAGCATATAGAAAATATAACTCTGTAATTGCAAGCAAGGCAAAAAAAGAAAGCAATAAACTCCATGAATACATATTTGTCTCCCCTTTGCTGCTGTTATATAAACTGTGAGTGTAGGTAGAGTACATCCATCTCTCTTTTTTAACATGAAAACAGCAGATGGGGCACATGGCTCTTTCTGAAGGTTATGGTGTGTGCAGCAGTGAGGATTGGCAGGGTTATTGTGTGTAAAGCCAGTGGGGGCTTTATCTTTGCTCAGAAATAGGGGCTTGCTTCACATTTCCATTTTGATTAGCAATAATGATACAAAAGCAAATTTTCTTTGTAAGGAAGAGCTGCTAATAAAGTGACCTTTCAAAATTAAGTAGCTCATTGAAGTGCCATATCACAATAAGCGTATACAAGGCTGGTCCCAGCTGCAGCAGGCAGGGAAACTGGACGGGAATCCAGAGAAACGTGGAACAGGAATCCTGAAGTGGATGAACGGCACAAGGTGGCACAGTAATGGTAGCAAGGAGCAATGGCCAGGTGCTGTTTCCAGCTCTGAGGGGCCAATCTACGTGCTTTGTCTTTGAAAGGATCTGAAAGTGTGAAAGGCAGGCGCAGAGAGTGTTTCTAGCAAGGTTTCTGGGCATGGGGCTGTGCAGTTAAGGGACTTGGCTATTGTCCGGCCAGTGCTGTAACATCAGTTGTGCTTGGATGCTGTTGGGAATGTGTTTGCATGGCTTTACTCATGGTAAACACAGGGTAGACTTGGAACTATTTTGTGGATTCCTCTTGGATACAGGTGGAAAGCACTTAATACCACGCTGGTCCTAATTCAAAACCCTGGTTTCTATGTAGGAATTATTTGCAGTTAAACTCCAGCTACGCAGCCTTTGGCAAGAGACATGAATCAATTTGTCCAGCTTTTCTTTTCTGTTTTGTCCCTGTGTGAAGGCTGATGCCCAGTGTGTGCCAAGGGGGCCTTTCAGACCCAATAATGCGCCCTTGTGTCTCGTAGCATGCGTGGAATTTGCATAGGCTGTGCTGGGACAGGCAGGTTTCTTTTGTTGCTGGAAACAAGGAGCAAGTTCTTTTCCCTGTCTCTGCTTCCTAATGCCTCTTCAAAAGCTCTCAGCACTCATGTAAGAAATTTACTTTTTTCTATTTATTTTTGCATTAAATGTTGTTGGACTTTGTGCGACTTCTAACACAGGCTGTACAGAGAAGTCATATCAGTCAGTGCTAGTTGACAAAATTGTTTAATTTTCTTTCTGTGAATCTAGATATCTAATTGTCAGAGGGAAGAGATAATCTGTGATGCTTGATGTAACTGCTTCAAAGTATTTGCATATCTTCTCTGTGGGGAAACAAAACTGCTAGTGAGTGAATAACAGTGCACGGATCATTGCAGGCAGGGTCACTGGGCCTATACACTTGCTATTAACCCTTCTCAGGATCTGTATTGCCACAGAATGAGTTGTCATGGGTTTCAAGCAAAGGGCTTGCTCCACATTATGGGCAGAGCTGGCACTTGTTTGTGCATTGTAGCCCTATGCAATGAAATGCGAATATGATCAGATCAATCGGCAGTTGCTTTTTGGCAGCTGATACCGAATTGTTGCATTTTGGTCTTGATTTATTGCAGATAACAAACTGCTGAAAAACAGGCTGGGAGGTGCTCAGCAAAATATGGCCCCCATTTGGAGTCAGCAGTGTGCTTGCTAGGCCACTGAGCCAGGCAGCTGGGAGCCTTTAAGAGCTTTCTAAAATTTTAGATGACCTGGCAGATTGCCTTGCAGTCTGCCTTGCAGACCTTCTTCCTCTCCATCCTCTTGAAGGGTGTCTTTGGCATCCATGGAGAGCAGTGTAAAGGGGAGGAGGGGGTTTGGTATAGATTCTCACGATGCAAGAGTTGCTGAGAGCCTCATTTCCTCTTGTTTCAGCAAGTATCTTTCTTCTTGTGGAGCCTGAGTCCCAGCTTCTCTTCTGTTATTCTGATCAGGCATCCTGGAAATCCTGGAGATAGTCTTTCAGGTCAAAAATGAACAGTAGCTCAGATAACTGTTGCGTTCACAGATAACGTGTGGAGGTGGGCTGGAGTTCAGGTGACTTGCCAGTATGTGCTTTGATGTCCTCCTGGTGAGCTACTGTCAGTTTACATGAGAACAGGAAGCTGCTGAGGTCTCTGAACTAGTAGTGAAGTGTTCTGTTTTGTGAGCCAGTGGATGTGAGGTTCAGTGGGCTGCAGACACTTTCAGTGGCAGCTGCGTTGAGCAGTTAGCAGGGATTCCCAGCATGGTCTGAACACAATGGCATGGCCTCCACCCTTCAGCAGTGAGGAGAGGAAGATCAAGGTGCTCCAGTCTTCTCTAGAAAAGCCTGTTTTGAAGGGAAAGCCTTTATGGGCTTGGGGGTGTTCAGCAGAGCACTTGCTGCCCTGCATCTGCATCTAAGGGACTGACGTGATCCCTGGTACATAAGCACAGCATCCCTCTTAACTGTGCACTTGGCAGCTGCCCTTGGAAAATGGTGTCCAGTGAGAGCTCACAGCTGAGGATGGATGTAGAAAGAGTGGAAAGTATTATATAAGAGCTAAAGAATGATTAAAAGATTGGGGAATGTCACAGGCTGAACACACACAATATATGCAGGCTGAGTGGGTAGGCATCCTCCTCCCAGAGTCCTGGAAGAACTGGCACACGCATTCCCAGAGCCAGGCTGTCACTTAATAGCTGAGTATGAAATCAGGACAGTAGCTCATGACTGGAGAATAATGACACTAATCCTCACCTTTAAGTAAAAGAGTGGCAGGAGAAGCAAGCTGGGCAACTCTAGCCTGTGGACTTGACTTAAGAAACATGAAAATGTTTGGAACAGTGGTGGGAAGATGGTAATGGAAGACCTAGAGGTAGATGGAAATTGGGATAAAAGTTAAGTATGAGCATTAAGAATGCTGATTAACATGAGATATCTCTTTGATAACTCTTTGATTTGATTTTCAACATGGTAAATGTACCTATCCTCTGGTAGGGTTATGTACCTGATCGAGATAACTCTTAGCAGAGCAGCGTCTCGGGTGCATCCCTTTTCCCATGCCACATGAGAAGCTATGAAATGAAGAAAGTAGCTGTCAGTAGAGAGTAAGGAAGGTCAGATAAAGGGCATGAAGGGATGACAAAGAGGTAAGAACTGGATGAGCTGAAAAGGGATGATCTAGGTGAAAAGTTAATAGGGGTTCCTCAAGGACTGATCTTGCATGGCTCATGACAATGAGTTCTCACTTGCTCCAGACTTAGAGTGTGGAGCTGGCAGACAGCAGTAACCAAAGGGTTGGCAGCATGTCACCTGGGAGCATTTGACCACACCCACAGCAAAACTGAGGGATCAGTGTTATTGCACAATTATGACCTTAAAAACAAAGTCCCAGGACATGGGAACTATCTATTTGTTGATAGAAAGTTAGGTATGAGAATGGCAATAGGAACTGATGAGTGTAAGCTGGCCATGAAAAAATTTAGATTGTTTTTCAGACTTTTGGGCCACTGGGAGTGAATTTCTGGGGAGGAAGGGAGATAAAACCAAACTTGGTTATGACTTAAAGTAATAAGTTAATGTAAAATATTGGGTGTGATCTCTGACAGAGGTACTATGATGTAGATACAGTGAAACAAGTAGTAGAGATGTAGATGTAGTTTTCGTTGGGTGTTGTCTAAGTCGTCATCACACTGTGGAGTGCTAGTCTTAGGCTGTGTTCTACAAAGTCCAGAAATGATTTTGCTCCATAGGGAAATGTAACTGTGCTGTGCCGAACACCCACCAAAGTCAGACAGTGCTGTTGGTGTAGACTGGTAGCTCCTGTATCAGCAGATGTCTCCTTCAGGGCAGACCAGCTGGCTGTAAAAACTAAAGTGATGAGGAGTTACTGTATTTTTTTTCCTCTTTCCCTTTTTTCAGTGATGCCATCTGCAATTTTGTCATCTGCAATGACTCCTCCCTCCGCAGCCAGCCGATCATCTTCAATCCCGACTTCTTTGTGGAAAAGCTGCGCCATGAAAAACCAGAGGTGTTCACAGAGCTGGTTGTCAGCAACATTACCAGGCTCATTGATTTGCCTGGGGCAGAGCTGGCCCAGCTAATGGGAGAGGAGGACCCAAAGCTGCCTGGGGCAAACAGCACAGCCTCTGGATTTTTTCGTTCTCTGATGTCTCTGAAGCGCAAGGGTGAGTATGGATGGCATGAAGTCTGGTGCCCACCTTTAGAGTGATGCTGTCATCATTTGTTACACTTAGTTTACAAAACTTTCAGCCCGTTGTTTTGAAATCGTGGAATGCTTAATATTACGGTTTCATAATCTCTGGGGATGCCACTTCCAGAAAGCAGCAAAACAGGCCAGGAAATTGATCCTGGAAATGCCCTGCACTTTGAGAATACCCTTCTTCTGGGATTATTGCTGTGGTGTATGTCAGGCTGGCTTCAGTGGGTCAGCTGCCCACTGTGCAGCTCAGAAATCTGTAAGTATCTTCCATCCAAGTGCTAGTGCTGCTCTGATCCACATCCCAATCCAAGTGAGTCAGTGACAAAGGTCTGCAGATTGACTGATGAAGCCCAGTTTCAACTCAGGGAGGTGACATATCTCTCTTTCTCTCTTAGACAAGCATTCCACCACAGTTTTCTTCTGCTAAACTGACTATTCTTATCTTCTCTCAAGTTCAGCTGTCTTGGTTGTGAAACATTAGCCCCAGGCCCTTCACAGGAGTCTTCTTTTGAGCATGGTTGTGTTCAGATCCTTTCCTTTTCAATGGCTGGCATTTACCACTCCGTTTTGTTGAAACTAAAAGGGTGTTCTAGGTGTGTGTGTGTTTTCTCCCACCTTTGCCCACACTCAAGGGAAGCCTGATTCTCCTGATAAGTTCGGTTAAACCTTCTCACTCATCTAGACTGAAGCCGCCTCCATCTGGGCCCCTCACATTCCTCCTCACCTCTGGTTTCCCAGCTTAGACTGGCTGGCTGCTGGCAGAGAAGCTGTGAGCTGCCTTCAGATGTTGGCAGCCTGAGGCTGAGCACTTCTGATTAGTCTTCCCCTTCCTTTGAGCAGTTCTGCTGTTGTGAGTATCTCAGAGAAGGGAACTATTGCTATGGCATAGTTCGACTACAGCTTTTTTCTATCTTCAACCATTACATAATTTCTCTAAGTGTTTCTGATCCTTCCAAGCCTATTCCTCCACTATGTTTCATAAGGACAAGCTTTGCAGCCCCACTGATCAGGCAGAACTTTCTGGTGGCAGTTTCAGCCCTCCATTTCTGTCTGACCCATCAAGAATCCTGGTACATACACTGACCCTAGGAAAATAAAAGACTTCAAGTCCTTTAGCATCCTTAGATGAGAATTACTTAATATTGCCATGACTTACTTTTTCCATAAAAGCAGGTCTTTCTGCTGACCCTAAACTGCAGTTAGACTGTGCTCATACCTGTTATTGCTTCTCCCTCTTTCCAGAGAGTAGCAGGACACCTTAAATTCAAGCACTTGCCACTTGACAAACAGAAGTGAGTGAGTAACCAAATTGAAAGTGTTTTCTTAGTGTGTATGGAAACCCCCATGTTCTTGTCAAAACCTTCCAGCAGGGGCTGGTGAGCCTTCTCCAGCTCATTTTTTTTATTAAATTATCTGTACTCTGTTGGAGCACTGCTCTTATCAGACCTGACGTCTCCTGCTAACTCTCTTCCCCAAGAGCTCTGCTTTCAGATGTCTCCATGGCCGTGTGTCACTACAGCTAGCAGATGTTTCCAAGTCTGCTGGCTGCACTCCCAGGCTGCAATGGCAGTGTCTCCCAGCATTGACAGGCACTGTCTGTGAACTCCTTGGCCAAACTCTGAGAAAAAGAAGTTTGTGCCTACAGAGAAAATCAGTTTCATGTACTGTGTGTTTCATCTTGGAGCCATCATTTGTTTTTTTTCATGTTATAGACCAGCTAGAACAAACAAGTTTTATTTCTTCAAAGCCAGAGGCCAAGGACCATGGAGCTCAGAGCTGATCAAACTGCAAATACTTACAACTTCTTTGAGCATCAGGAAACTCAATCTCATGCTGCTGCTTACTTTCAGAAGCAATCGTACAGTAACATCTAAGCCTTTGTAATGCAGCATCCATTCTCCAGACACGTCTTTCAAGTTTCTTTGAGAATCAAATTCTCATTCAGATACCAGCTTCTGACTTCAAAACTAAATCGAATTTGTCAGGCCCTGCATGTCTCAAGAAGATGTATTTTCCTCTTCTATTCCTGGCCACTGTTGATTCTATCTGTTGAATGTCTAATGAGTTTAGTTTTCTTCAAGGACAAGAATCTTTTGCCGATCATTCTCTCCCTTTGCACTCAAACCTTTCAGATCTTTAGTGTGGATCAAGAGCTCGCATTGCCCTCCTTTCTCTTGCAAGACTGAAGCATGCGCTTTATCAGAGTGAGGTCAGAAAGTTCTTGATTTAACAGGAGGCTGGAGTTCCTGGTGGCTTACCATGTATTTCAGAAGTCCTGGAAGAAAGCAGAACATTCTTCAGGAGGAATAAATTTAGTTACAGGGGATGGCTGCTAGAGAAGTACATAGGGTTAACCAGGTCTCTCTCACATGCTGTGAGCATCAACACCACAGAGCAGTAAGATCTGTAGTACAAGAGACCAAAAGCAAGTAAAATCAAAATGAGATTTAAGGGGGGGAAAAAAAAAGCAAGAGAAAGCTTGTGGGGGAGATAACTTTTTTCAGACCAGCCAACACATTGCTTGGATTGCTGGGCTATCAGCTGTAGCAGTTAAGGAGAGAAACCTTCAGTGCAAATGGTGCAGATGTCCAGCCTGCCCTCAGAAGTGACCCATCTTCCTGGCAGTCTGGTCATGGAGAAGGGAGGAATATTATTTTCTTATATCTGTTGTCTCTTTGAAGCCTAAGTACAAGGGCAGGACAAACCAGCTCTGTACCTGGTTCCAGTTCTCAGTTCTAGTCAGCAGGTTGTGGTACAGTCTATCCAGTATCTTGTCTCCAGTCCAAACCTATACTCATCTGAGGGAAGAAGTGTGCTGCCCAGAGTTCTGGTTGCTGCCACTGAAGTCTCTGGGAGTTGTCTCCACTTTCTGAGGGACAGATCATTCTGGCTGTGTGTGTTTGACAGAAAAATCCATTCAGTAGCAAGGCTGCATTTATTAGAAAACACTGTCCTTCTGGATAATCACTGTCTCACCTGGGAAGTTCCTTTGTGGACAAGAAGAGTATTCTACATTGGTTCAACAAATGCCCTTCAGTTAAATGGATTTCTCATCTAATGTTTCTTTCCCTGCAGGGATCCCCTTCCTTTCAGCTCAGTTGCTTCCATCTTCTGGGACTATAACCTGTGTTATTTACTGGAGTTCTGGAGCTGCAGCTCATGCCCAATCTCAATCCCATGAGATGGGAACAGACTCCAAGAGAGGAGCCCAGTTTATTGCTTCTCTTCTGCCTTGTTCAGCTCTCACACTTTACTCAGACCAGAGCAGCTGACATGGAAGAGAGATTCACTGGGATGAGGAAATTCCATGTTTTACCCATGCCTGAAAAGGAAGCTAGTGTGAGCCAGTCAGATTATGTCTGCTCTCCCCAGCAGTGCTTATTTGCCTCTCCCATAAACTCATAGCTGCAACTTTTCTTTCTGCTCCACTTCATGTCAAGCTACAGTGAGGATTAATCTGGACATTTCTTTCATGGTGTGGAGTGTGGCAGTGTGGCAGGCACCAGGGCTGTCCAGGCTCTTACATCTGCCTTTCCCACTTTGCTCTTTTCATAAGGTCTGGGCTTGCAGATTCTATGCCATTTTAAACTGAAGCATCTGTTCTGGTGTTGTTTTTTCTTCAAGGGCTAGAGAATATTTGCTTTAGCTGATAAAAGCTGTAATTAAAGTGAGGTAAGAAGCAAGGATGATGAAGCCCATGTGAGTACAGCATGGTGAGATGAAGTGACTTATTTTGGAGTGTCTGTAATATTTCACATCTCTGAGGGTCCTTGTGACCTTCACCCTTAACATTTTGGGGCACTGCTCTTTGCATGTTGAAATCCTGTTCTTTGGGGAGCATTAATTTCTGTGGCTGTTGGGTTCTGAGCTGCCTGAACACGTTATCTTCTGTTCTGCAGAGAAGGGGGTGGTGTTTGGCTCACCGCTGACAGAAGAAGGCATTGCACAGGTTTCCCAGCTAATCGAGTATCTGCACAAAAGTAAGTGGCTCTGTTTGCTGTCTTCCTATTCCAATGGGTATCTGTCTGGCCCACCTCAGGTCTCTGGTGCAGACAGAGTGACTAGCTCTGAGCTCTCCAGCAGCAGGAGTTTGGGACTGCACTGGGCAACTGTTCCCCAGAATTGCCTAGCAGATATGTTGGTCTATTTCCCTCTGTATAAGGACTTTCTGTACTGATGGGAGACAGCTTGAAGTCATGTCTCTGAATGCAGTTCACTGAGGTTTCCTGTCAAGCTCTGGAAAGAGGAGGAAACTGCTTTAGTAAGAAGGTGGGAAATCAGCCTCTGATTATTCAGTGCCCTTTTTTCTCCCCTCTGCTGAGCAGATCTAAGAGCAGAAGGCTTGTTTCGAGTGCCAGGCAACAGCATCAGGCAACAGATCCTAAAGGATGCTCTGAACAGTGGTACTGATATTGACCTGGACTCCGGGGAGTTTCATTCCAATGATGTGGCCACCCTACTTAAGATGTTCCTGGGTGAATTACCAGAGCCGCTGCTGACACACAAGCACTTCCATGCCCACCTCAAAATTGCAGGTGAGTGGGCAGCAATAGGCAGTGATGGGCAGAAGGACTGGAACTGGCCTCCTAGAAAGCATGCTAGGCTGTGAAATGTATTCCTCAAAGGCAGTGTTAGAAGGAATCTTCCTGCCACCTCAGCCTGGTGGTGGAAAGAGTGGAGCTGATTAATGAATCAGACCAAGTCTGTCTAGACCATTCTTCTCTCAGATACCACAGCGGTAAAGCCCACAGTGATAACCTGGGTCTCCATCTGTTTTATGTCCAGGGTTCTGAGCAGGTTGTGGTTTCTATGTATTTAATGACTGTTATTGAACTACCTTATATGAACTTCCTCCATCTTGCCTTCAAGCCATCACAGCTCTTAGCAGCTCTGTTGTTCTGTGGGAGGAGTAGCATAGATTAACACATCAAGTGAGGAGCTTGGGAGCTGAGGGGAAGAGAGATGGAGGGCCAAGAACTGTGCAGGGGTTTTTAGGAGATCTGCATATGAAGAGGAAAGGATAAGCAGTTGCAACAGACTGCTCTGAGGGAAGGTAATGTATGTCCTTCATGTTCTGCCTTGTGATTTGGCAGACTTGACGCTGTTTGATGAGAAGGGGAATAAGACCAGCACTCCAGACAAAGAGCGCCAGATTGAAGCCCTCCAGCTGCTGTTTTTGATCCTTCCCGCTCCCAACCGCAGTCTGCTCAAACTGCTGCTGGACTTGCTCTACCAGACCGCCAAGAAGCAGGACAAGAACAAGATGTCTGCCCACAACCTTGCCCTCATGTTTGCACCCCACATCCTATGGCCCAGAAATGTGAGCAATGCCTCAGTGTCTGTGGGTGGGATATTGCAAGGTAAAAAGCAAAGGCTTGGCAGGGGAAAAACAAAGGTTTGAGAAGGTTAAGTACTGACACAATGATGTGAGGGTTGGAGGCTGTGATGGAGAGGTGGGAGCCTCCTGGCAGGATTCAGTCCTAATGTTCAGCCCAGACCTGCCATGGGTCTCATTTGCAACTTATGCATCTTCTTTTTCAGTAAAATTGAAAGCATAGCACTGTCATGCTGCTTCTTAGAATGTCAGCTCCAGAAAAACCTTGCAGATCTCTCTTCAAGGTTTCTTATGCTGCTGATGAGCTGTTTCGCCACAGAGTTATCTGATTCTCCTCTCAGAGCAGCTTTGGCTCTGTGAGCTCTGCTGTTGGTGTGCTGTAAGCCCTGCCTGCCATCTCAGAGTAGATCTCCTGCTGTGGCACTGTGTGTGTCTGTGTCCCAGAAGAGACCCCTCCTCCTCCCCTTCTAATGGATGGCTGTGTCCCCTTGCCAGGTGACAGCAAATGACCTTCAGGAAAATATCACAAAGCTAAACAATGGAGTGACCTTCATGATCAAACATTCTCAGAAACTCTTCAAGGTGAGTGTGCTTTGGTATCTTGCTCTCCTGCCTCCATCACCAGGAGACTGAATGCCCCTTGTCCAGACAGATCCCACATGTTGAGTGTATATTCTGGGGGCTCTCTTCTGCAGTAGGAGAAGGAGACTTTCTACGAGAAACCATTCCTATAGTGACTAGAGAGGAGGTCTCTGCTGGGCAGGCAGCCCTGGAGATGGCTTTGCCAGGGCAGGTCAGCAGCACGGTGCAGTGTAACACTCCCCTCTGCTGGACACCAGCACCTGCTGCCCGGCAGGAAACCTGGCTCCCGAGGGCAGGTACACACCAGGCTGCACTTGGGTTCTGGCAGGATAAGGAAATGGAAGGGATTTGTCCTGCCTGAGTGCTGCCAAGAGCAGAATACCTGATGCAGTGGGTTGTTTTGTTGGGAATTTCTCTGCAAATGGTCATCAGCTCACTGGTGTTACAGGCACTGTCCAGCTCTGAGGAGGGTGCTGGGTAGGACAGTCAGAAGTGTGGGACTTTCAACTGTTCCTCCAGGGAAATGTTTCTACAACAGACAGTCTCTTGACTTCTCAGGGTCTTCCTGGTCACTGGAGGCATCTGCTCACTGCAGAGTCCTCCCGTGGAGAGTTCCCCTTCTACCTTCTTTGTCTGGCCCCAGTTTGGCTAGCTCAGAACTGGGGCAATTACTCAGAGCAGGGTTCCATAGGAACTTTTCCCTACTCTGAGTTCCACTTGTGCTGAATGTCTGCATGTAAAGGATACTGTGAACAGGGAGGGGACATGAAATTCCATGGCTTTGTTTGCCCAGAATGGCTGAGTCTTGATACAAGTGGCTTATGTTGTATGGTTGAAAAGCAACTCTTGCTGGAGCCACTGTTGCCCCAAGAGCAAAGATGTTAAACATACATTTGGCCTGTTCTCTGCTCATCATCACAGGCTCCGGTGTACATCCGGGAGTGTGCCAGGCTACACTATCTGGGATCCAGAGCCCACACATCAAAGGTAAGGCCAGCAAACGCAGCACCTGCCCACCGTGCAAGGGCAGAGGCTGTGATGCTGTGAAGGGATCTTTGTGAGTGATAGAAGCTGAAAACAAACAAAGTCGTGAAAGAGGATCTGTCAGAGGGCAGGAGCAAGAGAAGCATATGGTGTGGTAGTGCAGGCGGCTGCATTAGGGAAATTGGACAGAGTTGAAGCATCTGTTAATCAAAAGCACAGAGAAAGAAAGCTACAAGCCCCTGTTTAGCAGCAAACCTGCTCCCTGTGCCCAGTACATGCAGCACCTGCTTCTTCACAGGGCTGCTCCTTCCAAACAGACGGACATGCCTGCTGCCATGGCCAGGATGCTTGGCAGAAGTGCTGAGATAAAGGCTACTTGCTGCCACTGGGACAACATTTGTGTCTTGCCAGCAAATGCTTCCCTGCCTCATATAGCTGCAGAAGAGGGAAGATGCATGGCAGGGAGCTGCACTGACCCTTCTCAAGCCTGGAATGGCTCCTGCAGCTCGCATCTGGGAGGGGAGGGAAGAAGCAATGGGGTCACCTTTGTATTGCTGTCACCTCTTCCTGGCACAGGGCCTGCTGATGCAGTGCTGCTGCAGAGGGGTAGGGAAAACACAGTCCTGTGCTTTCACTGGGGTTGAGGCAGCTCACGAGACTCTCCTAGCCTGGCTCAGATGGGTGGCTCGTTGGGATTAAAGCATGGCAAGCGACTCCTGTCTCCGCTTTCCCAGGACGACCTGGATTTGCTGACGTCTTCTGGCTCCAAGGAGCTGCAGCCCCTCAAGTCTCAGAAGCGAAGCCGGCTGGACTCTTGCCATCAGGAGGAGACCCAGCAGCGCACGGAGGAGGCACTGAAGGAGCTCTTCCTCCACGTCCACAATATGCCTGACTCTGCAAAGAAGAAGAAGCTTATCCGGCAGGTAGTGTGGGGAGGAAAGATATCTTGGGGTGTGCTTGTCAGCACAATCCTGGGCACAGGGCTAAAGACAGGGCCGTCTTGAGAGCTGCTCCTAATCCTGGGCAGGCTGGAGGAAGTGTGTTTTGGGCTGTGTAAGGGGCAAAGCTGTAAGAAGACAGGAGGAGGTGTCCTGGATGTTGCTGTACCAAGCAGCACTTTTAAACTCTGTTTTTCAAGCTAAGAACTTGCTAACCAGCAGTTTCCCAGTCCTGATCATGGTCTTGTTGAGCTTCCTCCCTCAGGAAGGGAAAAGTTTCTTCCCCTGTTGCCTGCAGAGAGTGGACAAACTGGTCTCCTCTTGGTCTCAGACAACTTGCTGCACCAGACAGACTGGTCAATATGGTCAGCACCAGTCGTGGCTGCCAGCCTCCAGCTGCTGCCCAGCCTTCTTTCTGCTCCCAACATCTGCCACTTTTGGTTAATCTGGTAGCCAGCACAAAGCACCTTTGCACCCAAACTCCCTGTAATCCTGGGTGGAAGGTGTGGCCTTCCTCTGCTTTCTTCCTCCTGCAGTTCTGAGCTTCTCCTTCATTTTAGGGGGTGAAGGAGAGAATCTGAGTTATGGGACAGCAGGTAGAGCAGCACGCAGCAGTAAGGGACAGGTATAACTGTGCTAACATACTGCCCTCATGTTTCCTCTTAGTTTAATAAGCATCCAACTGCTCTGACTCCTGGCTCTGATGTGCCCACATCCCCAGCACCACGACGCACCCGCTCGCGCTCCTTCAGCGGCCTCATTAAGGTGAAAGCAGCCTCTGACCCTTGCTCTCCACTGTGAATTTCTGATGTTGCTTTTTGCTTCTGCCTTGCCCTGCCTTGAATGAGACCCTCAAAGGGTAGGGACTCCTCAAAGTATTACCTGCCAAACAACACAGATCCACTGGGGCAGAAAAGGCAGCAGAGTGACAATAAGCCTTGTTAGTGTAAAGTGTAATTATCTTGAAACACATGGTTGTAGGATCTATGTATCTTTCTGAAGAATTGATTGCTTCCTGAGATGAGATGAGGATTGACAGTGAGCTGGTCATGAAGTCTAGCATGTTAGTATGGGTTTTAGCACATTATGGGCTGCCCTACAGCAGCATGTACCTGCTTCTGACAGGCTGGGCTCCTGGCCAGGCCTCAGGTCAGCTCCCAAACTCTTTACAATCAGGCAGGCTCAGCCTAGTGGTGTGGTATTTCAGGTGGTTCTGCTTTGCAATCTTTGTCCCAGCTTGGCTTCCTTTTTTTTCTTTCCCAGCATTCAACTGCTTACCAGCAACGCATCCTGCTCCTTCCCTTTCTTTTTAACTTTGCACTCTAAGCACTAGCCAACAGCCCTTTCTTCTTACAACAGCGGAAAGTTTTGGGAACTCCAGTTATCCTGGAGAGGAAGAGCAGGGATTCCACACCAGAGCCTGTGCGGGTCAGCAAAGAGAACGTCCAGCTGGTAAGAGCTGCTCCCAGCACCACTGAAGCTGCGGGTAGGGAAGTGTGAGGGGAGTTTGAGTGCAACTTCAGCGATCCCTGGGGAGCTGTTCTCTGCTCAAGGGAAGGGTTCCAAGTTTCTTCTGTATGATAAAATAAAGTCCTGAGAAGCTGCTCTGAGGAGAGCAGAGCAGATGGCAAGGGCAGGATCACAGCAGGGATGACAGCGCTGGGCCTCTACTCCAGTCTTGTCTCTCTGGCTGTGTCCTGCCCTGGGGCATTGTCTTGTGCCCCCTTCCCTCTCTCTCATCCTCCTCCACAGATTGTAAAAAGCCTGCTGCCTGTATGCAGTAGGGCTATCCCTTGGCCCAGACAAACCAAGAGTAGATTTGGGTGATAGATGCTCTTTGGTGGTACAGGCTGCTCCCAGGGAAAGCTGTGGATGCCAGTTCATTCACCAGCTCTCTACTCCTATTGCCCTCTCTTGTCCAGTTACAGAAATGTGGCTCTCCAGCTCATATGTCCCAGGCAAAGCTGAAATCTTTGGAAGGCCAGAAAGAGGTAAGACACTTCCCCTTGCCCCCCATTCCTTTTCCTGCAAGGAAGCTGGTGTGCTGAAACCTGCTGAGGTGACAGCACACACTCAAGGCTCTGTGACAGCTGTGGTGCCCCAGCTCGTAGCAGTCTGCTCCATGCTGAGCTGCAGGCAGGTGACATGCTGGAAACCAGACCCTGAAGGGTCTTACAGCCTTTCTGCCTGTGAGCTGGCAGGCTGGATGTTGCAGGAAGCAGAGGGAAACTGGCAGCACAGGGTAGTGCTAACAGCCTGTCAGGGTGGCAGTGGGACAAGAGGTTGGTGCAGCCCAAGACCGATAGCTGTGTTTGTTCCTCTCTGCTCACTGCCTCAGCTAGAGCTTTAGCAAAAGGTGTGGGAGGCTGACACCAGGGAAGGGTCTTTGAGAGGGAGAATGTCAACCTTTTTTTGCATGGTATGGTGTGTCTCAAGCATTCAGCTGCACTCATTCTCTGCTACAGGGATCCTGTAGACGCATGCGAGCCCGCCTGCTTTCCAAGGATTCATCATCCCTCTGAATCGCCTCGCGCCAACGCACGGGTGGGGATTGCCCAGCCTCGCAAGCTGTGAACAGAAAATGTGCTGCACTGAGAGTGGAGTGCTGCAGGCTCACGGCAACCCTCACCAACAGAGCAGCACTCCTGAAACTGGACCTTTGCAAGGATTGCAGGGATTTGTTTCTTTCTGTATATAAATTATACTTCATTCTACTATGGGGCAAACCACTATCTAACCAAAACTTGTGCAGCATGTCTGACCTGCTGGCTCTGGGAAGAGCTGGAGTGCTTGCTTACAAGGAGAGCCCTGCAATGAACAGGGCTTTTTCCCTGTGTGCACTCCCAGCTTTCTCATAATGTTGCTAGGCTGTATTTTTTTGCTTTTCTGCTCTGAGTTTTTAACATGTTGGCTTGGTTTTGCTTCCTTCCCCCTGTTGCAGTGAGAATGATGGGCTGTAACCCCTACCCACATCCTGACATCCAAGCTTGCCTCCAGTCCTCCTCTGGAGGCATGCCGTTCTCTGCTTCTTCTTGGCTCCATTTTGCTCTGCTGTTTCCAAAGGGCTGAAGTGCTCAAACGGTACAGAGCATGGGATGGGCTTGTAAGGAGAGGCTCTGGATGCCATCTTTTCAAGTAGGGCCAGGGGAAAGCAGCTTCCCCAATAAACTCATCCCTCTATTTTAGCTTGAGCTGGAGTCAGCCCCTGCTCACTGCCTTCATGTTTCAGTGGCACAGTTCTGAGCAAGGACTGTCTTGGCTTTGTGTTCACCCAGGGAGGCTGGCAAAGGCTGTCTGGGGCAGAACAGCCTAGTCTTTGGAAGTTAAGGTGCCTGGGGCAGGCAGAGTCTTGTGGCTGTGTGTGAAAGAGAAAAACAGTGTGAGAGGTGAGAGAGGGCTCCATCCAGTTGTGATTTGCTGCAAATGGTGCCAAAGGCTTTAGCTCAAGATATCTGGGTGGTTGGTAAGGCAACTGGCTGATTAGTCATTAAACTGGGGGAAAGGGCTGAAGCTGGGTTCAGCTCTTTCGTCTGAGCTGCAGAAATGGGATGAAACCTTCTAGATACAGGATAAACCCCAGCCACAGCTGGCCAGTGTCAGCACTCTCGTTAAGCCAAAGTGCTCCAGTAAGCCAGTCTTGCCAAGAACCTGTCTGCAAGTACTCTGAGGTAGGATACACACAGGGTTGCTACTGTGAAATGAAGATTTAATCAGCTGGGGGGACCATCTAAACACTTCTCAGCCCTTCTCAGCAAAGTAAATAATCTCTGGAATCCAATTATATTTGTCTTCTAATCTTTAAGAACCAGCAGCCAGCAGGAGTTAGAGCTCTGCTCTTGACAGCTTTCTGAAACAACTGGTGGCAGCAGGTGTGAATACTGGGATATGAACAGGGAGTTCAGTCTGAGTGGCTGGAGCTGTCAGAACAGGGCATTGGAACCCTGTGCAATTTAGCTGGAATTTGTCACTTTTTTAATTGTGAAAATTTTTTTAAGATACAAATCCTTTGCTGCTCAGTACAAAGGGTGGTTTTTGGTACTTTATCAGGGATGCTTGTCCCCAGTCTAACCCCAAATTGGAGCCTTGAAAATATAGGGAGTAGGGGACTGTAGATGTGTGAGTTGGGAGTTGCTGGTGTTAGGAGCCTCTGTCACAGCAAAGAAAGGGCTGTAGTTCTTCAGGGACCAGACTGATGGTGATGCTGTGAGAAAGGGCAGAGGCTGTTTGCTGTGGTAGTAGTATGTGCTTTTTGGATGTGTCTGTAATCATTCCCTCCAGA
This sequence comes from Ploceus nigricollis, assembly GCA_013399945.1. Classification (NCBI taxonomy): domain Eukaryota; kingdom Metazoa; phylum Chordata; class Aves; order Passeriformes; family Ploceidae; genus Ploceus; species Ploceus nigricollis. The sequence goes on from VXBC01006750.1 coordinate 106,832, forward strand.
GGCTGAAGCTGTCTCCAAAGGGCACCATGTTTTTCTGACTGCACTTCCACCCTGTCACTGCAGCCTGCTGTTAGCAGAGACTTGGGAATCTCAGCTTTGCCTCTGAGCAGAGGTGAGGCACAGACAAAGGTCAAGTGGCAGCACAGGGAGAGCTGGGTCTGCTCCTGCTATCTCTGCTCTTACTTGCATTGGGGTAATTGCTGGGTGAAGCATTTGTTCACTCCTCCACTCCCCATTGTCCCTACTTGGCGTATCTCATATCTCTCTGTATGGGTGACTGCTTGGCAAGGCAGTCTTGTCCCTAAAACTAAATACACTGCTCCCATACAGATGAGACAAATGTAAAAATGTAACTCTCCACTGTACCCCCTTACTGATGGCTCTAGCTCAGGGGTTCTGTCTGGCTTCTGGCACAGCTGAGATTTGTTCAGCTCTAAGAAAAGTTACCTTTGGGGCATTGGCCAGGCCTTCTGCATGTGTCAGATGCCTTACCTGCCAAGGGGGTGGGTGCTGTCTCCAGTCCTGGAGGGGTTCAATGCCCTGGCCTTTAGTCTGTGGTGCTGGGCTCGCTATGCTGCCGATGGTGGTGGCTGACAGATTCTGCCCCCAGGACCTTGGCTGTTGCTGTCCCAGTGCATTCACGCTGTCTCGCAGGCACGGGAGAGTTTTAGTTATGCTTGGATGTGTCTCGTTTGTCTGCCCTGTGCAATGACTCATAAGGATGCTTCTTCCCAGAGCAGCAGCTAACTGTTCCCAGAGTCTATCATTTCCAAAGTATTTTTAATCTTTGTCCTTATTTATATATGCTATGTCAGTACTGTTGCAGACTGTTGCCTTTCTCTGTGTTATGTGAAAACACCACATTAAATGCTTTTATTTTTAGTGGTTTTGCTTGGTAGCTTAAGCAATTTCATTGGGACAACAAGGACTCCCATCCACCTTCAAAAAGAAGGAAATGTCTGCTTAGAAGCCCAGGGCTACTACTTTTAAGTGTGGGGGTGCTTGGTGAGGTGCTGCCCACCTGCAGGGATGGCACTGGCCTCCCATGGCATGAGGGCTCAAAAGCCTCTGGGATACTTGCATGATACAGGGTGCCCAGACAGGCTGTCTTTCCCTTGGAAGTATGAAGTTGGACCTCTTCTTTTCCTGTCTTCCCCCTGCTGTCATCCAGGGTGATGGGAAATCAGGTTTACAAAGAACACTTTATATAAATAATGGATCAAATGAATAAATTTTTCTCTGTAGGGCCATTCTTCTCTTGCCACTCTTGGCTGCTGAGAGAGGATGCTTTCTGCTTGCATTTTCTTTTCCTCCTTCTTAATAATGGCGTCTCAGATTTTATGCAGATTATTTCTCTGTGAAGTTCTTCCACGTTTGAAATGCCCTGGGCTTGCCTGCCATAGCTCAGACACTCATTAACATCCTCACCATGCAATTGAAAAACAAGCAGGAGAAGGAGCGTGTTTGAAAGCAGCGCTGCCTTCCTGCGGGCTGAGCCCCAAGCGAGCCCCCTTCTCCTCCGTGCCTGCAGCTGGGTGTCATGGGAATGGTGAGCCCCATCTCCCTGGAGCTCAGGGAGCAGGAGGCAACGGGCCTCTGTGCACTTCAAAGTGGGCATGAGAGTCTAGAGAGACATTTCTCTTCTTGAACATGTTGAACAAAGGAATGCAAAAACTCACAACAGCTATCTTCAATACTGAAAATCCAAATATTGCCCCCCTGATAAGCTGTGATTCAAAGTGACAGCTTTATCTGGCTTATATAATTTTTAAAAATGAGTAGGTTTTGCTTCTGAAGCCACAATCCAAGCACTTATGCTTGACTGCAAGTGAAAGGGCAGTAGCCACTGGGACCCAACACTGGGTGAAGGTATATATTTAAAGGGGGATCACTCATCTTTCAGTGTGTTTGCTTTGGCCTGTTGGTACGTATGCACAGCAGTGGTGTTACAAAGCAAACAAGCAGTGCTCACCTTCATTAAACAGTTTTTATCTCAAATTGCACAGCACAGACTTGCAAATAAGTTCTTCAGGGTGTCACTCCTATCTAAATCAATTTTTGCAAGTTGTCTTGATTTTTTTTTTTAAACTGCTCTGCCCTGGTTTGGAGTTGAAATAAGATATTTTCTCTCTCTTAAATTATCATGTGTAGCTGGGAGCTGTCATGTTGCTGCTGCATCTCACTGCCTAGGGCAACAGTGTAGACAAAAAACATGACTGTTGCTAGCGATAGATATTGGCATCAGCCAGACCGGTTATCAGGCTTTGCAATCTCATTGGCTTGGATTAACTAATATTTTTTCATGGAGTGAATAAATTACCATGTTTAGTTCTGTTTGCTCATCTCCCCAGTGAGGGTTTTGTTCAGGCATGTAGACGCCAAGATCTCCGTGCTGGGTCCCACACTGACCTTACACTTTGTGCTGTGGCCTGCAGTGGGATCTCAACCGGCACCACCTCTCTGGTCCCATCCTGTTGCAGCCCAGCTTTGTTCCTGGGGAGTGCCCACACATGAGGAATGTGACGGGGTTGTTTTGGGGCTCCTGTGCAAGGAGCTGCTGTCCCCAGCCATGCATCACAGGGTGAGGTTCAGATACTTCCCAGCACCAGCCTTCAATTTTAATCTGGGTCAGAGAGAGACAAGCTTTCCTTTCTCTGCTGAGTCACAGCTGGAGTGGTCATTTCTGTGGCCCCCTCCCCAGTTCCTCCTCTCCCAAGTGAAACCAGCCCCCCCTGCCTTGCTGCTGGGGAAGATTTACAAATCCACCACCCAGCCCTCCCATGCAGTGCCTTACATGATATTAAGATCGTCTCCTTTTCCACTGGAGAGAATTGAGTCCCACTTGATGCTCTGCTTTTGGCTGAAGCTCCTGTGCCACTGGGAATTGTGATGAATAGAGGTACCAACCTGCCTTGGTCATCATGGCTGCATGTAACTTGATGTGTGCACAGGTCTACAATATGGGGGTGTCTGTCTTGACCTGTGGTGGTTTTAGAGTTTGTTTCTTCCAACCTTTTTGCTTACAAAGCTTGAGCCTTGCTTCCCTGTGGAGCAACCTCTGGCACAAAAGCCTCTGGCTCCATTGTGCCTCTCCCAGGCCGTTCTGCAGCAGCAGCACAAGAGGGGGCTGGCAGCACACACTGCGGGACGGGACCCCCTGCCCGCCCCGCAGCCCTGGGGGCCCCGCGCCAAATGTGCTGGGGGCAGGCTTGGAGACGCCTGGTTCTTCCTCCCTGGCTACATCTGGCAGATGGAGGAGGTGGGAAGCTGGGACTATAAATAAAGTGAACAAAAACATAGAGAGCACTGAGAATGCTGGAGAAGGATGTCCTCAAAATCAAAAATCAGCTCTGCAGCCAGCCCCTAGCATGGTCCTCCAGCTCTAAGGACAGTCCCTGCCTGCATTCAGGGCCAAGCAGAGCTGTCAGAAGGCAAGCTGAACCCTTTCCCTCTCTTTTTCAAGTTATTTTTGGCTACTGGCATCCTCTTGCCATTCTTTAGAGCCAGACCCTGGTAGCCAATCCTTCAGGCTCGTGCCTCTGGGGCTGGTGCTCCTTCCTGCAGAACCTGCAGCCTGAAAGTTTGTCTTCTACCATGTGAAATTTGGATGATGGGAGATGGAAGGAGTTCTCTTGTCCCAGGTTGAGTAGAATCTGACTTTCTTTCATTCTCTAGTAGCTTGTGACTCTGTAAGGGCTGGGGAAGGAGGAGCAAGGACGCAAAGACACATGCTCACAACTTTGGGACTGACAAGGCACAGAAAGGCCATCTGCAACTGTGGAAGCACAATGAGCCCAAGCGGGCATGGAGCTTATTGATCACACCCCAGCATGGGACTGGCTGCCAGCTAGCCATAAATAGGGAACAGAGGCATGCTTGTCTGCACCCAGGGCATCTTCATCAACAAAACCAGGACAGAGCCTGTGCCTCCCTTATCCATCAGGCTGAGGCACTGAGGCACTCCTTATTTCTCAGGTTAGATGTTTTCCCAGTCCAGGGATGTCAGTGCAACGGGGGTGAAAGGGCTTGGTGGGAACAAGCCCTGTTCCTCTAACAACAGAACACTGTCTCTGCTTACCCCGTGGCCAAGGTCATCAGCTGAATCCTGAAAACCCACCTGCTCTTTCTGGGAGGCAGGGTTTTATGGCAGAGGAGCTGCAGTTTATGGCACCGTGGAGAAATATGTTGGATGTGCTTGGCAACAGCAAATGGAAAGTTAGTCTATTAAACAGTAAATTATCCCTCCAATGCATCTTCATTGAGGAGGGTTAATGAGTGGCTGCAGGCAGAGTGAGTGGGAAAGAGTGTGTGTGTATGCACAGCGCGGATGTGGAACAATTGCTACATCTGGGGGCCCTGGAGCCCCTGATCCAACAATAGCATTTCCATGTGCAAGACGTTCACAGACACCTCCTCGCGTGTGGTTTATTCAAACCAGCTTGCGCTGCACCGCGGAGCTCCCAGGCGCTTGGTGTGTCCAGCCACGCTGGGAACAGCATCTCTGCATCTGCATCTGGGCTGCTTGGTGCAAATGTTCTCCTCGTGGGCTAGAGCTGGTTTTGGGAAGCCAGGCTGCAGGGCTCAGCCCCTCTGCTCAGACACGCCACAAAGCAGGGATGCAGTGCCTTGCAGACTGTCCTCCTCCTGCTGTTCCACAATTGTTCAAGGCAGTGGGACAGACTGGGTTCCCCCTACCTGGATGGTCCCTGTTGTGTTAGGCTGGGGCCAAATCCACCCGCCTGGGAGTCTTGGCATCTCCTGCATCATCTCAGAGCAGTCAATGGATGCTGTTCCTTTCATTTGGTCCCAACGGTGAAGATCGCCAGGCAGTAGAGCTGCCCTGCTTCTGCAGTCAGTGGGGCCACCTTCACAGAGCAGTGCTGGCCATGTTTGCAGGGTGATGTTGGTGGTGTTCACAGGGCAATGCTGGCAGTGTCTAGAGGGTGATGCTGGCTATGCTCACAGGGCAGTGCTGGCAGTTTGCAAGGCAATGCTGGCCACATTCACAGGGTGATGCTGTTTGTGAGGGAGGGCTTGTCCCTAGAAAGAGCACATCCCAGCCCTGCCTGCTGCTGCTGCTAACCAGGTGAGATTTACTATGATCCCAGTGACCCCAGCTGCCCACACCACTCTATAACAGACCCATCAAGGGCATTGTCGTGCCACAGGAGCCCAGTAGGTACCCTAATGGGGCTGACATGCCAGCCTGCTCCCACACAATGCCTCACTCTCCCAAGCCCAGTGTGTCAGCCAGGACAAAGGCAGCCTGACCTCCCAGCATGAGCCAAGCTGGCCAGGCATGATAGATGTGGCCCAGGACAGCCCGGCAGCCCACCCTGCACAAAATCTCTGGGGGATGCTTAGAAGCTGAAGGTTACGGCCACTCTGCTCCCAACACCTCTCCAGCTGGGTCTTATGGCCACTGGTCCCCAGACAGGTGCTGCTGGTGGAAGGAAGGGTTCAAAGCACAGCCCCAGTGCCAGGGATGACAGATCCTGCAGCTGGCATTGCTCCTCAGTGGGGAGGTTGGAGCAGGCGCCATGCACGCGTGCTTGTGTTGGGTTTGCGTGGCAAGGCTTTGGTAGCAGGGGGACTTCTGTGAGAAGCTGCTAGATGCTTCCTCCCTGTCCGATGGAGCCAGTGCCAGTCAGCTTCCAGATGGATCGACCACTGGCCGAGGCTGAGCCCATCAGCGATGGTGGTAGCAGCTCTGGGATAATGTGTGTAAGAAAGGGAAAAGTTTCTGCAGAACACCAGCGGCAGCTGTAGAGAAGAAAGAATATGTGAGAGGAACAACTCTGCAGACACAAAGGTCAGTGAAAGAAGAGGGGGAGGGGGTGTTCCAGGCACCAGAGCAGAGATTCCCCCGCAGCCTGTGGTGAAGCCCAGGGTGAGGCAGGATGTACCCTGCAGCCCATGGAGGTCCACAGTGAAGTAGAGATTCACCTGCAGCCTGTGAAGGACCCCACTCTAGAGCCAGTGGATGCCCAAGGGAGGAATGTGAGAAGTCCCTGTCCTGAGGAGGAGGAAACAGCAGAGACAAAGTGTGATGAACTGACCACAGCTCTCATTCCCCATCCTCTCATGTCACTGGTAGGGAGGAGGTAGAGAAAACTGGGAGTGCAGCTGAGCTCAGGAAGATGAGAGGGATGGGGAAAAGTGTTTTTAAGATTAGATTTTATCCTACTCTGATCTGATGAGTAATAAATTTAACCAATTTCCCCAAGACAAGTCTGTTTTGCCCCTGTTGGTAACTGATTATCTCTCCCTGGTCTTACCTTGGCCTATGAGCTTCTGATTATCTTTCTCTCCCCTGGCCAGCTGACGAGGGGAGGGACAGAGTGGCTTTGGGGGTACCTCGTGTCCAGCCACAGCTAACCCATCAGAACCCTACTGCCTGTATTTTAAACACTTTGCTCTGCAGCAGTGCCTGATCCCAGCCTGAGAAAGCTGAGCACTGCTGTGGACAGGTGATAAACACAGCACTGCTTCAAAGCGTGGTACAAATGAACCAGGGTGTGCTGCCTCCCCTCCGCATGCCCAAATCCAGGGTACAGCACACTGCCTTGAAGCCCAGGCGTGCTGGAAGGTGCTATCGTGGGACCCAGCGCCAGCCCAGCCCACGGGAGAGCTAACAGGGGCGAGCTGTGACCTGTCCTGGGTGGGAGGAAATGCCGGGATGCTGCCCTGGGGGGCTTGGCTTAAAATTGGCAGCAATTTTTTGTTTGAAGCTTTGTAGCTGCTTCGCATCTCTTTGCACGACAGGTCTGGCGCGTACCCTGGAACCCTTCCCCAGATCTTCCCATGGAAACTCCTACAAAAAAAAGCTTCTGCTTCATTTTAACCAAACCCAGAGCCCATCAGACGATCCAGATGGTCTCTCTCTCTATCAAGCAGTTTGGCCCAAATCCCAGTGGCAGACGGCAGGACCAGGCCTCCCCTGATAAAGAAGTTTGGGGTTTATTTTCCTCCCTGCTCCTCATCCATATTCAGAGGAACCCTGGGATTTTCCCAGGCAGCTGTTGCTCTCTGAGGCCCACCCCATCAGTGTGCCTGGGTGACTTGGGATCACCCAAATGCACCAGGGGCGGAAGTCTTGGTACACAGCCTGCCCCCCCACACTGCTGTCCTGGCTCAGCCAGCCCTTGCTGTGTTGGCAGCCCTGGAAGGGTGTTGCTTTTGCAGCTGGAGCAGACACTGAGGGGTCAGCCACGGCTGGCAGCCCAGCTCAGTGGGATGCACCGTGGTGCTGGGGCATGGGGCACTGGCTGCATGGCAGGCAGAGGCAAAAAGCTCACAGAGAACAGCAAGAGCTGAGGTACCTACAGGAGAAAATCTGGGTGTCAGCCTGAAATGGAGTTTTCAGCTTCCCAGTCCTGTACTCCCTCTGGAACCAGGAGAGGTGATGGTGGGCTCCAGGCAAGCCCTGCCAGCTACTCCCTTTGCCAAGACCGCAGCCCCGTGTAAGTTACTGCGTGTTGCTGCAGCTGGACGCAGAGATGGACAGAACTTGCTTTTTCTGCAGATCACAAGGATTTGCCTGGGGCAAGTGCTGCAAAAATGGAGGAAACAAGATCCCTCACTCCCTCCCGCCTTCCTGCCAGCACCAGAGGTAAAGGGCAGGTTAGGAAGACCTGGTTCTGCTCTGCCAGCCAAGGGGTGAAGGGGAGTTTGTGAGGGAGGGCTGCCACAAGCATCACACTGATAGCAGCCTTTGGGGGGCACCAAGCCATTCTGAAACAATCTTCACCCCCCAAAATTCGGCCAAGGTCTACAGTTCAGACCCCTTCAGGTGTCATTGCCACCAGGGTCTCCCTGGGAGCCCCAGGACAGGCTGCAGGGACACCTCTAGAGAAGCTATGCCAGCAAGGGGTCGGCTCCCGGAGTCCTGGGAAGCAGCTCATCTTCCTTGCTGTCAGGGCTGCTGGGTAGCAACGAGGAACAAACCCCTTTCATCCATCTCAGGCACAGCTTCCTCCTGGGATTGGGGCCAGAGGAAGGAGATGTCACGAAAATGCAGACAGATGATGGGAGCCGGCATTCGGGATGGAAAAGAGCTGCTGATCTGGGCCAAGCTGGTGCAACCCTGTGTGTGTGTATGAGGTGGCCCTCGCTGGAGCAGGACCCCAGGCAGACACCTCCCTCTTGCCCTGATTAAGGAGCTTGTGGAGCTCCATGTGCAGAGGGCATTGATTTAAGAGGCACTCTGGCCCCTAGGACCGGCCACCATCCCTGCAAATATCCACCATGCCCTGTTGCACTGGGGTGTCCATGCTCGCACACCACCCTCCCACCGTGCTCCTACAATGCAACAGGCTCCCATATCCCCTCTTTCTATGGATTTCCTCTCTGAGGAGGACATTTGTAGCAGCTGCCGCCAGAAGCCAGGGCTGTATTGGGCACATCAAAGTACTTGTTGTTTTTTTAAGGACCCAGCACTTGGAACCATGGGGTTACAAGTGTGTCAGGTGTCATTAATAAAACAGGTGATTAGCCCTCCTGGTTACACCCTTGTGCCTTGCATTTGCAGATCTCAGGGGAAAAAATGGAAGGCAATAAAATGAATGCAATGTTTGCATTTCTGACATGTCAACTGTTTAGGGCCAAACTTATAAGATTTCTTGGCTCCACTTCCTTTTGCACTGAAATAGGTGTATTTTGCCTTGTTCTTCCCTGTAGGTTAGCCAAAAAGACATTTTGGTTACTTTATTTTTAAAGGTGTTCCTGTGGAATGGAAAAGAACATAGCTAATGCCACAGCCAGGACTTCAAGATTTGCTGTTTGTGTGTGGGGCAAATGGCAAAGCAGAGCTGCCACCCAAGTCCCTTCTGCAGGCTGGAGTGCTGAGCCGCGGGATTCCCACTCACGGGCCAGGTACCGTCCCGGCTGACCAGCGCCAGCCTGTCCTGTGGTCCCCGTGGGCTGCCACGTCCCCGTGCCTCACCTGGACTCTGTGGATGATGGGATGGGGTTTCAGGCTGCCGGGTGGGAGACAGGCCAAGGCTCCCTTAAGTACATCAGGGCATGCGAAAGCTCTTGGCACCCCCGAGGAGAGGTGGGAACGCTCTGCCTGCGGCCGCCTGGCTCGCAGGCTGTTTCTCCCCAGGGTGCCGCTGCCCGCAGCCTCTCCCGGAGAGCTCGGGTGCTCCGCGAACACAGCCCGCTGTCCCAGGTGGGGGGACCGATCCGAAGCCCACCTTCCTGCACGGTCGGGGCAGTGCAGAGCCCCGACGGCTCCGGCGNGCATCCCCCGCGGCACCGAGCGCCTGTGAGTACCGCCGGGCTTTGTCCGCCGCCGCTGGGCGTGCGGCGACGAGGGTGCGGGAGCCCGGCGGGGCGCCGGGGCCGGGGGCTTGTCCGAGGGCGTGTGTCCAAAAGCGCGTGGGGAGCGAGTGTCCCGCGGGGGCAGAACCCCACAGGGGTGCGGAACGCGCTCCGGAGCCTGTCAGGAGTGTGTGCGGGAGCCCGTCAGGGGATGCGTGTGGAAGAGGCTGTCCGTGGCCGGGGTGTGCAGCAGCCTGTCTGGGGTGTGTGCAAGTGCCCGCCGTGTCTGTTAAGGGCAGAACGTGTGCAAATGCCCGTGGGGCCACGGCCGGCCGCCCAAAAGGTGCGTGTGCGAGAACCTCGTGGGGCGGGTGATGTGCGGTGTCCCGCTGCGCCCGGGGGTTGTGCGTCTGTAAATTCCCGTCCAGAGGATACGTGTGCAAGGGCCTGTTAGGTGAGTTTACATGCATCATGCCCTTCCTGAGGGAGGTGCAGTAGCCCGTCGAGGTGGAGAGCAGGGTGTGTGTGAGAGCCTGCTGGAGCAGGGTGTGTGTGTAACCCTTTCTCTGTGTGAGGGTCGTGCGAGGGGTCCGGCATATGCAAGAACCCGCGTGTGCCAGTCTTTGTGCAAGTATGTGGAGCGGGGTTGGGATTAGAGCAGTGCCCGAGGGTTGCTCCGGGGGGGCATTTGCGCTGGGGCAGCCCAGAATGGACTGCGTGTGTGGGTCCGCGAGCCCCATGGCATCCGCCGGCAGGTGTGTGGCCACCCCTCCAGTGACTTGTCACAAGGTAGCTACACAGCCACAGGGGTTCTCTGAGGGCTCCTGTCACCCCAAGCCTCTACCTGTGCTGGGCACCCCTTTGTCCCCAGGAAGCTCTCCTGGGAGCGCTGCACATCGTGTTACGATCAGGTCCCATTGCCCCAGCTCCTCTTGAGATTCCCCCACGGTGTGACCAGCCTTCAGCCGTGCAGCTCACCCATCGTGAGCCAGACGGCTCACCCATCCTCTCCAGTCCCCTGTGGCTGCACCTCACTGCTCATCAAATCCCTTGCCACATCCTCAGGGGTGCTGGGAGGTGTCCCTGGCTCTCTTAGCCGGGCCCCCATGAGGAAGGCTTTTCTCCCACAGTCAAGGTCCAGCCGGCTGTGTGGGTCCCGTGTTACCTGCTGAGCTCCCCCGAGCAGGAGGGGGGGCCTCTGCTGCTGTGCCTGGCTGGGCAGGTCTGCCTGCCTGGGGTTCTGTGGCCAAGCAGGGAGAGCAGCATGAGCTGAATGTGTCCAACCTGCTGCTGGCAGCAGGTTCCTGTCATGCAGGAGCCCAGTCTCAGCAGGAGAGCAGGGCTGTCCCCAGCCTGTCCCCTCTACTCAGTAGCAGCAGGTGCCCCATCCCAGTAGCTGCAGTAGAGCATAGTGGCACAGTAACTGTCTGGCCCTTGAGGCCAGGCTGCTCCCACATCCCCCTTGCAGTGCAGGGAAGTGTTGAGCTGCTGTCTCCTTGGGCAGCAGAGCTGCAGGATATGTTCTAGGACAGCCACACAGTGCTCCTGTCCCTGTGCCGTGCTGTTTGCAGCTCCTGGAGTTTGACTGTGCCCTTTGCCTGCAGATGGGCAAAGACCCTGGAGGCGAGGACTGCATGCATGGAGTGCAGAAAGCCTGGCAGCTGCCAGAGCTGCACCCAGCATGCAGCGTCAAGAGCTCTGCAGGATACCACTTTAGAGGAGTTTTCTTTTCTCCCACCATAATTATCCTCATACAAATGATTATTACCCAGCACAGCAACCAGGCTGCTGTGAGTTGCCATCCCATAGACCAAGTTTACAGGGTCTGAGACAGGATCCCCCTTTCCACTGTGCCCAGGCCAGAGGGAAGGTGTATGCATAGCCTGCAGTAGCTCTTTCTGCCTCTTGGAGAGCTTAATGGGGTCCTTGGCATCAGCTCTCCATCCATGCACCTGGGTGCAGGGTCCTGGGGGAGGGTTGGCATCGAGTCCCCACCTCTGCCTGCTGGGCAGGTGCTCAGCACTGCTCAAATGAAGCAATGCTGGAGTGAGCTAATGGAGGCTAATGGATTCCCTGGCTGGGTGTCTCACTCCTGCTCTGGCAGGGCATCTCTGCTGCTCTGGAGGTGGGTCCTGCTTGCTGTCTCCCGTTCTGCCTCCACGGACCTGGTCCTCCATGCCTGTTGCCATTCAGCAGCATTGGGTTTTCTGGATTTTAATGCAGCTGGTGATGCTGGATCTTCTGTCTGGACTGAGCTAGACATGCTTGCTCTCTCGTGGGTGTTGTCTGCTGTATAACTACTTCCTGCTGTTTTGCACACCCATGCAGGTGCTGGAGGGTGTCTGTACAGAGCAGGTCTATCTCCTAGCAGTGAAATCCTGCTGTAACAGCTTGTAAGTGAGTTTCAATTCCCTGTAAGCAGGGTGCAACCTTGCAGTCTCCAAATTCTCAGTGTTCGATGGAGCAAGGTCAGCAGGCAGCCACAGGGGAGTCTGCAGCAGGGGCTGTGCTCAGGACTTGCTCTTTCCAGGGGCCAGCTCTCTGTGGGAAGTCATCAACCTCTTACCAGTGCCCTCTACTGCATATCTCTTTTCCCAAGCCCTGAGATGCACAGCATGAGCAATGCCAACCTCACCATGCATCCCACAGTGGCAGTGAGCAGTGATGTCCCTGCTGTTGAATTTCTTGCCTGTTGCATGCCAGTGCAGTGTTTAAAGCCTCCAGGCTTTCTCCAGCCCCCCACCTGGCTGAGCCCCATGGTGGCATGGGTCAAGCCCCCGGACAGGGCAGCACTGCTGCTGCAGCCAGGCCTGCTGGCACTGCCATTGTGGGGACTCAGTCAGCAGCATGCTGTGACGAGGTTTGTGCTCCATTGCTTTTGCAATACACCCTTTTCCTTAGAAGAAAGGGAATTACTTGCCTTGCAGAGTCACTGCACCTTTGGAGAATCATGGGCTGGGGAAAAATTGTCTTCTGTTTCAGTTTGCCCTGTGATATCTTCCTGGTGGGTGCTATGCTGTTGGTAGAGAGTAAAGGCTGCAGATGTGTCTAGGATGGACCATGAGTGATGGCTGCATGGGGTGGACACAGGACTCCTCTTCCCTTGTACCAGGGCACAGCACATTGCTCCCTAAGTGCCTTTTAGTCTGCAGCCCAACAAAAATGGGGGTTATGCACCTGCCCTCTGACTGGATTGGGGCTCAGCAAGGTAGGAAGCAGCAAAGTCTCTGGGCACTTCTCACAGATGCCTGTGCTCCTGCCTACACTTCTGGCAAGCACAACAGAGGCCTGAAGGCTTTGTAGGCAGGATGAGGGGTGATAATCCTCCAGCACTACAGTGTTATCTGCTTCCAGGAGTCCCTCAGGCCTCAGCCACCAGAGAAGAGTTGTGCGAGAAGGTCACGATTCCCTTCCCCATTTGCTTGCTTTTCTTTCTTTTTTCCTTTGAAAGTGTCTCTGAAGAGCAGACTGCCTTGTTGAGGAGGTGGATAGGTCTCCCCATGCCAGCAGGATCAGTGCAAATTTGCCACTGTCAAATGGCAGCTTCCAGCCCAGCTCTTTGCTTGTAGGGGATGAATTGACTGTGATGGCTTGTCACTCTTTCCTGCTATTGAATTTTTTGGCTGACAGCTGAGAATTGCCCCACTTGCCCCTTTTGCCTTCTCTCTGATGAGCTGAACTTCCCCCATCTCCCTGTGTGCTGTGTCCCTCTCCCCATGTGGAAGGCAGCAGAGCTGGGTTTGGGGGTCCCCATCACTGCACTCCTCTTGGCTCTGGCTTTTCCTTTCCAGGGTCCCTGGCCTCAGCATTTAATGGGGCTTCTGTTTGCCTTGTTCCCAAACTTTGGGGGTTTGCCTGTGCTGAAATGGGCTCCATGCAGTCTGTAGCCTGCCTGCCATCCCTCTGTCTGCATTGGTGGAGGGAAGGGGTGCTGGGCTACAGCCTTTGGGTGTGGGAGCACCATGCCAGGGTGGCTGCACCTGAAGCATTTTCGCACACTGCCCAACCATCCCCTGCCAAAATTCCAGGAGCAAGCTCTTGTTCAGAGCATGTTTAATCCATTCACCTGCATCTACCTCTCACCAGTTATCAAAATGTCTTGCAGCAGCCAGGCTGGTGTATCACAGCAGCACTCCTGCATTCCACTCCAGTTTTTGGGCTGCTTCTCCTTTCAGAGGCTTCGGGCAATGCTCATTCTTAGGAAGCACCTTGAGGAAGTCAACCTGTCCCTTCCCTGAAGCGCCTGGGCAAGTTCTCAGTGAGCAGTCTGGTTGCAGAGGGTCTGCGCAGGCTCTGCAGAGCTCTGGAGCAGGATGCAGGACCTTTGTCCAGCCAGGGCAGTGCTTGGCTGGCCCTGCAGCCCTCAGCTCTCAGGAGAGATAGTGCTGGGCACTGGGAGGATGCAGGCTGGCTTGGGAAGGTAGCCTGCCCAGCCCACTGCAGTGGCTTCCTTGGGAGCCTTCCTGGACAGAGGAAATTTGCAATTCTATTCCAATTTCTCCCTTCAGCTACGTCCAAGGCAGATGCTGTCTATATATTGCCATGGTAACGCTGCGTTCTCACTCTCTATGGAATTGCATGCTGGAAAAATATTAGTTTAAAAAACTATGTCGTGTTTGTATTGACTGAAGTGGAGGCTGATAGTGGAGGATCTATTGTCCCCTGGTTGGGAAAAGTCACCAGTAACAGGCAATAAAGCCAGGCAGATTGGCCTCTGGTGACCACTTCTCACCCCACACAGCAATTGCTTCCCTATAAACCCTTCCCTGGCTCTGTTTTATTGCATCCTTTAAAACAGATATTTTTGCCTTAAATGTGCTGCCACTTTGGTCCTCCAGAGTGATGCATTGTGCTAACAGCAATTCCTTGCTGCTGAGGCGGGAGCAAGGAAGAGGAATTGTTTCCAGCTTTAATTGTGGGTCTCTCACATGCACCTTCAAATGCTGTTGCTGCTGTGCCCAGGGTCCCAGGGTGGGGTGGGCATGGTGGCCACAGTGCCAGTGCAGGGCAGCACACACAGAAACAGTCCAGTTACAGAAACGGATTCCTAACAGGACGTGCATTTGCTTTGAGTTTCATTCTCCCCTACTTCATTGTTTTCTATCAAAACTCTGGCTGTATAAAAGGCAAAGGATGCATGAGGGACCCCCACAGGGCAGCAGAACCTGCAGCCTGGGGGAACAGAAGGGATTTGGGGTACCACCAGGGTGGTGTGGACAGGGGAAGGGTGTCCTGTCCAGGGAAAGGTGTACAAGCCCATGGCCTCCCAATGAAGAGGGGCTTTTCCTGTATCCTTGCTCTGATTTGCTCTCTGGCAGACTGGTGGAGGAGAGTACTGGAGCAGGACATGCATGTGGGCAACCAAGGGAGCCTGTCTTTGTCTTGCTTCAGAGTCCTTCATGGTTCCCTGCCCACTCCAGAGGTACTTGGTGCTGCAGATGCATCCTCTTGGTCTTTATTGCTACTGAAATAACCTTTTATAAAACCTGAGAGGCAAGGAGATGTTTCTGTGCGTGTTTTGCTGAAAAGCAGTAAAAACCACAGTTGTGCATCAGCAAATGGCCTCATCCCAGGGGATGTCAGACCCAGATCGCTGCTCCCTGGCAGGCTTCCAGTGTGAGTAGCTCCAAGGCCAGCTCCAGCAGCTGGCCCCTGTCCCCACTCGAGGGACAGCAGTGGTAGGAGCGGGGAGAGGAGCAGAGGTTTTCCTGCTCTACAGCACCAGGATGCCAGTTAGCAATGCGAGCAGTAAGGATAGCCAGGTCCTTGGGGTCATGGCACTGCTGGAAGTGAGAAGGAAATGAGGTGGAATGAGGGGACCTCTCCGTGGTGTTGGTGTGGGGTTGGCCCAAGGCTGTCCCCTCAAGAATTATCTCAGACCTCTCTGCTACATTCAGGCTCTGAGGCTGTGCTGACTGCCTGCTTCCCCAGCATGCATTTTGGATGCACTTGCTGCTCAAAATAGCAGAGGCAAGTGTCCTATGGGGGAGAGAGGCTGCTAGAGGAGGAAGATCAGAAAAATGAAAGATTAATTTTTAAAGTGATGCAGCCAAGGAGCAGCCCTGGGCACCAAGAGTGGGATGCAAGCTCCTGGCCCTGGATATTTCTTGGTTGGAGGAAGCCCTACATCCCAAATGGGATGCTCCAGGAGACTCATCTGGTCTGGGATTGAGTAGGCATCTGTAACTGAGCAGTTCAGGTGCGTTTGTCCTCTCATCCCTGGCGTGAGCAGCTCCAGGAAGGATAAGCCAAAGAGGTTTTGCTGGGGGAGATGCAAAGTGGAACTCAATCCAATGAATGGCAGGATGAAGCCTGAGGGCTGGGCAGCCTCTCCTGCCCTGGGAAGCAGAGGAGCTACAGAGCAGCCCCTCACCAGGCTACTCAGCACAGCGTAAAAAGCCAAATTTTGTGGGTATCCCAGAAAATCTGTTCTCTTGGCTGAGTCTCAGTTTCCACATTTATGATACAGAAATGCCCTGCTGCCTTTTCTCCCTCCCGCTGGGGTTCAGGGAGGTTATTTATTAATTTTTAACCTGAAGGTGGTACACCACAATGCTGCGTGAGTGTAAAGCATTCCCTGACTGCGAGCAGCTAATGGCTGTGGCATGAAAACCCCAGAGAGAAGTTAGGAGAACAGAAAGCCTTCCAGATCCTCACTGTTACTTGCATGATCGATGCTGTTTGTAATGCTTAAAGATCTGTCGTGATGCTAACCTGCTGTAGGACCTCGTGAAAGCCTGCAGAGCCTCCTGTGCTGTGGGGGCCATCGCTGTGCTTGGGGCTGGGTTGCCCTCTGGCTAAGGGCAGTGATTCCCAGATGAGCCCGAACAGCACACAGCTGCTCTTGGCTCTGCTTGTGGGGCACCTGCAGGCAGCTGGCAGGGGTGCTGCTGGCAAGGCGTTCACTCGGTGAGTGACACCCTGAAGGGATTTCCATGTGTCCCTTGGGAATCTTCGCTCTTCTTGAGGGGTCTGCTCAGAACAGGGATGGGATGGAAAAGGAGAAGAAGGTGCTGAGCCCCTTGTGCAGCTGTGTCAGCCCAGGATGTGTGTGACCAGCCTCCCCTCCCTGAGCAGTGGGCAGCAGCACCCTGTAATTCCCTGGTGCCTTGGAGGGGATGGAGTTAGCACCCAGCCATGGCCATATGGGCTCCAGAGAGCTGGTGAATGTGGTGCTGGTGCTGGAGGGGACCAGCTCTCACAGGACTGGGAAGGGCCTCTGCCCCACATTTCCTTGTTTGAGCAGCTCAGTGAGCCTGTGCTGGGGCTAAGTTACATTCAAGCAGCCGGGTGAAATCTTGAGAAGACTTGAAAAATGCAATAAAAGTGTAGGATGAAAGGTTGCAGCTGCTCTGTCCCCCAGTGCTGAGCACAGGGGTCAGTCTGGAGTCTAAGCCTCATCTGTGTTTCCATTAGCAGTCTGTGTGATGGGACACGAGCTGCTTCTGACAGTTGCAGATGCCACCAGGCTGGGAGAGATGCAAGAGGGCTGGAGAACGGGCTGAGATTTCAGAGTGGGCTTGGTGAATGGGAGGAATGAGCTGACAGAAAGGAAGTTGTTGCCTGGGGACTCGAGGAAAGTGTTCGTGGGAGGCAATCACCAAAAGCACAGATGTGGAATGGGAGCACAAACAGAGCGGGTCCTGCCCCTGCAAGTCAGAGAGGCCCTGAGGGAGAGCTGTGCCCTTGGGGCTGGGGGATTGCTGCGGGGAAGTGGGCTGGGAAAGAGGCCTGCACGGGCAAGGGAGCAGCCAGATCTCTGCACCATGGTGGCCTGGGCAGGCAGAGATGGGGTTCATCTGCTGTGGGAGGGGTTCGGGTCAGAGTTTTGATAATGGTCCTGGAGGCAGGAGCAGTGACATGCTGGAATAAGGCACAGGGTACTGTCAGTCCCTGTCCTTGAAGGAGCAGTGTGTTCATCTGCCTGGATTGATGGAGGGTGGCAGAGGTGCTGCTGTGGGGTGTGTGACCTTCCAGCCTTCATTTCTCTGCTTCGCTGATTATTATCCGGCACTGCCGGCTCCAGCTGGGGTCAGGGCTCTGGGATGAGGGCTATGGAGCTGCTGGGAGGGGAGCCATGCCCTCGGGGGCCGGCGCTCTGAGGCAAGGGCAGGAAAGGCAGAGCAGTGAGGATTGTCGAGGGAGGGACAGATCTCATGGACAATACCCGTACCGACCCCACCGGCCACCAGGGCAGGGCAGCCCTTGCAGCAGGCACCACAGAAGCACGGATCCTTCTCCACCAGCCCCTGCACTCACTGCCCAGAGCTGTGGGCATCTGCTCTGTGCTGGCCCTGATGGGCCAGGGCACATTTTGGTGCTGGTGGGTGCAAATGCAGGAATCCATCTCACAGACTTTCCCTCTGCATTCTCAAAAGCGGGATTCCAGGGAGCAGAGCAGTTAGGATTTCTGCCTCAGCAGGAGAGCAGAGCTGAGCTGAGCCACAAGGACAGGAGTCACATGTGTGCTGAATAGCTGATGCTTTGCAACGGAGTAGGGATCCTGGGACTGCGCTGTCTGCTCCTTCCCGCTCCTGATAAATCAGTGCCCAGGGAAATATCATTCATGTTGGCTGTATTTAATAAATTAACTCTCAGCATTTGTGCTCTCTGAGGTTGTTACTGAGTTAGTGTAGCTCCAAACCCTGCAAAGGGAAAAGACACATCGGATCCTCTGGGAATGGATAAGCCATCCAAAGCTAGAAACCAAATATAAACCCAGACTATGCAAATCCAGTCTAACGAACCCTGCTGCAGCACAGACATCCCATCTGGGAGTGGGATGATCCACAAGCAATGTAGCAAAGGGACTGATTGTTTTAATGACTTTCCTCTTCCCAGGGAGAAATGGGAGGGGGGTTTCTGAAACTTGAGGGTTGCAAATGAAAATTCGCTGCCTCTCCATCAGCAGTGTGAGATTTGGGGTGCGGGGGGGCAGAGGAAGGCAGCCTGAATGAACTTGAGGATGTTTTCTGGTGTTAAATCCTTTGAATTAGTGAGGAAAGAGCACGCCCTGTGTTTCTGGTTTCAAGTCATAGTCCGGAAATACAACCAATCTGCTGGGCAGCTCCCCAGACACATCAGTCCTTACTGAAGCTCTGCTGTGTGGAGCAGGGCAGAGTGTTTTGCTTCACTAGGAAAGGGCATGGAGGCAGTGGGTGAGCAGCAGGGATCCAGCTTTCTGGGCACTGCAGACTGTAATTTATCTCCATGAGGAACTGAAGGGGGTTCAGAGGGGAAAAAATGTCATGAAGTTAAATGGCAGTGTTGCCTCGGCATCCTTACAAATAAGCTTTACCTGCTGTTCGTTCCCATCTTGGTTGCAAAGGCCATCATTTACCTGAACAAAGGCATGGAAGGATGCTGGGAGCAGTTGTCAGGGAGAACACAGAGCCAGTCCCTGAGGGAAGAGGACTGTCAAGGGGCCCTGAGACACAGCCCCACTTGGGGATTGCCACCAGCCCCACTGCTGAAGCTCCCCGAGGATGCTCAGCAAGCATGCAGGGAGCGGAGGCTGGGGTGGGCTGTGTGGGCAGCAGACCCCAGGGTAGCTGGTCCTTCTGGTGCTACAGTCTTTGGGCTGCACTGTCCCAGCAGATACCTTGGAGAGGGGGCAGAGCCTGGTTTTGTGCAGGGGCTGGCCATGTTTAGTCCGTGGCTTCCGTGGCTTCCGTGGCTCTTTGGTGTTTCTTCATGTTTCCATGCTTTGCCTGTGCTCTGCCTCTGGCTAAGGCTTTGGGATGCTGGTGCTCTGAGGACAGCACCACCTTGGGCTTTGCAGGCTGAGGTCTAAGTCCTGGCTTTCAGGTTGGGCAGTTCTAAATCAAGCCTCTCTGCTCTGTCCCTCTGCAGTACTGGAGATGTCTCAACTTCCAGTTACGCATTGTACTGGAATTGTACTCTGGCTACACAGCCAGAGTAGTGTTAGGTATGTTTAGAGTAAGGTGACATGGAAGTCCTCCTGGGAACCCTCCCTCACAGCAGCTTGAATGGGTGCCATCACCTCCAGCTTGGTCTCCAGCATGGCCCTGGGGATCTTCCAGGCAATCTTTGCCAAGGAACCTTTAGGACGTTTGGAGAAAACCACTCCTGAAGCTGTGATTTCTCCCTGCCCTTAGCTGACTGCAGGGCTGTGGTCCATCAGGAGGTGGGCACACAACTGTACATACCAAACGACCCCCTTTGTGGTGACAAATGTCCCTAAAACGTGCGACACGCCCCAGAGCTTCGTGCCTGGGATTTACAGCCTGACTGACCATGGCTTTTGCTCCCACTGAGAGGGTCAGGTCCTTCTGATCTGGAGGCCCGTCCCCGGCAGCCTGCTGTGCTCTCTGCGTGCTGGTCGGACTGGAAGCCGCGGGAGTCGTGGGGCTGCAGAGCCCAATTGTGGGTTTCAGTTTAATCACTGGGGCTGAGGAACCTCTATTCATTCCGGCTTGCATTCATCTGTGTCCTAGTAACGGTGCTCTCCCAACCTCCTTCCCAGCGCAGGCACACACGGCTGGATAATGGCAGGAGCCCGGCAATCGCGGCGCTGAATAGCGCTGTAATTACGAGGCTATAATGGCGAGCTGGAACTCATTAGCCATTATCAGCCGTTTCAGCAGGACAATGGCAGCACCCCGGGGTGCGCGGCTGCGCTGGCTGCACCCGGTGGCCCTACACGCTGCTCGGCGGCCCCGAGGCCAGCCCGCCGCTGACCTTGGCCCCTCGCACGGCTGCAGAGCCCGGTGGAGGGAAGCTTTGGCTCTGGATGGGAGTGATGGACTGTGTATTCAGCCAGTCATGTGACATGAGGCATTCCTGCTCCCTGGTCCCGCTGTCAGGGTTCGGGAAGTTACAGACCCCCCGTGGTGCTGCCCGAGCACCCCAAGCTGCTCCACGGTGCCACTTTCTGTCTCTTTCCTTCCCTGGCTCCAGCAGCTCATCCTTCACTTGACTGACTTCTCCTCCTGTAGTTTATTTGTTTTCCTCTTGATTTTTGTGTTCGTGTTCAGTGCAGGCAATGGGTCTCCAGCGTGGGAGCCCTCCCTGGGCTCTGCCTTCGTGTAGGCATCCTCCATGCCCAGGACATGCCTTGGCCAGGTTGGCTTATGGCAAGAAGCAAACGCTGCCATGCTTTGTGATGCCAGTGGGGGAGACTGTCTTCTGCAATAGGGAGCTGCACAGAGGTCCCCAGCTCTGCAGACTGTGGGTCCCAGGGCTGATGGTCCTGCTTTTCCCACAGTAATCACATCCTGTAATGCAGACGGGCACTGCAAAGCTGACTGCGAGGTGCAAATCTCTGCAGCTTCTGGCTTGATGTATTTTAAAGCAGGATAATCCTAGCAGGACTATGCTGGAGAGCATGGCTGAGGAGAGCTGGGGAAGGTGTAACCAGCAGGCTGGGAGCAGAGGCCCTGCCACGTGTGTGTCCAGCAGTGGGACACATGTTGTCCTGGTGCTCAGCAGAGCCTGGGCAGGACCAAGGCCATGGGTGGGTGTAGGTACCCCTTATTTCCACCAGCAGAATGAGCAAGGAGGGGCAGCATCTTCTTTCTGGCTGCATTGCCTGTCCCTGTGCTTACCCAGGGCTTTTGAATGAGAGAGCGATGCCACAAAGCAGCTTGTCCTGTGCAAGCTTCTCTTGGCAGGTGAAACCTGAGTGTGGCTTATTCTCCAGGTAGAAGGTGTGAAATGGCTGTGCACTGAACCGGCTGTGATGCACGGATAATGGCAGAGGCCGTTATCATCTAAGTGTCACTTACACTTGTAGGTGTCTTGCAGCTGGGTATTTGCAGGCATCCTGCTGTTCTGGGGACTTTTGTTTGTTTCTTGTTACCCTTGCCTTCTCTAAACAGCTCTGTACATTTGGGATGACCCTACCAGGTGTTAGCTACATTTGCAGAACGGGGTGACCTGCATCCCAGGGGGGGCATCTGGAACAGGAACAGGGAGCCAGAGAGCCCCTTCTTGTTGCCTTATGGTCCATGAAAGATGCCAGCTTCCACAGCCACAGCTAGCCAGACTTCAGTGTGCCCAGCACTGCTGGTCATGGAGGATGAGGGTCCTCTCTGGAGTCAGGGGCCATTCCTGGTGAGGGGCCACAGAATTGCACCAGCCCCTGCTGTCCTTTGGGCCCTGCCTGCCGTTTTCGAGGAGGTACTGGGGAGGCCCAGTGCTTGGCTACCTCTTGAGTGCTTCCCTGCTAATTTCTTCCTCTTCTCTCTGCAGGGAGCTCAATGGCAACAACATAACACGAATCAACAAGAATGACTTTGCCGGACTGAAGCAGCTCCGTGTCCTGTGAGTTCCTGATGAGGGGCCAGATGCCCCCACCTTGATGGATATTGTGCTTGGTTTGTGGCCCTCCCTAGGGCTGCTGGAGTTAGCCTCTTTCTGTGGGCTTCAGCCAGCAGGGCTGGAGGGTATTGTGTTGGGCTGAGCATGGTGGATTTCCAGCTGGGAGAGAGTGGGAAGAGTCTGGGGATAATGGGAGTGAGGTGCCCTGGGTCAAAAGAACTAATGGGGGCACCGGGGACCACTTTTGCAGAAAGCTGACCCCTTTTCTCTGCAGGCAGCTGATGGAAAACCAGATCAGCATGGTGGAGCGTGGGGCATTTGATGACATGAAGGAGCTTGAGCGGCTGTGAGTGTCTGGTCGTGGAGGGAGGTTGGTGAGGGGCTGCTGGATTTAGTTGCAGAGAGCATCCTTTCCTTTTTTCCTTAAACCCTAATGTATCGGTGCTGCCTGACTTCAAACAGCTTCTCTTCTGTGTGGCAGTGGTATTTTACAGCTTGGGAAGCACACCTATTTCTGTTTCTATAGATCTTAGAGTCCTTTCTGATGCTTTTGAAGTGAGGAGCAGGTTAAACACAAATGACTTTTGCTGTATCAGCTGTGTCCTGTGTGTTAGCAAGGGAGCTGTACGTTCTGGTCCAGCACTCAGTAAAATAGCTCAGCAGTTTAAAACTCCCAAGCTGCTCGAGCAAATATGAGGAGCTGAGCGAGCAGCAGGTTAAGAGCGCAGTTAAGCAGCAGTCAGCAGTTAACAGCTTGGAGTCCTCTCTGCATGTAATTACAACATTGTGAGTAGGTCTATTAGTGCCCCGTTGGTTGTCCCTGCCTGGGATTGTGGTGAGCAGGACGGGGGTGTCCTTGCCAGGTGGGATGCTCTGCTCTATTGGCCTCTCTGAGCGAGCCAAAGTACCCAGCTCTGCGTGATGCATCCAGCTGGGCTGCAGATGGGGTTATTGCTTTGTACTCCAAACCCTGACCCTTTTCTTCTCTCCCTGCAGCCGGCTGAACCGCAACCAGCTGCACACCCTGCCCGAGCTTCTCTTCCAGAACAACCAGGCGCTGTCACGGCTGTAAGTACCTTCTGTGCCCACAGGCTCCCTGCCCAGCAGTGGTGTGGGCTCACCTGGGGGACTGCCATGGGGTTTGGAGGGGCGCTGATGCCTCGGGAGGGTGCTGCTCCTGGGGGAGTGTGCTGGTGGTTACGGGTGCGTTGTCCCAATGAGGGCTGGGCACGTGGCAAGGGAATGCACCCTGCTTCTGTGTGAGCCGAGCATGCAGCAAGGTGGGAAATGGGCTGTGACTTGCAGGGGACCTGAGACTGGCAGTGTTAAGGATGTCCTTGTAACACATGGGGATATGGGATGGGGTGCTGGCAGTCCGGGCTGGGTCTGGCATCACAGAGTTGAGCTGTGCCTGCACAGGGTCAGATGGAGAGGTGCTGAGAGCTCCTCAGCCTCCTCCCTGGGTGTGGATCACGGGCTTTGGAGCAGGGTTCCCTTACACACTAGCCCAGGTTCTCATGAAAGGAGGGTGAAAGAGGGTGTCCCTAAGGGGGTCACATTCTGCCCAGAGGCCTCCTTGGGGCACAGAGAGCCCCACAACCCTGCTCAAGAGCTGTCTTTCTGTAGGTGTCTGGAGAAGGAGGGGGAAGCCCTGCCTGGGGCAGATCCAGCCCTTCATGCCTGCTGCCCCCTCCTCACATTGCTCTACCT
The DNA here is from genome assembly GCA_013399945.1 of Ploceus nigricollis. Classification (NCBI taxonomy): domain Eukaryota; kingdom Metazoa; phylum Chordata; class Aves; order Passeriformes; family Ploceidae; genus Ploceus; species Ploceus nigricollis. Next base: position 130,088 of record VXBC01006750.1, read on the forward strand.
GTCCCCATCCCTGCTTGTCCCTCTGCACCTGCAGAAACAACTCCAGGGACTGTCTCTTGCTGTGCATGTCCCAGCTCCACAGATCTCTGTGCTCCTCCTCCCTCTGTGCAGCAGCAGGCTGCTTGAGGAGGGCTGCTGGGGTTTCGATAAATATTCTCTGTTCCATATTGGGTTTCCCTTGCCTGGGGCTGTTTTGCTCAGGCAATGGTGCTTTCAGCAGTGCCAGCATTGTTCAAACAAAGTGTTTACAGGCTCTCAGCTATGTCAAGCACCACATACATTGGGAAGGGTGCTGTGAGGAGCAGAGGGTGCGTGCCAGACTGGGGCTGGGTGCTCTCCATCACTCAGAGAAGCAGCTTATACCCTGTGGATTAGGATGGTAGTTGCCAGGACACAAGCTTTCTGCTTGCAGCATCTTGTATCTCCATTGATCAGCTGTGACATGAGGATGCCAGGTCCTTGCTGAGGCAAGGCAGGAATGGATGAAATAACTAAATGTGCTGAGACATTCCCAGGACAGGCATGGCCATGTTGGGGCCAGGCAGCCCTGCCTGTGCAGTCAGGCTGTGGCTGAGCCATTTTCTTCCAACAGTGCCAGGGAGTCAGTCCCAGAGTCCAGCCTGAGGCGTGTAATGAAGGGTTAAAACGCTGTGTGGGTTGCCAGTATGGGATGTGTGAAGTGGTGGACAGGTGCCAAGGATGGGCCTAGGTAATGGCAGCTGATAGCACAGGCGTTCAGTTAATTATCAAATGGCATTTGTTGAGCTCAGCTGTGCCATATCATGGCGCCAGTCAGGGCCCATCCTCCTCCAGCCGCCCATTGCATAACAGAAACATGGGCAAGAGAATAATTTTACAAATATTGCTGTTTCCTTCTTAATCTTCTCTAGATTTTAATACCAGGCTCTTTCAACAAGCAAACCCTAACAATTCACTGTGGAGATACAGAAGAGCAGCATGTGTGTCTCCTACACATTCAGTGTGCCCCCACACAGCCGCCAGGCTCGTGTGGAGCCAGGACTGTGCCACGGTGTGCAGGGAGCTGTGCATACCACCGAGGGTGTAAGAGGGCTATGCAAGATGCTCCTTGCAGCCACCTCATGTTCAGGTGCATTTCAGCCTCCTCCTGTTGTTTTACTGCTTACTGCAATGTGGGGGTTATTTCAAACCTTTTCCCTCCCACCTTGTCTTGAAGTTGTTTTCTGGCCATTTCTGCCATGGTAAACTGCCTGGATACCAGCACCTGGAGCTTTCCTTGTTCAATCTAGGGCTGTGTGCACGGGCTCAGATTTTGGAGTTCCTCGACTATAGCTGGTGCCATGTCTTGGGGAGCTTTGATGTGTGCTTGGAGCACAGGGTCCCTGTGACGAGCGATGGGACTGGGACAGGGGACACACTGAGCCACCCTCCAGCCTCCTCTGCAGCAGGTTAATGAGGGTAGGGGTGCAGCGTTGGGGTCTGCCCAGAGAGCACATCAGGAGCCAGTGTCCTGGCAGATCCTCGAGTTCTGCATTTGTGCAACAGAGCCCTACGTTTCAGAGGACCTGCTGCTCCCTCTCCTTGAGGCTGCCTGTTGCTGAGGTGCTCAGGGATGTTTCAGGGGAATGGAGGGCAGGGGGTGCTCTGAGTGGCTTGTCTAGACACACATGCTGGCTTAGCAGGAGGTGGGATCTGGACCAGTGCTAGTCCAGCCAGTGCGGGAGGTCACAAGGACACTCTTAAATTGCTGCAAACCCGGGTCAGGCTACAGGGATATGAGTCAGTGGGGAACAGGTTTAAGCTAAATTGAAATCAGCTCTCCTGGAACGAAACTGGAGCCTCCCCGTTGGGCTTTGCACTTGTTTAACTGCTGAAATGGATCTGGGGTGGCCTCACTGCTCAAGACCCCCCCCCTGCCCAGAAACAGGCCAGGACCTGTGCTGGTCTAGGAAAAGAAGGCTCTTACCAGCACCATTTTCTGGCAAACCCTGATCTCCAGATCACTTCCAGCAAACAAGCTTCCTCTTGACCTGCCCACTGCAGCCACCTATGGCATGCTTCTCGAGTTCTGGAGTCCTTGCTAGGTCCTCATGTCCTCACACCATTGTACTGAATTAGGGAGGTCTTGAATTAGCAAAAATTGACTGAATGAGTCAAGCTGAGATCTGTTTAGTTGGGAAATGAGGCTGTCTGGTGGCAGCTGAAGCAGAAAGCAAGGATTGCAGGAGCTGCTGCGGGTTGCTTAGATGGGCCCTTGGGTGCTGGCCTGGGTGCTCCAGCCTTTTCTAGAATAGTCTTGGTGGATCTTTTTCAGCACATCAGTAACACAGAAGATGAAGACAAGTCTGTTGAATTAGGGGTATGTGATACCCATAGAGCAGTTTCCAGTGTACCTTTCCGGCTGAACCTGATGAAAATTTTTCAGGAGCACAAGAGGAGTCCCTCAGGTTCAGGTTGGCACGGAGAACTCTTTGTCCACCTCCTGAGTGTCAGAGCCTAATCCACGTTGTGGTACTTTGTGGTCTCCCAGCCTGGCTCGACCTACAATTAGTTACATGGAACTTGGCTGTAAAGAGCATTTGTGCATCGGGATAATGGAAAGGGTTGGAGTTAAACCTGATCCGTCGGGGCTTAAATAAACTGGGGAACGGCAGGAAAGGGCCAACGGGAAGCAAACCTCAAATGAGGGCATGGGGGAGGTGAGACGCCTGGAGAGGAATGTTTTCCCCTTGGAATTTGGAAATATTGAGCTGACGCCTGCCCAGAGCCCATTTCAGTCTGAGATAGTGGGGGTGGTCCTTGGCAGTGGGGCCAGGAGGCAGGGGGACTCCCTGCATGGCCTCCTTTATTTATGTCCTCCACAAGGAGCGGGTAACTCATTAAGCAGTCCTGGTGGCTGGAAGTGGTGCTGATCTGAGGTTTCGCTGGAGAGCGCCTGACCTCAGTGACCCATTCTCAAACTGGGTTTAATTAAACTGTCAGCACTGGACGGAAGAACAAAGCTTTGTGGGCTCAGGGGGGAAAGCCAGGGTCCCCCAGCAGCTCACTAGGGAAGAGCACATCTCCTGCGAAGTAGAGGGCTGATAAAAAGATGGATCATTCCTTCCAGTGAGGATTACCCAGGCAAGAAGTGACCTCTTCTACTGCAGTGCCCGGTGTTGGTCCCCAGTGTGCCACAGCCGTACACAGCTTGGCTCAGCAATGGTGCTCCAGTACAGCCCTGATGCACACCAGGTGCCAAGGGGATGCTGGTCGATCTTCTTTCACTGTCTCTCCCAAGCTGGCAGGAGTTGGGTTTTTTTTCCCAACAGCCCCCAACAGAAAAAGCAAGCAGAGTTTCTCTCTGCTTCCTTGTGGGGGGGAAGGATGAGATAGGAGTTTTGTAGCACTCTCTCCCTTCTCTGCTCAGCTCCCCTTAAAACCTCCTTCTGAAGCTGTTTCTAAGCCCCTTTGGGGGTTCTGGATGGGGGATGCAAGGAGGAGAGAGGAGTCTGGAATGGCTGTAGCAGCAGGGTGAGGACAGAAATGCTGCGGGCGTATCATCAGGGAGGCAAAGATGTGGGCTGTTGAAATGTGCTAAAGGCAGCCAGGATGGCTATAAATAAATAGTTTTCTCCAAGGGAAGCCGAGCTGATGCGAGGGAGGAGAGGAGCAGTGGGTGCTTGGCTGTGAGGAGCTCTGGGGAATAGCTCCTGCAGGGGAGTCACAATCCCAGATGGATGCATCCCCATGGGAGTGGCTGCCCAGTGGTTTCCCTCAACAAAAGCTGCAGTAGCTGCTCCTTGCTCAGGCAGAATGGGAGCTGAGAGAGACTGAGCAGAGAGTAGGGGGAAAAAAGTCTTGTCTCCAGAAGGAGGGAGATTTAGGACACGGGCCACAGACTGTCAGTTTCTGTCGGACCCATGCCAGCAAAAATGGTGAAGGAGATGGTGCCACATCTTAGCTGGCAGCCAAGCCCAGGGGGAAGGGCTGCCGTGCTGCTCTCAGTCTGTAAGGGCAGGGGCTCCCTAGAAACAGCATTAACATCTCAATCAGGGCTGGTGACTTTCTGAGCCGGGGACATGTGAAATGTTGTCGGAGCTGGGGGGACTCCCGTGAGACTCTTCTGCGGCCAGAGCCTGCAAAGGAATAGTGATGCTCTATGGCTGCCTCGACAGAGAGAGCTGACAGAGGGACCAGGGCTGGTCCAGACCCACCGTGGACCCAGAGTATTTAAAGGGAGTTTTGAGCTGAGTGGCAGAGAACACCACAGCTGGGTGTGCTGCCTGGTTAGGAGAGATGATATTATGGCAAGCCCTGGGGCAGGTTCCTTGTACCACCCCTGCATTTGGCTAAACCCAGCCCTAATTGCCTTTAGAAAAGCAGGCAGAGAGAAATGGAGGGCTGCTAAATAACTTGAGAAAATGCAAATGACATCCTTCAAGAAGGAGAGGATCACAACCACGCCAGAGGAAGCTGTGAGCTGAGTAGTAGCAAAACAGGGTGACAAGTGAAAAAGGAGCTGTCAGAGAAAGGAATAACAAAACAGGCCCCGCTCGGATGGGGCTGGCTGCGCGTGGGAGGTGTTGCTTGCAAGACTGTACTAGTGACCGTTCCTCTTGGGGCTGCACCAGGAAAGCCCCCAGATAGGGAAGCAGAGATGGAGAAAAAAATGCGTGCTTGGTGCTGGCTGCATAAAGGAGCGCTCCCGTGCCCCCACAGCGGGTAGTCATGCTGGTGCCAGGTGGGAGGTGTGGGTGCCAGGTGGGGACGCTCTCTGGGGAATGCGTGTGCCACAGCTTTGCTCCCTCCCAGCAGGGGAGACTTGCCTGAGCCCCGTTTTCAATTTAGTGGGGGATATTTGGTGCCTGTCTGCTGGTTGGCTCCCTGGAAATACTGTCACTGTGGTGGGCTGGCTCTGGCTGTGCCCTGGCTCTCCTGTGCCAGACACCCTCCCTCACGTCCCACAGTCACTCCTGTTGGGGCTTTGGTTGAGGTTCAGTCCCTCCAGCAAGGTTTTTTGCTGTTTCTGGAGCTCGGCAAGTGCCCAGGAGCCTGCAGCCCCTGTGTGGGAAGGGGCCTGTGGGCACAGCCTTGTGTTTTCATCTTCCCATGCTGGAGCAGGGCTGCTTTGGCTCCCTGGGCACGTGCCCCTTTGCTCTTTGCACAGATGTGTATGTGCTGATGTTCTGTGCAGAGGTCTGCGGTCCAAGAGCAAAGTGCCAAGGTCAGAGCAGAGAGCAGCTTTCCTGGAGCAAACCTCCCTGCTTCCCCTTCCCCGGCATCCCTCATTTTGTCCCAGCTCCCCCTCTAGCAGCATCCCCCTCCCCTTGCCGGGTGAGGGCCAAGTGTCCCCGCTGTCACCATGCCCACGTTTTGGACTCCGGGTGCCGTACCCCATCGCGCTCCCCAACAAAGCTCCTTCTGTTGGGGACAGAGCAGGGCTGGGGGGGCCAGGCTGGGATGTGTCCCCCCGAATACCAATGAGGAGGGGCAGCGTGTTTACCCCTGTAGCTGGGGGGAGGGGGGAGCTGTGGGGTCTGTGTGCTGCAAGACACCCCCCCACACCAGCTGGGGGGAAGGGGAAGGGAGGCCTCTCTGCAGCCCCCGGGAACAAAGAGTCAGTGTGGCTCGTGACAGCTCTAAGGAAACGCAGGGAAACAAATGTGCCACTAATAGGTGGGGAGGTTACCTAGGGAAGGATGCTGCCAGGCGGGCNAGGCTGATACATCCTTGTGCTTCTGGCCCCTGAGGACAGCATCCTTACAGATACCTCTGGGGCTTTGTGCTGGGTAACCCTGCTGGAAAGGAGCACCCTTGTGTAGGGAGCTGCTCACTGCCTGCTGCTCTTCTTCCTCCATCATTAATGTGCCACAGATTCAGCTTTTTGGGGGGGAGGGCAGTAAGACTCCCTGGAGGATCCTGAGTGCAGACAACCTCAAAGCCTCACAAATTAAACACATTCTTAAGATCCCTTTATATTTGAGCACTTCCATAAGCATTTTGGGACTTGACCCGCAGTCTCCAGAGGCACAGGAGTGCTGGGGTGAGGGTAGCAACCATGCCCCAACCTGCAGACGAGCAGCCTCCCTCTTAGCTTCCCACCAGCCCAGGCCCCGTCCCACCGGGGTGATGGTGCAACCCCTGCACAGGGACGCCCCGGCTCTGTTCTGTGCCATTATCCTGCCAGCGAGCCGGGGCTGCCAGGAGTGGGCATTGCCAGACAGCTGCCTGGAGATAATCTGCCCCATTCCCTCCATGCACCCCGTTGTGCTCCTGACTCACGGCCGGCTCCAGTTTTCTGGCTGTTGAGACGCTTCCAAGGTTTCCCTGGCAATGCACAGGGTCAAGCCCCACTCCCGGGGCTCTCTCCTTGAGCTACTGGTTCTGCTGGGCTCACCCTCTGTCTTGCTTTAGGTGCAGGCTTGGATTTGGTTTTGTAATGTTATTAAAGCGAAAGGGGATGAGTCTGTGGTGAGGTGCAGCTTTCAGCCCCCTGCCCCTTTCAGCAAAGTCCTCTCCTCCATATGGCATCATGCAGAGCATCCCTGTCCAGCTTCCCAGTGGTGCACTGGCAAATGGGAATTTGCAACCCATGGGAAAAAGCAATGAAAAATCAAGTCTTCCTAAAGCTAAGCAGCAGTGCTAATTACACAGCTATTAAAACACAGGAATTATTTATTCCCTGCCTGCCTCACAGCTCATTGCCTGCATTGTCCCACATTCAGCCTTTGGCCACCTTTGGTCCCCTGAAAGAGTTAAAAGAACACTTGGAGGAGCTGATGCCTTTGTCCATCCATTTTGAGCACAGCATAAAGGCATTTCCTTCCTCCTGTTTTCACAGCTCAAATAGCAGAAGAGTTCAAAGTGATATTAAAGAATCGTGAGCAGAATTAGCCTCTGGTAATTTGAGTCCCAGAATGTGGAAGAAAAAAGTCTTATGCAGTGATTTGAGGCTAAGTTATAACTTGGTACCACTGCACGTGCATCCCACAGACGTGTGAATGTGCAGAGCCAGGTAATTAACCTGCGTTTGCTGGCTGATCTTCCCTGAGTGGGTGCTGGAACCCCTCATCTCTCTTGCTGGGACTGCAATGAAAACAAGCTGTCAGCAGTTTCCAGCACTGCTTCCAACAGAGTGCCTGTGCTGTGCTCTTTCTCTTCTGCTCCCAAGGGACCTGTGGTGCTTTTGGCATTGGTGCTGGACCACACAGCCTGGAACCCCAACACCAGCAGTTCGGCTTGGTGGGCTCCAACTTCTTGCCCAAGCGGGCTGCCTGGAGCACTGGGATGCTTTATCCAGTGCTGTAGGCAGGTAAATTTCCCCATGCTAAAGTGCTGTAAGGGCCAAACAGATGAGTGTAAGTGGGAAAGACGCCCCTTTGCACACCTGGGGGCTTTCCCGGTGCAGCAGGGCTCCTAGGCATTGCCAAGGGGAAGCTGAGCCCTGCCTGCAGGGATGAGCTGAGGGTGTCCTCATTTCCCTGTGTGCCGACTGACATCCACGTGCAAGGGAACCCTGCTGGCAGTGTGTCGGGGATGGGTTTGGGGAGGTGGGGATTCACTTTCCAGATTCTCATCTGTGTTAAATTAATTATCATCTCAGGCTTAACCTCACTTAACCAGCGAGACGCAGACTTCTGTGGCTGGGACTCCCGCTGCCCTGCCAGAGCTGAGCAGAGTATGGATTAGGGGGTCTTACCAGCTGCCTTCCATGGCCCTTCATGGTTGTTGCACCCCCCTTTGCCTACAGAGGCTTTTGTCCTCATTTGCATCTGTATTTCCCTCCAGGATAGGAAAAGCTGGATTAATTTTTACTACTCCCAAGGGAGCTGTTGGTAACTGAAGACATCCCGCTGTCTTTTTTTCTCTAAATTGGGAGGCAGGAAATTGTAGGGATGGTTTAGAATGGTTTCCTCACCCCTCCTTCTCCCTATCTGGTCCTCACTGCCCCTCCAGTGAGGGATGGCATTTGAGGCAGAGCTGCTTGAAGAGAAATAAAGTGGCACAGACTTTCTGCAGGCCCTGGGGCTGAAGGAGAGATGTTTCCCTGGGAAGTGCATCCAGAAAGAGCTTGACCATCTACCTGAGTGTTTGGGAAATGGTAATTTTGGGATTCTAAGGAGAAAGGAGGGAGAGGTGTTAGCTATGTTTCATGGAGAGCGTACTAAATGTGGAAAGCACAGGAACAGCTCTCAAAAAGTGTCTCCCATCCCAGACCTGGGAAGTTCTCCATCCCCAGACCCCTCCCATGGCAGAACTGGGAAAGGGACCTGGGAAATCTGACCCTGCATCTCCCCACAGCTTTCCATCCCTGGTATGACACTCAAAGGGACTTTTGTCCACCTAGGAGCCCCATAAATGGGTGGGTGCTTCATCCCCTCCACTTCACCCCATTTAGGATGCTTTTTCCCAGGCTGGTCACAATATGACAGAGACTTGCAGTGGCAACAGGGGCCTGGAGATGAGGATTGAAATTGACCTCACCATGGCACCCTTTTGGGATATTTACCTGTGGTCTGGTGATTCTTCTTGCCACGGACCAGCACATATCCAGCAAAACATGCAGCAGTGTGCTGGTCCGAGGCAAGAATAGTGGAAATGCAAAATGGGTGTGGGATGGGGGGTAGGTATTCATCCCCAGGGATGCTCCATGGCAGCTCCTCTCTATTGCACAGCCAGGCTGTTACTGCCCGGCAATTAACGCTGGTGCTATTAATTACCAATCATAGGGATAAAGTTGGGGCCACGTAGCAGGAGTGGGGATCTGTGCTTGTGGGGTAAACAGGAGCAAGGAAGTGAGGAGCAAGCGAGGGGGCTGGCTGCATTCCCAGGACTCGGCGGTGTTTCCAGCTCTCGCTGTCTGACCGGAGGCATTTCCACCTCCCGGTGTTGTCGTCCTGCTCCAGCTCACTTGTTCTCCTCCCCACGGGCTCAGCATGTTGCTCATTCCTGCATCCTACGATTTCACAGCATCCCCGCAGCCGGGTGCTAATGAGATTAGACCCAAGCTTTAAGATGTCTCTCTCTATCCTTTGCCATCCAATTACACAGCCCGCATGGTATCTGATTGCCTGTGAGAGGGGAGGACTGGGGCTGGCTGGGATGGGAGGATGCAGCTGGTCTTTCTGGGTATCAGCCCCGCCGTGCTGAGTGGTTTTCTTTTGGTTTTCTTTCTTTCTCTTTTTTTTTTTTTTTCCATTCTCCCCTTGGCTTTGAGCTGCTTCGTTTGGCTTTTTCATCACTTCTCGATGTGGCGGCTGGGCAGAATTTGTTTAAATTAACTGCTTGAATGGCAGCGTTTGTGTGTGTTGGTGGGGGGGAGCTCAGACAGCACCAGAATGGATGAGGGGGATTAAAGGTGCCTAATGGGTTCCAGATGGGCATCCTGGACTGGGAAACACCCCCGCAACCCCAGCCAGGGGCCGCTGGTAAGGAGCTTGGGGCTGGGAGCCGGGATGCTACAGCAAGCAGCTGCCCGGTTCTCCTGCGGCAGGGCGGCTGCTGCGAGCATGTGCCAATGGCACTGGGGTGCCTTGAGGCTCCCCAGGTGCTGTGACTGCCCAGCCGTGTGGGGGGCGAGCAGGCAGATGCACCACAGGGAGCACCTTCCCTGGCTGGCCCAGAGCGTGGGGTGCAGCAGGCTCTACTCCCTGCTGCAAGGCTCTGGCGATGTGGGGCTGGGGACAGCCACTTTGTGTGTGATTCCAGCTTTCAGAGGTGCCTCAGCTCAATCATTAGCTGACACTGCAAGTACAGCCCACTGGGGCAGCACCACTGGTGCATCAGTTTCTGCTCTGCAGTCTTAGTTGCAATGAGGAATGATAATATTTAGTCTTTGTTGCCCTCTCCCTGGGCTCTAGAGTAGCTTGGGGTGGGCGCTCGCTCAGCTCGACATCCCCACCACTGCAGATGTCAGCGTATTTTTTCGTATTTACAGATGGAAAACTGAGTCACAGAGACATGAACTAAATTGCGTGTGTGGCCCTGCCAGCTGCATTTCCCAGATCTGTAGGGGTTAGAGACATGGTGACAGCCCTGCCTGTCTTTCCAAGGGCTCCCACCAATGGCCAGATTTCTCCTCCAGACCTGCTACATGGTGCCAGGGCTGTGTGTTTGCAGCCTGTCTGGTGGCAGAGCCTTGATTGGAAGCATGTCAGTCCCAAATGAGATGAAGAGTGTGGAAGTGAAGGGCTGCTGGGATTTGGTGTCACTGGCAGGGACCTCAAGGTCATTGCTTTTGAGTTTTATTAATGGCTGAGAGTGGGAGGAGGATATAAGCTGTGAGACAGTCATTTGCTGGGAATATCACCTGTGCTGTAGGTCAGCACATCATTTTGTGGGAGATTTTAACTTTTTAGGGGGGAGCAGGGCTACAGAAGCGGGCAGGTTTAATGGAAGTGAGCGTCACATGGAACGTTTAGCTATTGAAAGATGGCAAAGCCCTGGTCCTGGTGGGAATGAGCCCACTCACCCTGAAATAGTTTTTTTGTGAAGGCAGTGGTTTGCTCTGGTGTGTCCAGCTGCATCCAAGCAGATGGCTGAGCCAGGGAATCAGGCAAGGCTCAGGAGGGACACCCGCAGCCACACTCCCCATCCAGGAGGGAGGTGGCAGGAGAGGGCCCTGGCTGGGTGTCACAGGGACACACAGGGTAGTTGGGAAGTGCTGGCTGACCTCCATCACCTGCTGACCCTCGGCCAACGCTCTGTTGGCCAGCTCTCCCAGCTCATCCTTGGCCCCACATTCCCCCACCCAGCTCTTGTTTCCTTCCACAAATATTGAGAAAATAAACAGCACAGCCAAAAGGGGACATCCCTGCACACACAGCTGCATCCCCAGGGAGCCACACAGGTGGTGACCCTGCATTCCTCAGTCTGAGGGTTAACTGAGAGAAAGCAAATATTGGCTTCTCCTGGGGCTGCTCCAGCCTGTGCCTGCTCCAGCCTGTGCCTGGGGCTAGGGCTGCCTCTTGCCTAAGGAAAGGGACTTGTGGTGCAGGAGGTCCCCACCTCTGGCAGGGGTGGTTGCACAAACATGGCTCTTCACCCAGGTAGCTCAAATTCCCCATTGTGGTCTTGAGCCTGCTCCTTAGGACAGGATCTTCCTATCCGCCATCCTCCTTGACTCTCTTCATCCTGGTCTTGTTTCTTAGCAACTCTCCTGCCCAGGAGCTGGGCTGTCTGGGGAGGGATGTGACACTTTCTATGCATCAGTCACTTTGTCACCTCCAGAGTGAGTGTGAGGTCGTTAACCCCGGAGCACAGTGAGTGACGATGGAGCATCCCTGCCATGCCTCCCCCCGGTGGCAGCCGCTGCTCTGCCTCCAGCTTGACACCGATCCCCGCTACAGTAACTACACGGGTGGCAATCAGGGAGGAATTAAAGGATAATTAATGCCAATCCACATGGAAAATTGCTCTCGTCAAACAAACCTGATATCATTTTTTTGATGAGCTGACAAATTGGGTTGATAAGTAGCGACTGTGCTGACATGATATACCGAGACTTCTGCGAGTCATTTTGCTCTTGCCTGGAGGATATTGCCATGAAAACATTAATATTCTGCAAAAGTCTGTGTAGCATTTCTGACAGCGTTCTTCACTGGTAGAAATCCCTGGGGGAATTGCAGTGGTCACCTCTCTGGCCGGGTGCAGTGGGGGTCTGATGGTGGTGAACTAATGTTCACCATCTCTGCAAAGCTGCGGTGGTCTTGGAATCTTTGGTGGCACTACTGACTTCTGCCAATCAGCCCCCAATATCCTGGTCTCTTGTTGCCTCCTCTTTCTGTCTTGCACCAGCTGAGGGTGAGCTGAATGGCGTGGGTGATGCAGCTTGGGAAGAAGCCACCTGCACAGTGACAGAACTCAGTCTGGGAGGAAATGTGAGCCAGTAGGTGAAAGGGGAGGGTGGGATGCCAGTCTAGCGGGGATGCTCCGCCTGAAGCACCTGTACTAGGAAACATCCTCATGCAAGGTCACCCAGCTGGGGAAAAAAAAATGTAGGTCACAGCTACAAGACGGGGAGCAGTGTCTGGGGATGTGGTTACACTGAAAAGGACTTAGCAGCCATCGTGTAAGCCTGCTCTGGGATGTGGGCTTCCAGCCTGGGCAGTGATGGATGTGCGGAGTAGCTCTGGGTACTGGGGAGTTGCCAGTTTGGGGGGCAGGAGGGAGGCCTCTGCTGAGCATAGTTTGTGCTTCAGGGCTCACATTTTAGAGAGATGTTGGGAAATTAGAAAGTGCTCAGAGAGGAAGTGCAGGATAATTGGAGGTCTGGAAAATCTGCCTTCCAGTGAAAAGAATTAAAAAGCTCAGTCTATTTAGTGTATGCAAGAGGAGGCTAGGAGAGAAATTTATCTCCATTTCTGCATACCTGCATGGGGAAAAGCCTGATTATAGGGATGCCATTAATTAAAAAAGAAAAAAAAAGAAAAAGAAAAGAGAAAAAGCATAAAATCATTCAATAGCTGGGGGCTGAAACTAGACAAATTCAGACTAGAATTAAATTTGTCTTTTTCACGACAGAGAGCAATTAACCATTGAACACTCAGCTGGGAAAAGGTGAATTGAATGTCCTTTGAAGTTGCAAAGGAGACTGTACTTCTTTTCCCAGTGGTGAAAACTGGAAGTGTCAGTTGGAGCAGAAATCCCTGGGAGGGCTCTGGGTCTGGGCTGAGTGCTCAGAGGTGTCCCAGTGATTAAGTGTCCCCTTCTGGGTGATGGATGACACCCCGTCCACTCTCCCTCTCTGGGTACTGGGGACGTAAGTCCAGTGGCTCCAACACAGGCCATGTCCTTAATTGCTCTCAAAGCCCCCAAGCATCCCCGCCCTGCGAGGCTGGCAGAGCAAAGCGGCTGCAGCGGCTCTTCTCTATCTGGGATGATGTGAGTTGATGTCTGAACAGGCATGTCTGCAGGTAGGGATGGCGCTGCCACAGCCGGGGGCTGCTGGAGGGGGTTCCAGGCTACCCCTGCTGCTCTCAGCCAGGCTGGGGAGATCCACTGGCGCCGGTCTTCCTACGCTCTCCCCAGGGGATGCTCAGCCGTGGCCTTCCTGACCTCTGCACTGCAGTCCTGTCTGAGCATCTTAGGCAGAAATATATTTTAGTAGCACTGTAAAAGGGAAAGACAGCTTTGCTTTAATTCTATGAGCTCTTAATACCTTGCCTGATTAGGTGCTGGCTGAACTTACTGGGAGCTTTGGCTTAGAGTTCACAGGGCAAATAGCGGTGGTGGCTGAAGATCTCTCTTCCCTACGCTCCTCCCTTGTCCATCACAGCTGTTCCTCCTGTGTCCTCACCTCCACAGAACCAGACAGGAGCTGTTCCTCTCCCATTCCCATCCATTTGCGGAGAGATGCCAGCAGTGACTGTGACAGCAAGGCCAAAGCAGAGTGCTCCTGGATTATCCCAGAGTTTTCCTGTCTGTCAGTGCCCAAAATTGTGCCTGGAACAATAAGAATGTGAAACTGGGCTGTAGATGAGGACATGGCTCTGGGGAAGTTACACTGTGGCTGCATATTTGGGGACACTTATAGAGGAGGGAAATGCTGTGGGGAGCTGTTGGTGCCCCTGTGAGCAGGGCACTTGCAGCCTGCCACCCTCTGATCCCCCGGTTGTAGGACTGTCTTTACATCCTCTGGGAATCTTTGTGCTCCTGTCCTTGCCGCCTGCCACTGCAGGGCCTGGGTTTTGTGCTTTTGCTTCTTTTTCTTCCCTTTATTTTCCAGCCTCTTTCACAAAGACACCTATTCTCCCCTCACCGTGCCCTGGGGATTTACACAGAAAGCTCACCCTCAACATGGCAAAAGAAAGGCCCGGGCGGCCCGGGAGAGGAAGCTCACACAAAATGTGGTGTGTGGCTCTTTGTGTCCCCTTTGTAATTCCTCCGCACAATGAACTGCCCTGGCCACCCACCAGCCCCGGGCTACCCCAGGTGCCTCATCCCTCATGCCTCTCGATGTGGCAGCGGGCAGAGATGGGGATGCTCCTCGACGAGCAGCCGAGAGCACAGCCTTTGCGCTCAGAAAAGGGGAACTTTGGGCAGGATGGAGATCGCCGTGTTCCTGCAGCAGCAGCAGCAAAAAGCACCTTGCATCCCCGCTAGCCCCCAGGCAGAGCGCTGGGGGTCCCTCCGGCAGAGCCCTTCCATCAGCCCCGCTCTGACGGCTTTTAACATGCTAATGACCCTCTCAAGGGCAGGAGCAGCTCTGTGTAAAACCCATGTTCAGCCCTCGGTCATGGACATTTGCTCGGAGACACAGTGTTAAATATTTATCCTCCCCGCCTCCCCCCCAGCTCCGCAGGCACTAACAATAGCGATTGCAACCGGCCCCTTCCCCCTCGCCGGGAACATGTGGCTCCCGGACCATGACAGCGAACGTTATCGTTTGTACCTGTGAATTATTGATAAGGTATAAGATAGTTCTTGCGGTGAAAAAATAATGAGAGGGAGAGGCTGCAGCCTGGCGGGGCAGGCGCTGCTTCAAACCCTCTTCTCCAGGGGCAAAATGGGAGGTGGGAGCCTGTTCCTGCTGGGCCCATCCACCAGCTGACCGTGCCGGCCCTCAGCAGCGTGTGGCCAGCGCCCGGCTGCCGGTGTGCCTGGTGACTCCCCTCGCCATGGCTCTGCCTGGCGCCTGTCCTCTCCTGCCCGTCCGCCCCCTTCCCCGGG
>VXBC01006750.1:144740-178349 GCA_013399945.1 Ploceus nigricollis
GGTGTCCCCGCTCGGCGGGGCAGCCGCTCACCCCGCGGTGCCGCGGCGGGAAGGGGCAGGGATTGCCCGGCCCTGCAGACGCTGTGGCTCCAAGGAGCAGGTGGGAGAGCCTTTCAGCTGGCCAGGCTGAGGGGCTCCAGAGGTCTCCAGGGGCTGAAGGACAGAGAGTGGTCCTTGGCCTGTGGCTTTATGGACACCGATATGCTGTCCCTGTGCCCTAATCTGTCCCTGGAAAATCAGGGATGATGCTGCTGAGTCCCTGGAAAGCAGGTGGCAGTCCTGAAAAGGGGTCAGGTCCCTGTTTTAGGGCTGTTGTTTGGTTGGAAGCTGAATGCAGAGTGTCCATCCCCTTAGCTGTGTCCCAGAGAGTCCCTGTGTCTGCCAGCTGGGGCAGCTCTGTACTCCAGCTCTGCTTTGCAAGCCTCTGGGATGCCACGCGGGAGGGTGCAGATGGCTCAGGGGGATCTTGTCATGGTGGCGTGGGCAGTCTGATTAAAATGGTTCAAAGCCTAGCTTTGATATACTTAGATCCTCAATGCTGCTGTGTGTTTTGCAGGGAGAGCATGAGCAGGAGAGTCCAGGCATTAGCGTGCAGATCTGGGCCAATCTGGGGCTACACGTCTGCGTCCCTGGGCCTGGTGGTGGAGAACCAGGGTCTTCCTCTCTGCCTGACCTCCCCAGAGTGCTCTTTAAGTTGTGTGCATAAGGAAGCATTGCTGGGAGAGGAGCATTGAATGGTCTTTCCACCAGCCTCAGAAGATGGGCTGGAATCCTGGAGGGGCTGTGTCCCCCCTCTGCTGCTCCCCATGGTGCTGCTTTTCCAGGTATGCTGACACAGGAGTGGGCAGAAAATAGCAAAGGCTCTAAAGTGAGAATTAAGGAGTAATTAAGAGAGCATGTATGTGTGCAGTGTGTCTGCATGCTGGAGGGAGTGTGGACATGGTGCAGTGGCCCATGGGTTGCAGTGTGTGCCACAGGGTATGGACACAGCAGGCAGTGCAGCAGAGTGTGTGGAGAGCCCCCAGCCCGAGGGTGCTCCAGCATCAGGCAGCGTTACCCTGGGTACGAGCTGAGCATGGGAGCTGTAGCAAGGAAGGGGCTGAGTACAGCTCTCATCTCACTGCAGCACAGCATCCCTGAGCAGGTGATTGATCCCAGCATTAAAGGGTCTGGGAATGTGAGCCTGTGTCTCCCTGCTCACCCTTCCGCTCCCTGACTTGTCTCCAGCTGTGCAGCAAATACAAGCCAGTCCACTCGGATAGCAACTTTGAAGTGTGAATTTCAAACACACTCTCTGTCCTCATCCCCTCTCCCATGTCTGATGGGATGCACAGAGAGCAGCAGGATCACCAGGCACATGAAACAGTCCTGTTCAAAGCCTGGCACTGCAGCTTCCACTTGCAAGTTAAGTTTTCAAGTTTGCAGGCAATTACCAGGTGGTGTTCCCTTCCTTAGCTCCCAGCCTTTTCCCTTGCAAACCGCCTGCTCTCTGCTCTGCTTTTAGGGGAAGAGCCTGGCACCAGAGCACACACAAACACCACAGCCCACAGACACTGTGTTGGGCTGGGCTCCTGCCTGCAGGTTAAGGTGGGGGATGCTACAGTCCTCCTGTGCCCCCTCCTGTGGTCCTCATGGCTCCAGCTCAGCACTGAATTGGGCTCACACCAAGCCAGAGTTGAAGACTGAGGAAGAGAAGTTTTCCGTGCAGGGGACAAAGCAAGACAGCAGCACTTTGGCCCCTTACTCATGCGGTGGAGACCAAACCCAAGCCCTTTTTTTCTCCAGCTGCATTTTGGCTGGACGGGTGCAGTGGGTATGGCTCATCCCGTGCTGGATCCCAGGGTGCTGCAGGATGCTCACGTGCTCAGCCAGAGCTGTGGCTGTGTGTGCAGGGGGAGGATCCAGCCCCTTCCTTGCGCGAGGCAGAGGCGAGACAGCGCATGTAAACTCGACTTCACAAGACATCAAATGCACTGTGGTCGGATGGAAATTGGCTCTTGGAGCTCCTTTCTTATGGCACAGAGCAGCTCCTGGCTCCTGCTCCCCCCTCAGAGAGTGGATGGGCTGATAATATGAGGAAACCTGCTCCCCTTCAAGCCAGTGTGCCTGGGATCTCATCTCCAGGCTCACTGACAATTTGCATTAATGTTTGCCTAACTAACCAGGAGCCCTCTTACATCCTAATCGCCTTTGCTGGGGGGCTCACATGGTTCACGGGGAAGCAGGACTGGCAGAGGTGTTTCTGGGCTATCTCCTTTGTGCTTCAGCAATCTCCAACCCTCAGAAAAAAAAAAAATCCTTTGCCAGAAGAGTGGGCCCTTTTCCCAATTTACTTGAAATTATGTCCCAGATTTCTCTCCAACCAGGTCCCTGCATTGTTCCTGAGCAGGATTTCAGTGTGGGAGCCGGCTAATTGGCAGTATTTTACATATGTAATATGTTGTCAGAAATGCTTTTAAATGCCTATAATATTTAATTAGGAGGCAGATTTCAGCATATTAGGCAGGAATGGGGCTGTGTAATTAGTTATTGATGATTTCATATCCATGAAGTCAATTAAGTAAAAGCTGGAGGCAAGCTCCCATGTATGAATCCACCCCATTTTGGGGCTGTTCTGGGATGCAGCAGGGTTGTACTGGTTGTCTGGCCTTGGAGCAGCTTGTACCCATCCAGGGCTGCTGCAGGGCTTTCCCCCCCCAAGAGAGCCGTTCTGCATGTCAGGAACACCCAGCCCGCAGTCCCAGCTGCAGAAGGACATCTCCCACCTCGGTCACATCTCCAGCCTCCTCTCACAGGGCTCTGACACCTTCTGGGGCCTGTGACATGCTTGTCTCTCAAACCTGATATTTCTGCTCTCAAAACTGATCTGGAATATGACAAAATATGAATCATCCAAGAGATGTAAGAGCGGGCAGAGTCCTGGGCAGACTAGAGTGTATTTTTAGACAGCACGTGTTGGAATTTGACTGCTTCGTAGGGAAAAAAAGGAGGTTTTCAGATCTGAGTGCTCTGGCCATGCTGGGAGCCCCACTACTGGCTCTGCATTGCATTGCTGGCCTTCCCACAGCAGCACAGGAAGGAGGATAAGGTCAGGCTGTGCTGCACAGCCCCTGCTTGGCTCTCCCATCGCACAGGACCACACTGGGAGTCCAAGCCCTGCGTGTCTTTGTCAGTCCCTTTATCCACTGCTGGGAGCTCATGGCGTGAGGATGCAAACAGGATTAGCACCTCACCCTTCTGCTGGCCCCAGACAGCAGCCATGGCTCCTGCTGCACCTGCAGCCAGTCACTGGGGCACTTCCAGGAGTGTAGCTGTCTCTGGGGACACCAGCACCCAAAGTTGCATCTGTAGCCCAGCCATGCTGCCATGTCCTTACACTCATGCCTGTGATGATGACTCATATTCCTCCACAGGCTGCTCTGAGATGGCTCCTGCTGTATCTGGTGGCGGGATGCCAGTCTGTAATGCCCCCACTGAGAGATAGGGACCCACCTCCCTCCAAGGGGGCTGATATCTGCCCAGCTGCACTGGTCTGGGTCTTCCCACCTCTGCAGGGTTTGCAGCCAGGACACCACTGTTCGGAGATTTCCTTCTCCTTTTTATCCTGGCGGTTGGAAGCCAGGGAGCCGATAATGATGAAGGAGTGTAAATGTCAGCAGGAAACCAACTTCAATCAGAAGTGTTAAAAATAAACCTGCCAGGCCTGCTCTGGCAGGGGTAATCAGCTTCAGCAGCTCCTCTCCCCAGGTCTTAGAGCACAAGCTGCAGCTGTGCCAGCAGTGCCAGGCCACCTGAGCAGCTGTGCTGGAGGCTAGCTACAACCTTGGCAGCTCCAGCCCTGGCCAGCACCTCTCCTGGAGCTGTGAGGAGCAACCCCCCAAGCTGACCAGGGTGAAGGGTCCCATCCCCTCTTCCCTGGCAACATCTTCACTCTCCCCTCTGTGGAGTTCCCCTCTGCAATCCTGGCTGCTCTTGAGCTCAGTCAGGCTGTGGCAGGAGATGTGGACATGCAGGTAACACAGTCCCCAGCTATTAAGGCACATCCACAGGGCAGAGTCAGCCATGGGCTCTTGGGGTCACAGAGCCGCTGTCCCTACTGTGAGTCAGATGCACTTGGAAAAAAGACAGGAGGTGCATTGTTAACCCCAAAGATAATTAACCTCAGGGCAGTTTTGAAAAGGGGTGTGGGGCTGCTCCATCATTTGAACTTTAATACAGAAATTGAAGATCTGTGTGAGACCCTTAGGTGCCCACAGACTCAGGGCCAGGACTTTTCAGTCTGTGCCTTGGGTGCTGCTGTTGGGCTTGATACTCCTCCAAGGCTCCATGCATGCGTGGATCGGGGAAAGGGAGGAGCACCCACATGTGGCTCCAGCAACTCATTTCTGTCTCTCCAAAACAAGGAGGGGCTGTTGATCCACAGCACAGGTAAGTCCATGGGTGGGAGCTGCAGCTGTACTCACTACCTGCAGGCAGAGGCTTCCTGAGACCTGTGGTGTGGTTTTGTGCCACGGGCTCTTCAAAGAGCAGCTCTGTGGAGGGAAGCCTTATGGGCTGGGATGCAGCTCCCAGTTCCCTGTGGCATGGCCATGACTGGGTGCTGCTCTCCCAAACTCCCTCTCAAGAGTAGTTGTTACTGGGCAAGGGCAGCCCCAGCTTGGGCCAGCCTTGTGGCAGGGCTTTGCTGCCTGCCTTCCAGCAGTTCTTATCTTGGCTTTGATGTGTGTCACACGAGATGGAGTCTCTATCTTCCTGTTGGGTTTTCCCTGTGTGTCCCTGTGCTTGATTCCCATGCTCGGGTGCTCTTGCAGCCCCACACTCACTCTGCTGTTTTCCATCTGCCTTTTCTTCTCCTATCCTGGCTGTTTCCTCCTAGCCCTGTGTAAAATCACATCTCTTCTACCAGCTGTTGGGCACAATTTGAGATGTCCCACTGGCTCCATCCTGGCTGCCTTTCATCCTGCAATGCATCGCCCACTTCTGATCCCGCTGCCAGCCTCTCCCAAGAGCTTTCAGGAAGCCCCAGGCTATGAGACATAAGAGTTTTACCTGTCTGAGTGCTAGGGCCAAACATGAGGAGTGTGAAGGATGCTTAGTCATGTCAGGGCATCTTGCCAAGTTCTCCAGCTGTCTTGCAAGGTTCAGCCTTGGTTTCAGAACATCCTCCAGGCCACAGGGAGTTTGTTTTAGCTCTTCTTAAAGCTGAGGCTAGTTGCTGTCCCAGGACCTGTAAAGCTGAGGAGCAGCATCACAGATCCACAGCATCGCTTCTTGGCTCACCAAGATCTGGGACAGATCTGGGACAGCCGGGACACAATTCTCAGCTTGGCTCAGCCTCATTCACACCTCGGAGGAATCCAGGAGGGCTGGCAGGGCTGGCTTCACACTTATTAGCAATTAAAAGCCTCAGAGCCTGGGAGTCAATTAGCTCTGGGCTCTGCAGTGCGCAAACCCAGGGGATGAGCCTGCTAACCAGAGCTGCAGCCAACTCCCCACAGGGCTCAGGGCTGGCTCGCCAGAAGAGCTATTTGCTTTTTCATTTACACCTTGGATGAGTGTTGCAGCATGGAGTTTGGGGTATCTTCTCGGGTGTGAGCTGCCAGGCAGGGAGCACACACTGCATGCTGGAGGATGTAAGGCTTTGTGGCAGGCAGGGCTGGAGCCTGGCACTTCTCAGGGCATGGCACAGTCATGCATGGGGTCGTGATGGGGTGAGGGGGGATTGACCTTGTCCTAACTTGTCACAGAGCTACATGGGAGGGTCTTGCTGTGGCACACTGCTGTCTGCTGGAGGTAGAACCACACATGGTCTAGCAAATCCCTGCCACCACCCCCAGCTCACTCTGTCTCCCAGGCTCTGGAGCTGCTGGGCTACTCTGATTTTCTGGACATCCTGGAACATGTGGGTCTGTGAGTGCTGAGGTGCTACACTCTGGGCAGCAGTTTCCCTCTGCAGGGTTGGGGGCCTGGCGTGCAGCCCTGGGGAAAGGGACATCTCTGTGCCTTTTATTTGCAACGTGTGGGGAACATGCTTGAAATGAGCTGAGGTATGCAGATGGGAAGCAGGTAGGTGCACAGGCTGGAGGGTAGTGTGGTAGCTGGAAAAACATGCTTTGGTGGAAGGTTCATGCAGGGATTTCCCACTACTAGAGGGTAAGACAGAAGCAAAAACATGAAAAGAGGGAGGAGAAAAGATTTGCTGAACGTCAGGGCTAAGGGGACTTGGAAGCGATGAGAAGCAGGGATGCAGAAAAGCAGGCGGCTGTGCAGCAATGGGGCCAATGGCTGGGTGCCTTGGTTCCCGGGGGCAGTGGGACACAGAGGCTGTGAGCCAGGCAGGTGCAGCTTTAACACTCCGTGTCCAGCCAGACAGAGGGAATGAACCCTCACCCAGCAGACAGTGAGAACTGGGGTAGATGTGTCAGCCACAGAGAGGTCCTTTTGTAGAAACTGACAGGCTGGCTCTCCCACAGGTGGGTTGCAGGACACTCCCCTGCTAACCCCGGGCTCTGCCAGACCACAGGGCACTGGACACAGAAGGAGCTGTGGCTCTCTGAAGTCACTTTGGGACGAGGGGGAGCTGATGGCGATGCCTTAGCCTCGTGTTAGCTCCCCTTCCTGCCGATAACGAGGTTGCAGGAACAAAGGGACGCTGTGGGGAGGGGGCGGTGACAGGCACGCAGGGTTTGCAGCTTGTTATTTCACTTGTGTTTCCATTAAAGCTGCTGCTTTTAACTTGTTTCAATCTCTGAAGAGGCTCCAGGGTGTGTAGCAGATGCTTTATTCCNAGGCCGAGTCCCGCGGCTCTGGCATTGCAGTGCAGCCCACGCTGGAGCCGATCCTGGCTGGAGCTGGGCCGGAGCCACTGCACAGGCGCTGCCCGGGCAGAGAGCTGCTCAGCAAAGCCCGGCTCAGGCAAATGCCCTCCCCACTCGCTGGGGACATTGCATTGTCCCCAGCTTCCCCAATGCCCAAATATAGGGCTGCTGGTGTTACCCGTAGTGCATGGACCCACATGCCTCAGCATCCCCGGGGTGTCCCCTCAGCACACACTGACACCGTGGTGGCACCCTTGGGTGATACCAGCCAGAGTCAATTGCTGGTGCTCCAGAAAAGACAGCAGGTCATGGCATGGGTCAGCAGTGTCCCTTTGAAGCCACTGAGATTTATGCATGCCCTGAAATGTTTCGCTAAATCAACACCACCATGCTGGGGCTGGGACTCCTCTCACTAGCTTGCCATGAGCATATGTTGGCTTTTACACATGCTCTGCTCGTCTGTCCAAGCAACAAACCTCTCCAGCTTTAATGTTTTTGGAAGCATCTGCATCTCCTGGGAGGGAAAGAACCAGGGCCAGAGCCTGGGGTCAGCACGGCACTTCGGGAAGCCTGGGGAAGGCAGGGTAGTATGCATGAAGCGTTGCTCCCTGCTCTGCTCACTTTTACACTTTACTGTGTGGACACAGTGGACAGGCAGAAGTTTTTGATAGGGCTTGTGTCACTGAGGTCTGTGGTCTGAGACACTCAGCACATCGTGGTGTCAAGTTGTGTTTTGCCTTGCTGCAGCAAAGGATTGTTTTGTCCTTATATATAAGGCTTGGCAAGGAGGAGCTCTGATTCACTGCTTTCACTGGTGCTGAGAAAATAAGAAGAAAAGAAGTATTACGAAAAACCTCAGGTGGGATTGGGGTCAGCTCTCCTAAGAGAAGTGATTATTTATTTTCACTTGAACCACAGTGGATATGACCTGGTGCCAAGAGATGCTGAGGATGCTGGTCCCTTCGGGAGGACTGTCCCATGGCCTGGAATCGTATCAGCCACCACGGGTGGTGTGTCAGCAGGTGATGATGTGGGTACATAGCCCTTGCACAGGGAAAGGCACGCTCAGGGCCGGGCAGCCTGTGTGATTCAGAGCATAGGGACCCTGTATCTTGCAGGTGGGGAGATGAGCCCTGCTTTCCAGCAGGAATAGGGTAGAGAGATGCATGTAAGGGCATATAGAGGCCAAACTCCCCATCCCACTGAGGAGCAATGAGAACACAGGGCAGGAGAGGTCAGTGGTGGCTTTCAGGCTGGTATGGTGACTAGAAGGATGACTGGTTGTCTTAATCTCTAGGACCCCTGTAGGGACACCACCCTGCCTTTGCACAGTGCTTTGCTGTGCCACAGAGATGTCTCCTGTGCTGGATTTCGTTGCTGCCAGCATCCTTGTTCCCTGTGTCTGTGCTGTCCCTGCTCCATGCACCCTTTCCCAGTACCCATCAAGGCTGTGTGTGTCGGGAGGCAGTTTCTGTGGCTGCAGGTTGCAGTCTCCCCCAGCTCGCTGCGGGCTGTGGCAACCAGAGCTAGGAGGATAATGAGATCTTAATAGTCCAATTATATCCCATCGATTTACTCAGCACGTAATTGTTGGCGGCTGGGGCTGCCTGATGAACCGCTCAGCTCCGGCTGCCAGCGGGGAGGGCTGTGCCACCCCGCCCAGCCTGGGATGCTCTTCACAGCAACCAGCTGTTCCCCCTTGAACCCCTGTAGGAGCAGCGCCTCCCTCCCCCACTTCTAACTCACTGTCCCCCCTCTTCCAGGAGGGGGCAGTGACAAGAGTGACAGGCGGAGATTGGAGCCGGGATCCTGGTACCCTGCCCTGGCTGGGCATTCCAGCATCAGCCTGACCCCAGGTTGATGTCCCCCATACTGCCCTGGGGAGCAGAGGGGTTGTGCATCTCTGCCTGCCACTAAAACAGGCTGACAGAAGTGACTTCTGGTGGGTGGCAGTCCCTGCCAGCAGAGCAGTGGTGGAGCCATTGTCCACGCAGCCTGCACTGGGCAGGGTGATGCTACCAGAGATGTGCCCACCTGGTCTTCTGGCAGCAGGAGTCAGCTCCTGAGCATCCACCTGCAGGTGTTCTTGCCACAGCAAGGCTTGGCAGGTGCATTTCTGCACTTTGCTTCTATTAATTTTCCTTTTGAGCTGGCTGTGGCTGAGAGATGCATGGACTTCTAATTTGGAGGATTCACTCTGTGATTTTAAGCTTGCCTTTGTGATTGTGTCGGTCATCCCTTGTTCTAGCATTGTGAAAAGCAGTAAATAGTGTTCCTTTTCCCCACACCATGCTGCTTTGCACCCTGTCCCATTCCCTCCCATTTCCCCTTATGGCCGCTGCCAAAGCTCCTTTTCCAGAAACCCCACCATGTTTCTCCTGAGTGGCAGAGGCTCATGCTGAGCTCACCATGCTACACTTTGGCTTGTTTGTAACCATGCATCAGCATCTGCCATCCCACCTTGTCCTGTGCAAATGCCCTCAGCCCCAGGGCTAGGGTTGCAGTGGGTGGCAGGCAGCAACAGGCAGTAGCAGGTAGCACACAGGCTGTGGCCTTGGGGACAGTGGGGTGAGTGAGATGGGCTGGGGGCAGTGGCAGGTCTGTCTCATTTCCCTTGGCCAGGATGGAGTGGGGCCAGCAGCTGGGCCAGTGGAGCGCATTAAAAATCAAACAGTGTGACCTAATGGTGGGGGCATGCCACAGGAGCCTGAACCTGAGACAGGGCTGTGGGGTCCTGCTCAAACTGGCACTGGGGACTGGGGCAGGTGACACAGTGGACAAAATTCTGCCTTGTTGCCCTGGCATCCTGCTAATGCAGCGGAGGGTGGCTGCTCCCATCTCCAGCAAGCAGCTCCCTTAGGGACACCCCTCCTTGGGCACTGGGTCTTTGAAGCACTGGGGACTTGTGTGCATCACTTGTGGTGGAGTGGATTGGATTGTGTAGCCACATGTGGGATTGTGGACATGTGGGTGACACTTCCCCCAGCACGGGGCTGCAGGTGCTGATGCTGGCACAAGCAATGGGTGCAGCAGCTCCTGCCCTGGAGTGGCAACAGGGAGCGCAGAACCCCTGGGAGACTCTGGGCTGTTGCTACTAATGCAAGTACTGATTAGTCTATTGATTTTTTGTAATGCAGGAGTCTTACTGTCCCTTCAGCTCACCCCTTGTCACCTGTCAGGCAGTGAAGGTGGTGGTGTGAACAGCTGTCAGCCCTGTCTCTGCTCATCCCTCTGCCCTGGACAGGCTGTGCTGGGACAGACAGCATGTGCGGGATGATCTGAGAGACACCGGGTTGCTTAATAGCTGCTGGTGCCACAGTCCTTGCTGGGGAAACGCCATCTGTGCTCTGGCACAGCTGCCTCTGGCACGGCACCACTGAGGTGAGGCTGGGATCCGGGGAAGTCTTGTCCCAGCATGAAACTCTGATGTTCTGCAGGGCTGGTGGCTTTGGTTGCCTTGTCTGTTCGAGGCTTGGTGGATGGTTGCTGTGGCTGAGCTGGTGCTTGCAGTGACTGGTGTCAGCCCTGGCGGGTGAGCCACGGGCATGCAGTGTCATGCATTTTCATTGTGGGAGCTGTGGGCTGGCAGAGGCTGAAGCCCTCATAATGAGTTTCCAGCATGGATGCTGGGGAGGAAACAAGCTAAAATGAGGAGCAGCCCCCTGCACTTCACCTGCCTGGAGTCGGCACTGGTCCCGGGCATGCGGCACTGCCAGGGTGGAAAGTCACTCACCTGCCACAGTGTTGGCTCTGCAGCCCTCGCCGGCGTGCCTGGGACGTGACACGGGCCGCAGCTTTGCCCTGGACAAGGTGCCCGCGTGGCTGCTGACACCGGGCAAGCTGGACCTCTGCACCACCACCGGAGCCAGGCCAGCGGCCGCTGCCAAGCCGGGCTGCCTGGCGGGGGCAGCGCCTTGCCGGAGGGCTGCCAGGCCGCCCCAGCGCTCTTGGCAGCGGGGGGCTCGGAGGACGCGGGGCCAGCGCCGCTGGGAAGCAATTACCTCCCCGCTGCGGCCAGCCCTAATCCCCTCACACGGCGCGCAAGGAGCCGGCTCGCCAAACAAGGCTCAATCAGGTTAAAGTGTGAAGTCAGGATTAGCCAAAAGAATGAGAGCGTGGTAATAGCTCCGGCCTCCTTGCCCGGCCGCCGCAGCTCCGCTGCGGCCCCCTCCCTCTCGCCCGCCCTCCGGCGCAGCGGGCTCTTGCCGGGGAGATTAAGGCTGCCGGGGTTTGTTTGCCTGAGTGGGCTCCCCACTGGGAAGCCATGTCGAACAGTTTTGCTCGGGCGCCCCGCTAAGCGCCGGGCAGGGCGTCGCGCTGGGGGGTTGGCTCCCGCCGCCGAGCCCCTGCCAGCCCCGAGGAGCCGCGTCCCCGCCTGGCTCCTCGCCGAGGCTCCCCGGGAACCGGCGGCAGGGGGATCGGGCTGTGGCTGCCAGGAGAGGCAGCGCCGGGGCACCTCCTGACTCGCTAGGGATACTGCGCCGACAGCCTTCACACACACAATGGGGCAGAGCAGCCGGGTGTAAGAGGTGAGCTGGGAAGCTCCTGAAATTGCAATTCCTGACCACCGCCATCCCTCTCACTGCCCAGCCAGGGAGGACTTGCGTGGATATAGTCTGGCCATGAGGCTTTTGGGGGACTTGGAAGAAAAGTGGATGCCTGCCTTCTGGCCATCACAAACTGTGGGTTGGAGCTGGCTGCTGCTGTTGTACAGGTATCTGCTGGGTCAGAAATCCATGTGGGAGGTGAGCATGGTGACAGAGGTGTCCTCCATCACCTCCTCACCCCCTGTTATAATTCCCCCTTTGCACTCCTGGGACTACCAGAGCCCTCTGTACCTTGTGGTGTGCAAGGACAAGCTCCCAGCTGCATGGTCCTCTGGGACGATGGCACAGGGATGGAAGGACAGTGGCACTGTGAATGGGCTGGCTGTTTGGTCAATGCCTGGATTCAACAGCCAGGAACTCTTAAACTTGGAGCTTTAGGACGATACCTGGAAGTGAAACCAGAAGAGGCAGTGAGGGTGACTGTGGCAACTCCCCCTCCTCTGCCTGTGCCCGTCTGTCAGCTGGTCCCCAGCGGGGCTGTCAGACCTGCCAGTGCCCGTGGTCACTGCTGTTAGCTGGCACTCCACATGCGATGGCAGTGACACTCTTATATTCAGTGGGGCGTGAGGTGGCACCGATGCAGCCGCCGTGGGTGCTGCGAGCGGCACGGCGGAGCGAGGAGAAGCCGTGCCATCTGCTGTTTCTTCTGCGCCAAAGTGTAAAGCAAACATAGCTGGGAGCTATGAAACACCAGGAGGGAAGGGGCCGTGCCTTGTTCCAACGCCGGGGCCGAGGATTCCACAGGCAAAGCATGTGTTTGTCCTGGTGTCGTCAGCTGTGTAACCGTGCAATGTAGTCTAAGCCCGGTGCCGGGGCCTTGCTGAAACCTTCTCATCCAGCGTCTGTCCCTCTTGGCTTCGGTACTCCCAATGGCAGCACTTCATTGGTGACTGTCACAAAAAGCTGTGAAGGGGAGAAGCCTCGCAAAGTCAGTTGCAACCTTCTAGCAGCATTTCCCTCGCAAGCTGTAAATGAGCAGCTTGGAGACAGACGCTTGGGTTTACTCCCTGGGTGCACTGGGACTCCCATGTGCTCCAAGCAGAGAAATGGGAGCAAGCTTTCCATGGGGGAACCAAACAAATCGCAGACAGGACCTGCCTGGGCAGGCAGTGCCAGAGCTGGGAGAGGGGTACAGAGCACTCAAGTGTGGTGCTCGCCTCTGTGACAGGTTTAATGCTGGACGACAGGCAGCTGCCCAGAAGGAATGTGGTGCATTGAGTGCTTTGCTAGAAAGAGTGATGAACTGCACCTGGAGGGTTCATGAAATCATAATATGGTTTGGGTTGGAAGAGAACTTGAAGATCATCTAGTTCAAGCCCTTGGCCGTGGGCAGGGATGGCACCCACTGGATAAGGTTGTTCAGTGCCCCATCCAGGCTAGCCTTGAACACTTCCAGGGATGGGGTGTCCACAAGTTCTTTGGACAACCTATTCCAGTGGCTTGCTATCCTCACAGTAAAGAATTTCTTCCTTACATCTAATTTAAAACTCCGCTCTTTTAGTTTAAAACTGTTCCCCCTACTGCTCCCCCTATCACTGTCTGCCCATGTAAAAATTTTGCTATCTTTTCCTAAGAGTTTTCTAAGGGATTCCTTGTGGGAGCTAAAAGAGAAAAGAGGAATTGGTGCAGTGCTGTCTTTTTCTGAAAGGTCAGTGCAATTCCTGGGGGTCCCCAGGCTCATCCCACCCCCAACATAGTATGAGGAGAAGATGTTTGTATTTGAAGGAGTGCTGGGCAATTGGAGGCTGCTGCAGGTGTCTGGTCCTTTCCCTTTGGGAGAGGATGAGGGGACCCTGATCTCTCGTGGGCGGGTCAGGCCGGAGTTCTGGGAATGGTCGGCACAGTCAGGGCAGGCAGTGCAGACAGCACAAACAGCAGGGCAGCCTGGCAGTGCCGCCACGTGGGTTGCTGCGAAACTGCGCCTGCTGCTCGCAGAGGAGCTGGGCTTGTCCTTCTCCAAAAGCCTGGGCAGTTCCCGGGGCAGCATCTCCCTTCCACTGCCCCAGCAATGATGCTTTGCCAGCCGGGTTTGGTTTCTCAGGAGTGACCCGGAGTGATGCACGAACTGTGCAGGGGGCAGGGGCTGGTGCATCGCACTGGGACTGTACAGCATCTCCTTGGTGGTCAGGCATCCTACTGGAGGGCTTAGGCAAGCCCGCTTTTGTTTTCCTTTTCCTGATGCAGCTGTGCAAGTAATGCTGGTGCTTCCCTCTGGGAACATTTTCTCATCGTGTTAGTGAAGCTTTCAGCTGGGGTGAAGTCCCAGTTTGGAGACCTCCTGGTGTTTTGCAAGCAGCTTGTGCCCATTTGTTGAGCCCACTTTTTGGAGGAAATGAGGGCATGGGGAGGAACGTGGATGCTTGTGCCTCCATCCTGACCCAGTCCAACTGTGGGGTATCAACAGCAAACAGGCTTTATTATGTTGAAGCAGAGCTGGTGAGCACTATGTGTGAAGTGCTGACATCTGTGTACACCCTAAACCACCTCTTGAGGCTGGGATGGGGGTGTCTGTGTGGCCTGTGTAATTCTGGGGACATTTAATCTGTGCAGCATACACTGGTCCTCCTCCTCACTCATCCCTGGACTTGCATAGGGAAAATGCTATGTTGTGCCTCAGTTTACCTCTGCCAGGAAGGAGATGGGAACTTGACTTCCTGCCACAGGGTGTCTGGAGCAGGACTGTGCTGGCACCCTGGGATGGGAGCAGGCAATGCAGTTGCCAGCCAAGTTTGGAGGAGCTGCTGACTGTTAGGGTGGGAGAGCGAATGGCTCTTTGGGAGCCACGGAGAATAAATAAAACAATCAGGTCTTCCCACAGCTGAGCCAGTCTACCCAGACCCTACTTGCAGTGAGATTTGTGGTCTTCATAGTCTTTAAAAGCCAGCCCAGGCATGATGGGGGATCTGACCTGCTGCCAGCCCTGCAACCCAGAGCCCTTGCTGGCTTGGCATGCCCTGGCATTACGGAGCAGGTGATTACACAGACAGTACCCTGCAGTGATGAAGTAAATAATGACCCGATTATTTGTGCCCTCTGAAGTGCAAGTCAGGCTCCATGGGAATGCCTCCTGGAGCCACTAAGTGTAATTACCAGTTAATCAGCAGGGACCTGTAATTATAGCAGTCAGAGAGTATTTAAGTATGGAGGGTTTTCCCAGAGCTGTGCCAGTCAGCTCTGCTTGTCAGAGCCAGGGACTGCAGTGCCCAGGGAGCTTCAGTCACTTTGAGCCACCATAGATGGAGCCAGACTTGCCTCAGGACAGCCAGCAGAACAGTGGTCAGCCAAGGACCTGAAGCCAAATTAGTTTGTCAGAGTCCCTGAGGGGTCACTGAGTGCCGGGGCGTGCCCCTGCCTGTGGATGCCCTGCTCCCACGGGACATCACGCTTTGCAGGCACTGCCCATTTGCTTTCTTGCCTCTTTCTTCTGCAGGGACCTGAGTGAGAACTTCATCCAGGCCATCCCCAGGAAAGCATTCCGTGGGGCCACCGACCTCAAGAACCTGTGAGTCCTGGCAGTGTTGGGCATGAGGGAGTTTGGGGTCAGGTCCAGTGGCAGCAGGCAGAAGCGATCAGGAGCACTGACTGCTCTCTGCCCGGGCTGTCTCAACAATTCTCCCTTTTTTTCCCTTTCTCCTGCAGGCAACTGGACAAGAACCAGATCAGCTGCATCGAGGATGGGGCTTTCCGTGCCCTGCGGGGGCTGGAGGTCCTGTAAGTGACTGGGGACAAGGCTGGAGCCTCCAGTCTGCAACCCCATGCAGGATGAGGGTGTCCTTGAGTGTCCCCCCTCACTGAGGTGCTGCAGGGACATCCCCAGCATGCCATTTCTCCCTGGGCATGAGTAGGGGCTGACCAGGGTTCTGGTACAACTGCTGCAGAGTTGTGCTCCAGGGCTTGATCCTGCCCCTGAGGGCCACCTGGGTGCCACTGGCTGTGGAGAGGAGAAGCCTGGAAAGGACAGCAAGTCCTGCTGGGGGTTTGGACTGTCCCCAGCCTGTAGTTCTCCATCCATTCACCCTGTGCTAGGTTGCTTGCAGGGATTAGTGCCACCTAGACGATCTCATGTTCCTATTTACAGCCTGTCTGCCCTGACCATCTTTGCCTGTTTGCCCTTCTTTGTCTTCCTGCAGGACCCTGAATAACAACAATATCACTTCAATTCCTGTGTCCAGCTTCAACCACATGCCCAAGTTGCGGACGTTGTGAGTGCCAGGGCCGTGGTGGTGGTGGGAGTGGCCTCCTAGGCTAGAGTGGGATGTCCCCAGCTCTGCTGTTGGTGCTGGTGACTCAATAGTGCTGGGACAGCACCGTGACGAGGGAATGGAGGGGGCATCCCTGCAGAGCATCCCCAAGTACTGCCAAGCAAGGTGGCCTCGGCAACTGTCACAGATGCTCTTCGGCCCCTCTCTATCCCCCCAGCCTTTGGGATGAGCCAGGCTGGGGCATTCAGAGGGCAGTGGGGTGGGCAGGAGCTGTGCTGTGGCTGCTGACTGCTCCATCCATCCGCCCTCAGCCGCCTGCATTCCAACCATCTCTTCTGCGACTGCCACCTGGCCTGGCTCTCACAGTGGCTGCGCCAGCGCCCCACCATCGGGCTCTTCACCCAGTGTGCTGCTCCCGCCCAGCTTCGCGGCCTCAACGTGGCTGAGATCCAAAAGAACGAGTTCAGCTGCTCTGGTGAGGGGGCAGAGGAGGTGGTGGGTGCCAGGGCAGGGACATGGGCCAGGGGAACAAGGCTTGTGCCACCAATGCAGCCCATCTCCACTCCCTGCCGTGTGCCCCAGCTCAGAGCCTCAGAACCCATGCTGTGGGTTCATCTGAGGTCAGCACAGTCCTTGGTGTGGGGACAATGCCACCCTATGTGTGTGACAGTACATCAGTCTGTGCCTTTGGAGCTTTTGCAGGGGGTTGGGGTGCACCAAGAGCTTATGCACCCACTTAAGGGTGCCATGAACTGTCCCTACATGCTGAGCTGTCACCAGGGTCCCTTCTTCAGGCTGCTGCCACATACTGGCCTGGCTCAGCTCTTTGCAATTCCAATGCTGGCTGCTTCCCTGGCAGGACAAACGGACTCAGCACATGCCCAGCTCTGCAGCTTGTCCTCCGGCTCCTGCCCAGCCATGTGCACTTGCAGCAATGGCATTGTGGACTGTCGGGGCAAGGGGCTGACGGCCATCCCCGCCAACCTGCCCGAGACCATGACAGAGATGTGAGTACGGCCCCACACCATCACCACTGGGCTCTGGGTGGCTTGAGGCACTGGGAACACAGGAGCAAGCCCCGCAGCTCAGCTACTCCATAGGGCAGCAGGCCTTCCTTGCCCTTCTCTCACTCTGCCTAGATTTAGCCCTGGATTTAGCTGCATTAAAAATGTAAATAGAGAAGTAATCTCCTTAGAGGAATACAATTATGGTGCAGAGCCCCTACTGGGACAGTGCACAAAGCATGTGGGAGGCAGCAGGCACCCCCAAACCCAAGGTACTGGGAAGGAGAGGTGCTTCCTCCGCCCCAGCCGCCATGGTTCCCCCACCCATGGCACCTCTCCCTGATGGAGAAAGCCCCAACCACAGGATGCAAGTTGTCTCTGGGCAGAATATTTCTGCTCCTGTGGGGTAACTTACTGTGACCTTAGGGGTTCTGCAGGCCCAGCTCTGTCAGTGGGGTTCTGGGGTTTGGCAAGCCCTAGAGCTCTTATCTCTCCCTATTCTCTTTGCAGACGCCTGGAACTCAACGGCATCAAGTCCATCCCCCCAGGAGCCTTCTCACCCTATAAGAAGCTGCGGAGGATGTAAGTGTGCAACCTCTACCAGCTCACCCTGAACCCCAGCACCCTTCACCCTGCTGGCCACTGCTGAGAGCTGACAGACATGGGGCACCTGCTGTGACATGGGTGCCCCATACGGCAGCACTGGGAGGGGGTCTTGGATAACCCCAGCTCTGTATATTGGGTCTTGGGGGTGGTCCCCTGGAACTAGCAAAAGGATGAGGACATAGGACAAGAGAAGAGGGGACCAGGCCACCTTCTTCCTTTGGGTTTCAGAGACTTGAGCAACAACCAGATCTCGGAGATTGCCCCTGACGCCTTCCAGGGGCTGCGCTCACTGAACTCCCTGTAAGTGCCAACACTGCTGTGAGTGGGATGGGGTGGATGCTGTACCCCTTAACCGTGGCCCACACCACTCCCCCCATCTCTCTCACACCAGCCTTTCTTTCCCAGGGTGCTGTATGGCAACAAGATCACGGACCTCCCTAAGGGTGTCTTCGGAGGACTTTTTGCCCTGCAGCTGCTGTAAGGCACCAGTGGCTGTGTGGGATGCTTTTCAGGGACATAGGGAAGCAAGACTGAGGCCCCTAGTACCCATGGTGCAGTGAAGGGGTGTCCCCAGACTCACATCCCTCCCTTCCTGCCAGGCTTCTCAATGCCAACAAGATCAACTGTGTACGGGCAGATGCCTTCCAGGATCTGCAGAACCTCTCACTGCTCTCACTCTATGACAACAAGATCCAGAGCCTGGCCAAAGGCACGTTCACCTCCCTGCGGGCCATCCAGACTCTGTGAGTGTCCGCTCCAGCTCCCATGCCTGGGCAGGCGAGCCTCTGGGGGAAAAGCATCTCCAGGGCTGGAGCTGCTGATCACCCACTGTCCCTGGTGGTGTGTCACCTGCCGTCCCTGGCACAGGCACCTGGCCCAGAACCCTTTCATCTGTGACTGCAACCTGAAGTGGCTGGCAGATTTCCTGCGTGCCAACCCCGTGGAGACGAGTGGAGCCCGCTGTGCCAGCCCCCGGCGCTTGGCCAACAAGCGCATCGGCCAGATCAAGAGCAAGAAGTTCCGCTGCTCGGGTGAGAGCTGTCCCCAGCCCTGTCACAGGTGTCCTGTGGCACGCCTGTCCTTGGCCCTGTCCCAGCCTGGTGTCTGTGTGCTCAGAAGGCTGATGTGCTTTTTTTTTCCCGCAGCCAAAGAGCAGTATTTCATCCCAGGTGAGCAGAGGAGCCACACACGTGCATGGGTGTGTGCATGGTGCCCTTTCGGCCAGGCTGCCTGCAGGGATGTTGGTGCCAGAGCCCCGTGGTCTGGCCCAGCAGAACCACGCTTCATTTCCCACATGCTGGGTACCAGGATGTGTTGTGGCATCTCCCATTGTGCCATTACCTGGATGGGCACAGAGGTGTCCCCAGGGCCAAGTTTTGTTTGCAGGAGGGTGGTGGGCAGGGCAGTGTACCCAGGAAAAGTATCTCTGTAGATAAACTGCTTTGTATGTGCACAAGGGCTGGAATGAGGGGAGCTAGGGAAGAAAATGAGACCAGGTGGGGATGTGGGAGGATTAGAGGGGGAGTGGGGAGGTGCAGTCCCCTGTGCCTCTGCCTGTGGGAACCCACACTCTCTTCACCATCACACAGGGACAGAGGATTACCAGCTGAACAGTGAATGCAACAGTGATGTGATCTGCCCCCCAAAATGCCGCTGTGAATCTGGTGTGGTCGAGTGCTCCAACCTGAAACTCACCAAGATCCCAGATCGCATCCCGCAGTCCACAGCTGAGCTGTAAGATTCTCCTCTCTCACTCTGCTTTCCTTCCTGCAGCAGGCACCTTGCTGGCACTGGGGTTTGGCTGGGGTTTGGGCTGTACCAGATACTTTGCAGGCATCTCCTGAGCTCTTTTCCCTGCTGCCCACTCCAGGCGCCTGAACAACAATGAGATCTCCATCCTGGAGGCCACTGGCATTTTCAAGAAACTCCCACATCTGAAGAAAATGTGAGTGTTGGGCAGGCACAGCCATGTCAGGGGTGCCTGACGGCTGGGAAGTCACATGGGGGATGCCAGGGCAGACTGGGGCATGAAATGGAGGGCATGTCCCAACCTGAGGGTCCTCTGAAGGACTGGCATCACGGGGTGCTTAGTGGGATCTGGGGGGGGCAAGAGTTCAGAATGAAGTCAAGGCAGAGCCCTCATCCCAGCCTGCTTTTCCCTCTTCACAGCAACCTCAGCAACAACAAGGTGTCAGAGATCGAGGATGGGGCATTTGAGGGGGCATCCTCTGTCAATGAGCTGCACCTCACTGTCAACCAGCTGGAGTCTGTGCGGAGCGGCATGTTCAGGGGCCTGGATGGGCTGAGGACACTGTGAGTCCCTTCTCCTCCATGAGCACCCAGATGGGGACATCCTTACTCCTTGCCTCCTTGCAGGGCCAGCTCAGGATGCCTTGCCCACCAGCTGGCTGCATCCAGTGCTGGGGGGGCAGTTTTTGCTGCTCAGGGACTTGCTCAGGCTCATTCTGCTGCCCAGCACTGAGGTGGGCACAGCCTGAGCACTGCTAAGGTGGGTTTCCCCCGTGGTGCTTGCCTGTGTTGTACGTGCCCTTGTTCTCTTCCCTCTGCAGGATGCTGAGGAACAACCGCATCAGCTGCATCCACAATGACAGCTTCACAGGGCTGCGCAACGTCCGCCTGCTCTCCCTGTATGACAACCAGATCAGCACAATTGCACCGGGTGCCTTTGACACACTGCAGTCCCTCTCCACACTGTATGTCCTGGGCCCCAGGGGATGCCCCCAGCCTGTCTGTGTTGCACTGGAGGGCTGCAGGTCTCCTTGCCTGGTGGTTGTTCAGGTGCTGCCCTTGTGCTCTCTCCCATGTGCAGGAACCTGCTCGCCAACCCCTTCAACTGCAACTGCCAGCTGGCCTGGCTGGGGGACTGGCTGCGCAAGAGGAAGATCGTGACAGGGAACCCTCGGTGCCAAAACCCTGACTTCCTCCGGCAGATCCCGCTCCAGGATGTGGCTTTCCCTGACTTCAGGTGTGAGGAAGGTAACTCATGGGCCCTGCAGCACCGGGGTGAGGGGAGACCAGGCTGCTCCTCCCAGGATGACACTGTGCTCCTTGTCCCAGCACCATCCTTGCTGCCAGGATGTGCCCATGGCAAGGCAGTCACCAATTCAAGGGGGCCCCATGAATGCCCTCCCCTAATGATACAAAAGTTTCCCTTCCTGGTACTCAGCCCTTGGGCACTCAAATATCCACTCTGAAACCAGAAGAAGAGTTTGGACCCACTGCATCTTGGGGCTCTTGTATGTAGGTGGGTCCGTGCTGGCAGACGCTGTGCCCTGGGTGCTGACAGGAGCAGATGTGTAGGCAAAGCCCACTGGGATTCATCCTGCTCCTTCCCGCCTTCCCTTCTCAGCCTTGCACATGCACCGGAGCTGGCGGTGGGCAGATGGAGCAGACGGGGAGTGTGCGTGGGGAGAAAAACCTCTTTTTATATATATTTTTTTTTTAATTTACAGCAGCTTTTGAGCCCTCTGGAAAATATTTACAAACAAATCATCCTTTCTTCTGCTTTCCCTCCTCCACCACGTCAAAGACTGAAGGGTTGCATCCTGCGCCTTTCCTAACAGTGTGAGATAGCATACGGTTGTCCCAGGAATGCATTTCCCGTAGGATTCCAGCATCACGGCAGGGAAGGGGAGCAATGCCAGCTGCTCTGGCTGCTCAGCATAGGCTCCGCTCCATCTAACCTGTGTCTGGGAGATGGGTGAAGGAGGTTGTTTCAGGAGGATTTGCAGGGCTGAGCCCCTTCTTCTGTGCCCTTATCTGTGTTGTCCCTGTGACTGCATTTTTGCATGAAAATGGTGAAAATCAGAGCAGCCTTGAGCTGGCTGGTCGTATCCACACCAGTGGGGCAGGCGATTTCTGGGTGCAGGAGCAATTCCTGCACTGCTAAATCCTGACTGATATTGCCTGCAACACCCTGCTTTGGGGGCGGGGGAGGATGTTTGGCATGGGAGGGGAGCCATCCTAGGCTGGCACAAGGCTTTGAATCTGGCCTCACACAATACCCAAGGGCTGGACCCCAGTGACTTGGTGGCTTTCCATGCCTGGTGCAGGTAAGGAGGAGACCACCTGCATCCCCCAGCCACAGTGCCCACAGGAATGCACCTGCCTTGACACGGTTGTCCGCTGCAGCAACAAGCACCTCAAGGCCCTGCCCAAGGGGATCCCCAAGAATGTCACAGAACTGTGAGTAGTGGGCAAGTACCCAAGCTCTCCCTCTAACCCTCCATCAACTCTACACCTCTGGGTGAGGGGCCTCTGCTGTGGGGTTGCAGGGCAGAGACTCCTGGGCTCCTCCGCACACCCCCAGCCTGGCCTGGCAGTGGGAGTAGGACCCCACCCATCCGAGGTATCCTGTCCAGCCCCAGCACCAGCAAGTGTCTCAGCAAGAGTCTCTCTGACGATTTGGGGCTATCAAGGGTACTGTGCAAGAGGTGTTGTCACCCAGCAGCTGAGACCCTTGTCTTTGGCCCTTGGGAGGGGACAGTGAGGGACAACCACCCCCTGCAGCTGTGATCCCCTCGCAGCCACGAAGCTCCGATGTGCGTGCCAGAGCTGGATGTGCAGGCTCTGTGATGCCCATCGCTGCGAAAGGGGCTCTGTACCCATGTGGGATGAGGGATGGCAGCAAGTCCTGTGTGCAGGGGCTGCAGGCACTGGTTGGGCACATATATATATGCATACCACCCCCGCAGCCCCCTCCACTGTCTTGCACACTCCTCCTCTCTCTGCATCCTGCGCCATCTCTCACATTCTCACACATGCCTTGGGAGCAGTTTCAGCCTCCCACGCTCCCATCGAATGTGTAAAGGCAGCACGTTGCTGGCTGCACTTGCACACATAGGCTGCTGGGAGAGTGTCCCCAGGGACATGCTGCCAACCCAGGTGTGCTCGTGCACTCACACACTAGCTCCCCTGCCAGCCCAGGAGTCCCCTGAGAGCCCCTTGGGCTCTGGGTGCAGGAGGGAGGTGATGCTGGAGATGCTTCTTGCAGCCTGAAGTCCGTGGTGGTGCACAGGAGAAAGAGGGGGAAGAGGGAGTGATCTCCTGCTTCTCAAGTCACCCTGAGGTGCTTTTGTTCTCCCTTGCAGCTACCTGGATGGAAACCAGTTCACTCAGGTCCCAGGACAGCTCTCCACCTTCAAGTATCTGCAGCTTGTGTAAGTAGCCAGGAGCAGGAGCCCAGGCAGCTGGAGGCACTGCTGAAACTTGTGGGTGGGGGCAGGGGCTGTCTCCATGGTGTGTGATCCCGAGGAGGGGCCTGGCAGTGTGTGGGGACCCCTGACATCCCTCTGTGTCCCCCCTCTGCTCTGGAACACAACTGACTGGCAGCGATGCTCAGCCTCTGGCTGCTCACCACCTGGTGCCGGGCATGGAACAGAGGGGGGACAAGTGGCATTGCTGCCACCACCCTGTGTGACAGCCTGCTGCTCCCTTGGAGGCTGTGCTATGCTGCTGTTTGCGCCCCATTGCAGCTGAGCAGGCTGGGGAGCAATAAGAGGGGAGGGCCCAGCTGGCTCCAAGCCCTGGGGTTTCTGTTTTCCAGCGATCTGAGCAACAACAAGATCAGCTCCCTGAGCAACTCCTCCTTCACCAACATGAGCCAGCTCACCACCCTGTAAGTGAGGTCCCTGCAGTGCCACACTGGGCTGCAGCCCAGCTGAGCTGTGTGGGCTGTTCTAGGGAACCCTAAGGACTGGGGGGTGCTGGGGACACCAAGGTCTCCACCCTCTGCCTGGCTGAAGCTGTGGTTTGAGATGGAGCTCACACAGGGCCAGCGTGTAGCCCAGGGTGGGTTTCTTGCAACACACACGTGGCTGTGCTGCCTGCTTCCCTCCCGCAGGATCCTCAGCTACAACTCCCTGCAGTGCATCCCTCCGCTGGCCTTCGAGGGCCTCCGTTCCCTGCGGCTGCTGTAAGTACCTGCCCTAAGCCCTGCCCACAGCCCTGCTCGGCCCCTTCTCTGCTGCTGCCCATGTCCCTGTGTCCCCTCTGCCCACTTGGAGCTGGGTGCATGCAAGTGGGCAGGGTAGAGGCTGCAGGAGGAGCACAGGAAGGTTCATCTGCTGTCAGAGCAGATGGTGCATTTGCAACAGTGACAATGTGGTGGGGTCCAATTCTGCCACCCACAGCTGGACCTGTGGGGTGGGGCCACAGTCCTTGCTGCCCACCTTGGAGCCCTGGGCATTGCAGGACCTTCTGTTCTCTGCAGGTCTCTCCATGGCAATGACATTTCCACCCTCCCCGAGGGCATCTTTGCAGATGTCACCTCCCTGTCCCACCTGTGAGTATCTCCTCCCACTCCTCAGGGCTCAGGGCTGGATGCAAGCTCCATAGACCTTTAAAAACTACTGGGCTGAGCTTGGCTTCCCTAGAGGGTGAGCTGCCTTCTCCCCTCTTCTCTGGGCTTGTACCTGTGACGTGATTTGTTGGATAGTGCTGTGACCTGCTGCCATGCTCAGATCCAGGTGTGCAGCTGAGTCCCCCGGTGCTGCTGGGACGTCCCTATGGTCTTAGGTGGATGTGGTGTGGGGTCCTTCCCAACCCACTAGATCTCTG
Organism: Ploceus nigricollis; assembly: GCA_013399945.1. Lineage (NCBI taxonomy): Eukaryota > Metazoa > Chordata > Aves > Passeriformes > Ploceidae > Ploceus > Ploceus nigricollis. Next base: position 168,557 of record VXBC01006750.1, read on the forward strand.
GGGTCCCCCAAGGTGTCGGTCAAGCCATGCAAAGTAGTGTCACAGCTGTGGGTTGGCAGGGGCTCCTCTGACACACACCAGTGTGTTGTTAGCCTTCTGCCAGTGCACTTCCCCACAACAGCCCCCCAGTCTGTCACCAAGTATCCTCCTGCCAGTGGTGGTGTTTCAGCCCCTCTTTGAGTGAGCCTGCACCCCAGGAGGACTGCCCTATACCCACCACCTGGGGCCAGGGTTTAACTTTGCTCACAGTGTCTTTTTGGTCCCCTGCCTGCCTCCTAACTAAGCTGTTCCCAGCTGCCTGCTTCTGGCATCCTGGGCATTTCAGGCTGTTCCTTCAGTCTGCAAAGAGCAGCTTGATACCCCGTTGTAGCCTCCTTGTTTTTTGGGGAGCAACACTGCTTGCTCTGCTCCAATTTCCCTTGGCTGTGCTGCCTTCACTGCAGACAGCCAGCACTGCCAGTTCCCGCAGGCTGAGCTGTGTCACAGCTGGTGCTGGGGGTGCTGTAGGACCAGGTTAGTCAGCCCCAGCAGATCTGCTGTCCCTACTGCCTCACCTCTGGGCTGCCCTCTCCTTCTTTTGTCACATGTGTTGGTCACACCAGCCCTCCATCACATCCTTGACCTTTGCAGTCAAGGAGGATTCAAAGAGACATCCAGGCCCTCCACCTGCCACATCATCCACTGCTTCCTGTACCCTTCTCTGCTGCGGAGCAGAGCAACCCTCCATGCTCCTTCTCCTTTCCCAGAGCAATTCCTTGCTTTCCACCAGTGCTGTCTGCACAAGCTCTGGCCGTGACCCACTGTTCATTCCCACCAGCCCACTCCTGTGTCTCTGTCCTGCAGGCTTGTGCAGCAGAGCCTGGGCTGGCCCTGCCACTCCCATGCAGGTTCTGTTGTTTCTGCATGGCCTCAAGGTATTTTGCCCAGTTTGCTGGCCCCAGGCAACTTTGCCTTCATACTGGAGAGAGACTACCAAGAATTTCTGTGTGGGCAATGGAGGCGAGCCCCAGGGCAGAGCAAGAAGCACTGCATGGGCTGTGGGTCTGGCAGCAGGGTGCTCTAACTGGACAGCATTGTGGGGCTGTTGTGTGTCCCAGTCCTCCCATTGTGGGCAGCACTTCTGGTGGGCCCAGAAATGGAGGAGCTCTGGTTTGCCAATTATGTGGCATCCCGGTCCAGTGACAGAGTTGTGCCCAGTTCCCTCTGTGTGGCAGCAGGTGCAATTTTGCCCCTCTCCTCGTGCAGAGCCATCGGTGCCAACCCCCTGTACTGCAGCTGCAACCTGCGCTGGCTCTCCAGCTGGGTCAAGACGGGGTACAAGGAGCCAGGCATTGCCCGCTGCGCTGGGCCCCCCGACATGGAAGGAAAGCTGCTGCTCACCACCCCTGCCAAGAAATTTGAGTGCCAAGGTGAGAGGTGCCCATGCTGTCTATCCATACCCTCCCATGGACACCCAGCAGAGCAATGCTTTGTGAGCCTTCGTGGCTCCAGGATTTTGTCTGTTGAGCTGCCTTGTGGAGGAGGGGGACCAGGTTGCTTCCATCCTCTTCCCTGACTGGCGGCACTTTCCTGGTGACTGAGCAAACCTGTGGCTGTCCCAGTGCAAAGCCCTTGGACAGGCTCTGCTCCCAGCAACACCAGAGGCTCTGCCCCCACATCGGTGCCCACAAAAGGACACGTCCTGATCACTCCTCGCACTGATGGTCATCTCTGTGCCTCCCATCCTACAGGCCCACCTGCCCTGAGCGTCCAGGCCAAGTGCAACCCCTGCCTCTCCAGCCCCTGTCAGAACCAGGGCACCTGCCACAATGACCCCCTTGGCTCCTACCGCTGCGCCTGTCCCAGTGGCTACAAGGTACCCTGGTCCCAGGGGTCCCCAGTGCATGGGGACATGTCCCTGCAGAGGGCAAGGGAGCAGAGCAGGGCCTCTGCAATGCCCCTGGGCCCTCTGCCATGCTCCTGGGACCACCTACCCTCCCTGTGTGCCACAGCATCCTGCTGAGCGGGATGGGGAGAGCTGGGCAGGTGCTGTGGCACCCTCCTCGCTCCCACCTTTCCATCCTTCGCCAGGGCCGGGACTGTGAGGTGGCACTCGGTGGCTGCTCCTCCAACCCCTGTGCCAACGGGGGGACCTGCCAGCCTCAGGAGGGGGAAGGAGCTGGGTTCAGGTGAGTGCTGGACAGGAACCCATGAAAGGTGGGTGTTTGGGCAGTAGCATGGGACCCTGGCCTCCCATGTTCCTTTTGCCTCCTGCATGCTCCCTTGGGCATATAGCTGGGATATTGCATTTGCGTGGGAGCTCCAGCTCGTGTTGTCTGACTCCACTTTCCCATGCCCCCCAGCCCAAAAGGCTCCTAGGCAGAGGTCAGCGGGGGAGAGGAGGGTACCATCGCCACTGAAGGCAGGGGGAGGTAGAGGGGTTTGGGACTGGGATTGGTTGCTGTGGTCCTGGAGTCACTGCTGCTCCCTGTGGGGCCGCCTTACCCTCACACAACCCTCACTGCTCTGAATGCTTTAGGCCATTCTGGGAATCAGGCTGCAATTAGGAGCTGAAAATAGTTGGCAGGCTGGGGGTGAGGAGCTAGGCTGTGCAGCCCCTCCCTGTGCTGAGAGGCCTCCCAGCCTGTTGTCGTGGTAACACAGCATCCTCAGGCAGGCTGTGCTGCCACCCACCCCTGTGCCCAGTGTTTGACAGGAGGACACCAAACCCAGCTCTTTGCCAAAGTCCTGTGCTGGTCATTCTGGGGGAGCCACCCCAAAATGTTCTGTTTCGTTTTCCTCCTTGACACTGCCCCGGCCCCATGGCAGGTGCCTGTGCCCAGTGGGCTTTGAGGGCCAGAGCTGCCACACCACCAGCGACCCCTGCAAGGAGCACAGCTGCGAGAATGGGGGCTCCTGTGTGCCCAGTGCCACCAACTACACCTGCCTTTGTCCTGCCTACTACACAGGTACCTGGAATGGGGGCTAGCCATCCCCAAATGGCACAGACGTGGCGTGGGAATGTGCCCAGTGCTTCTATCCACCTGTGAGGGCTAAATAGCTCCTCTGCCTGCTGTCTCAATGCCCATTGCCATGGGCTCTGGCTGGGCTCAGCTGTCTTGAGTTTGGGTACACCCAGCTGAACCCCCACACCCTGGGATGCCCTCGGTGCCTGGCTCAGGCAGGAGCTGCCTCCAGGGGAGGAGGACCCTGTGCCCATGGGATGAAAGCTGTGGGCTTGGCAGCTCCCTGTCTTGAGCTGAGTTCCCAGGGGTCCCCTCTGCCCCATGGGGACTGGGGCTGCTCTTCTGGTCCTGGAGCTGCTGGGCACCCTCTCTTCTGCCTTGCAGGGGAATTCTGTGAGCAGCCACCCAATTTCTGCTCAGACGAGCTCAACCCCTGCCAGCATGACTCCACCTGCATCTCCACCAGCCAGGGGCCCAGGTGAGCCCCTCCTCTCTAAAGCACTTCTGGCTGTCTAGGGGTGGGTAGATTTGCTTTTTGGGGACTGCAGTGAGGGGGCATGGAGAGGGGGTTACAAGGGAGGAGGAGCAGGCACCCACTGGTGCAAGGGGGAAGGAAGGGGCAGCCTCGAGCCCCCCACCTGCCCCAGGTGTGAGTGTGCACCCGGCTACGTGGGGAGCAACTGCAGCGAGGACTTCGACGACTGCCAGGACCACCGGTGCCAGAACAACGGCCGCTGCCTGGATGAGGTGAATGGCTACTCCTGCCTCTGCTCCGAGGGCTACAGGTACCACCAGGAAGACAGGGGATACCTGGGGTACTGGGGATGGTTATGTGTCACTGTGCAGAAGGGACAAGTCCTGGCTACCAAGTCCGTCCATCCATCCATCCATGCATCCATCCATTCATCCATCCATCCTCAGTGTGAGAGGAAGGAGTGAGGCTGGGAGTATGTATCTCTGGGGTGGAGGCTGGGGGGAGCCAGCATCACTGGGGAGGGACCCCAGGGCACAGCTTGGCATCCCTCTGATGCCAGCGTCTGGGAGAGCCTCCCCAGGGACCCCAGACCCCAAACAGGGGTGTGCTGTCAGATCCCTATGGGGCATTGGGCAGGGTGTAGGACTCTTCCCAGCCCCCAGCCCAGCAGCACCCTTGGCCCCACAGTGGCCAGCTCTGCGAGATGCCGCCCCACGCCGCTGGCCAGCCTGGCCTCTGTGAGCGAGCTGAATGCCAGAACGGGGCCCCGTGTGTGGAGCGGGGTGCCCGCGCCCTGTGCCAGTGCCTGCCGGGCTTTGGTGGCCCCAAATGTGAGAAACTGCTGAGCGTCAACTTTGTGGACCGTGACACGTACCTGCAGTTCACTGACCTGCAAGACTGGCCCCGGGCCAATATCACCCTTCAGGTGAGGGCTAGGGGGGCGTGGGGGCATTGAGGGATGGCACTGGGGGTCTGCCCCAGGGATGTGGGCTCCCACCTCTCTCTCTGGCAGGTCTCCACGGCTGAAGGCAATGGCATCCTGCTGTACAATGGTGACAGCGACCACATGGCTGTGGAGCTGTACCAGGGCCATGTGAGGGTCAGCTATGACCCTGGCACCCACCCCAGCTCAGCCATCTACAGGTACCTGGCACCCCTTCTCCACTCACTGGGGACCTACACCCCCATTGCTTCGGCCTGGGGGCATCCTCGGTGACCCAGCCATCCCTGCCAGTGCTGAGACCATCAACGACGGGCAGTTCCACACCGTGGAGCTGGTGACCTTCGACCAGATGGTGAACCTGTCCATCGATGGTGGCAGCCCCATGACCATGGACAACTCGGGCAAGCACTACACGCTGAATAGTGAGGCTCCCCTCTACGTAGGAGGTAGGACAGGGACCGGGTGATGGAGGGCATGGGAGGCATCCGGGTGTGCTGATGGTCCTGCTCTCCCCAGGAATGCCTGTGGATGTCAACTCGGCTGCCTTCCGCCTCTGGCAGCTCCTCAATGGCACCAGCTTCCACGGATGCATCCGCAACCTCTACATCAACAATGAGCTGCAGGACTTCACCAAGACGCGGATGACGCCAGGGGTGGTGCCGGGCTGCGAGCCCTGCCGCAAGCTCTACTGCCTGCACGGCATCTGCCAGCCCTCGGGCGCCCAGGGCCCCGTCTGCCACTGCGAGCCTGGCTGGGACGGGCCCCACTGCGACCAGCCCCGCGGCGGTCCCTGCCAGGGGCACAAGTGAGTGCCCTTACCCCATTGTGTGCCCTACCCGCCCCTCCCACTGGCTGCCCACCGTGTCCTGTGGCTGGTTCCTGGTGCTGTCGTGTCAGTCCCGTGCCATCACAGTGGTGCCGTGTCATGACGCTGCCCTGCCATGCCACTAGCGCTGAGTTGTGCCAGGCTGTTCTGTGCTGGGGCCATGCCAGAGCCACACCTGTGCTGTGCCGTGATGGCTGTACTGTACCAGGTGGTGCCGTACCAGTCGCAGTACAGTGCTGGTGCTGAGCCATGCCATGCTTGGTGCTGGTGGGCTGTGCATGCTGGTGCCACGCCGTGCCACGCCAGCAGGTCCTGACAGCACCGTATGCCCACAGGTGTGTGCATGGGCTGTGCCTGCCCCTTGATGCCCTCTCCTACAGCTGCCAGTGCCATGAGGGCTACCAGGGCGCGCTCTGCAACCAGCCTGCCGAACCACCCGACCCCTGCCGCCAGCAGCCCTGTGTCCATGGCCACTGCCACCTCACCCCAGGTGGCCAGCCCACCTGCGAGTGCCACGATGGCTACACTGGAGCCCTCTGTGACCAAGGTAAGTGCTGAGGAGGTGGGTGTCCAGGGCCCCACGCCACCACACCAGGCTGACCATTGCTGTCCCACTGTCCCACAGAGCCAGAGTGCCGCGGGGAGCCAGTGCGGGACTACCACCAGGTGCAGCGGGGCTATGCCATCTGCCAGACGACGCGGCCGGTGGCCTGGGTGGAATGCCGGGGGACCTGCAGTGGCCCTGACGCCAGCTGCTGCACTGGGCTGCGGCTGCGGCGCAGGAAATATGCCTTTGAATGCAGCAACGGTGCGACCTTTGTGGAGGAGGTGGAGAAGCCCAGCAAGTGTGGCTGCAGCCAGTGCCTGTGAGCAGCCACCGGCCCTGCAGAGCTGGGGGGCTGTAGGGGAGACCCCCCCCGAGCCAAGGACCTCACTTTATGCTGCGGGCATGGTGCTGCTCTCTGGGTGTTCCGAACTGCAGCTGCATCTGAGGAGCCCGGCAGAGGGTAGAGCTGGTGCATCTAGAAGTTTGGGAAGGAAACAGAAAAAAAATAGAAAGAAAAAAAAAAAAGAAACCCCACAAACAAAGCAAATGTGTAGATAGAGAATTTTTTTAAGAACTGCAGCTACACAGATATGTGGATATGGAGTGGGCACCCTGCCCAGCTGCCCTGTCCTCTCTCTGTGGCACTCTGCCTCCCTGCCAGTGAAGCCCCACAGCCATGGAGGGCAATGCCTGCATCCTGGGTGAGTCCCCTCCCTGGCAGCCCTGTCCCTTGCATCAGCCCAGCGATCTGAGGGCTTTTCCAACATGTGTGACAGGAGGAGGGAGGCCTGCCATGGCAGAGCCTTGTGATCTATGGCAAGCCATGGCTTACAGTGGGCTGTGTGGTGTAGCCAGTGTCCTGCAGTCCTGGTGAGTCCAGACCTGGTTTCCCGTTCTCTCCTCCAGCAGCCCTGGTCTCTCTCCCTGCAGGGTGCTGTAGCCCTAAGTACACCAGATAATGTCCCCAGCTCTGTGGCCCCAGCCTGACCCTCTGGTGACACCCTGGTCTGTGCATGCTGGCTGGGCTCTGCAGTGCATGGGCATGCTCGGGTCCAGCCCATTGTGGTCACATCAGGGCCACACTGGTGGAACAGGACCAGGGCAGTGCCAGGCACACTGAATGGGGGACAGGCAGCAGTGCACAGATGTCCCTGAGGGTTCCAGTGCCAACCTGCCCTGTGCCATGGGGCCAGCACTGTGCCATTCATGGGGGGAGGGCCCCAAATACCCCTGGCTCAGCCAGGTGGCTCTGCTCAGAGGTGGGAGCTGTGTGAGGGCAGCACAGGAATCCCCTTTTTCCAGGCTCTGTCCTAGGGAAGCAGGCCTGCAGCTGGGTGAAGGTGCCCCTGTGTCCCACTGACCCAGCCAGCAGGAGCAAGAGGCTGCTGGGACAGCTGGGATGCAGCTTTGCCATGCCCATCACCAGGGCCTCAGTCTTGTGTGTGCCAAGGTAAAGAGGCTGAAGATGCCCAAACCTGCAAGCCTGGAGTCAACACCACTGCCAGGGCAGGACCCATCAACTCTTGGACTTTAGTGCCCATACCCAGCATCTCTCCAAAGCCCACAGTGCCAGGGCATGTGCTGGGCTGGTGTGGGAGTGCGGGCACACAGGGACTTCCTGCTGGGGTACTGCAGGCACCCAACATCCACAGCAGCATCACCTCTATGACTGTGGGGGACAAGGATATTGGGGGCCCAACCTGGGACACTGCACATGGCTGGACAGTGAAACACCACATCACCCTGGTGGACAGACTCATCCCAGAGCTGCAGTCCTGGATCTCTCCATCACACCGCTCCAGCACTTTGGTTTCAGGTCTGCACTGCCAGCTGTGGCCAGGCTCCAGGCACTTTCACTGGATACACCCAGCTCTGCAGGTGCTGTCCTCAACCCTGCTCACCACTGGCATCCAGGGCATCTCCACCACCACGGGGATGTGTTTCTGCCACAAATGCCCTCTCCATGGGAGCTCCTCTGCCACACAGAGGAGCTGGGATGCGTCTCATTTTGCCTGTGGCCCACCCGGGGCTTGGTTGTGTTGTGTTTCTGTTCTTGCTGTACGCTAACCGCTAAAGTATCTCTTTATACAGAATACTTACAGATTCTAATATATATTTGTATTTCATTTTGTTATAGTATTTTTATATGTTTGGGGTCAACAAATGATGTTTTCTTTTTGTTTACAGATGCTACTGGGCAGGAAAATGACAGTGGCTTTGTTTGGCCCGTGGGGTTTGTGTGTGTCACTATTGAAGACGCTGGTTTGTACTAGGCTGGCGAGGGAGGCGCTGGGCATCCTTCCGCTGGCAGAGGCTGTATTGTTTTAGGAGATGTTTGGTATTGTCTATGTTGTCTTCCATGTGAACATGACATTTATTCATTCAGAGGCTTGGCCTCTTCTTTCCTAGTGGGGAGAAGGGAGAAGCTGGTGCTTGGGAGCTGCTGAGTGTGTGAGGAGGTGGCACAGGATGGAAAGAGTTGGTTGTGCCTTGGGGGATGATTTCCTACTCCTGGAGCAGCCCCGGCCAGCGCTTCTGGCCAACGCATTGCCCCCATGGCGCAGGGAGAAGCAGCCAGGGTTACCCGTGCAATGCCTTGCAAAAGCAGCCATCACTGCCAGGGTCTTGCATGTGGGAAGCTGAAGGGCCAGTGCCTGCTGTGGAGATGGAATGGCTCCAGGGGAAAATGGGCACTTGTAGCTCTCTGGGGAAGGGTAGAAGGGGCCTGGGCAGCAGTCCCCAGGACCACCAAGAGGTTGCACTGTTGGTGCCACAAACACAAGTCTGCCACAGCTCAGGCACTGGTATGGGAGCACTGAAACCCCACATAGGCATTTATATCCCGCCTTCATAGGGAGGGGGTGGCAGTTGGAGGGTGCCAGCCTACCTCATGCACTCACTCACCTTCAGTGTTCCCCACTTATCACACCAAACAAACATTGATATCAAAGAAACGTTTAATAAGCTGCAATAAAATACGGACCTTTAGAAAGCTCATAGGGTGAATACTGACAGTGAGGAAGAAAAGAAAACAAGGTGGTGGGAATCCTTGAGGAGTTCAGATCTGAATCAGGGACCTTTTACCTGGAACAAGAACACAACTTTTTCCATAGGCTAGGATGAAATAAAAGACAGGAGCACAGAGTTCACAAAATGTCAACATTTAGAGAATCGATACATATTCAAAGTTCAAATGACCCAGCTCTTATAGCTATACATATTGATTTAAAGCAACTTAATATAATTTTATTTTCTTTCTTTTTTTTATATATACACTTTCAAAGGTTTGTCAGGTGAGGTATGTAAACATTATCTAATGGAAACTCCTCTCCACATTTCCAACCGAGAATTCACAGCAGACAGTTCATTTTCCCAACTTGTGGCGCAGTATTTCCCACTCCCTACACCAACTGGGAATGCCATCCCAAGCCATGGCTCTCCCAGGTGCAGTCACCAGCTCCCCCTTCCCACTGCTGGTCTGTACAGTTCACATTGCTTGGGCTCAAACATACAGTACCGGACAGGAGGAATTTCAGCTCAGTGTCTAAAATTCATATAGAAACAAACAGAGAAACAAAATTCTCCCAGGGAAGCAGACACAGATGAAGGAAAAACATTTACCATCAGGGTGGAGATAATATTCAAATGTTTTACATCATAAGAAAAATTTACTGTGTTGTTTCCTTTTTTCCTTTTTTGTTTTTCTTTTTTTTTTACACACCTGTTCCAAGGGTGAAGGAAGCGTGGGACTGGTGAAGGGTGCTGCAGGGCTGGAACCCAGCAGCACCCCTCACTCCATCCTCCAAAGTCAGAGACCCATCATCATAAAACCAGATCCTGCTGACACTGCCCCACACAGACAGCTGGACTGGAAGGTCAGAGCCAGCCACACTTCCAGGCAAAAAGGGGTTAACAAAGAAAAAACAAAACCTAAACCCACTTAAGCAAAAATTACCAAGTGACCTCAAACCTCCTAGAAGGAGAATTAAAATTGCAGATTGATTAGCAAATGAGCAAATGACCTTCTGGAGCCGGCCCTAGGACTAGCAGCGACAGC
>VXBC01006750.1:178442-240249 GCA_013399945.1 Ploceus nigricollis
CCTGTGGAAAGCCCATGAAATAAATATTTAAAAAACCTATTTACAATATTAGATCTGTGAGCATGAAGTGAGAGAAAAATGCTTTTTCCTGCCCCCAAAAAGCTTAAAAAGTAGGTTAGCATCCTGCTGCCTAGCACAACACTATCTTACATGGCACCTACACATAATATATATTCACATTTCATTTTAAAATTAGGTACTCTTACAAACAGACTTAGAAAACATTGGCTAGCAATACAGCCCGTGGGACGGCCTGGCCTCCAGACCCATGTCACAAATGCTGGCCGGCCGCATCCCAGCTCCTTCGGCTGCCCCAAAGCTGCCAACATGCCCTGAATCAAAACCGCCAGCTNCCCTACACCAACTGGGAATGCCATCCCAAGCCATGGCTCTCCCAGGTGCAGTCACCAGCTCCCCCTTCCCACTGCTGGTCTGTACAGTTCACATTGCTTGGGCTCAAACATACAGTACCGGACAGGAGGAATTTCAGCTCAGTGTCTAAAATTCATATAGAAACAAACAGAGAAACAAAATTCTCCCAGGGAAGCAGACACAGATGAAGGAAAAACATTTACCATCAGGGTGGAGATAATATTCAAATGTTTTACATCATAAGAAAAATTTACTGTGTTGTTTCCTTTTTTCCTTTTTTGTTTTTCTTTTTTTTTTACACACCTGTTCCAAGGGTGAAGGAAGCGTGGGACTGGTGAAGGGTGCTGCAGGGCTGGAACCCAGCAGCACCCCTCACTCCATCCTCCAAAGTCAGAGACCCATCATCATAAAACCAGATCCTGCTGACACTGCCCCACACAGACAGCTGGACTGGAAGGTCAGAGCCAGCCACACTTCCAGGCAAAAAGGGGTTAACAAAGAAAAAACAAAACCTAAACCCACTTAAGCAAAAATTACCAAGTGACCTCAAACCTCCTAGAAGGAGAATTAAAATTGCAGATTGATTAGCAAATGAGCAAATGACCTTCTGGAGCCGGCCCTAGGACTAGCAGCGACAGCAGTGTGCTCCCTTGGGTCACCCGTACCCACAAAGGCAGTAATTCACTAGTGGGAGTTTGCTACCAGCAACTACCTACCCTACCCCGGTGGTTTTGCGGGGATTCCTTGGGGGTGACAACATCCCCCACTTTCTGCATCCCTGGGGACACTCCCTTGAGTACCTCCAGGTCAAGAGACCCCCCCAAGCCATGCTGGACTCAGCCCCTGCCGGGAGCAGGGTTATTCCCACCTGGCCCTGAGCCCCGAGAGCCCCTGCCATCAAAGCAGACATTATTACTACAAATCTTATTGCTTGCAGTGCCCCCTGTCCTGGGGAACAGCCATCCTGGCCGGCCATGGGAGCTCATAGCCTCCCTGGGGACCGTGGCCATCGACCAGGTCTGACATCATCAAAACGAGATGAAGAGAGTTAATGCTTCAGCTTTGACGTGACATAAAACCAAACTGNAGCTCCTTCGGCTGCCCCAAAGCTGCCAACATGCCCTGAATCAAAACCGCCAGCTGCCCTCTGCTGCCCTTTGGGGAGAAGGTGGAAGTGCTCGTGAGAGAGAGGGCTTGTCTGCGGGGAGGGGAGCAGGGAGGATGGGGACTGTGATTTCTGCTAAGCCTAGGGGTGAGCTTAATACAAACAAGAACTCCTGAGAACATCTTAGAACAGATGGATTCATTTCACAACCACCAAGCTGAAGGATAGGCCAAATGGATGCTACGACACACAGGGGGGGACACACGTGACATGGGGACATCATAGCCTTGTGGTTTGCTCAAAAAACTTACAGCTACACGAAAATCTCCAGTGGCATTCCCTGTCAAGGAGGAGCCTATCCCCATCTTGCTCCTGGGCTGTCCAGGTATACAGCCCAAGGATGCAGACCCAAGTACACCTTGGCTGGGGCTCAGCCCTCTTCCCCCGGCATGACTGCTGATGGTGGAAAGGTGAGAGCCCAACCTGGATGGCCACCAACACCTCCATGCTGCCCCAGGCACTACCTGTACCCATGGAAGGCTGGGAATCACAGCTTTCTCAGTCACCTTCAACTGGGAATGCAGTTGTCAGGCTGAAAGTTTATGAGCTGGAGAGAAAAAGTGTCCATCAGCAAATCTTAAAAGCAGGGCACCAGTATATCTGATTGCATGTCCATTTCCTGGGAGGTTACTAAGAGCTGGCAGAGCTTTTGGAAACATCAGCATTTCCAGAGGTGCCACAAGACCAGCTGGGACACGGGCTGGGCTGCAGCTTTGCTAATCTGCACACCAGCAAGAAGTGGTGTGGGCAGGCAGCCAGCCTGCTCAGTCCAGCCCTGCATGGCACCCCCAGCACTGAAGGGACAGGGGTGCAGAGAGCAGCAGGAACAATTTCATCCTGCTCTCACAGCTCATGGACCTTGATCAGCAATGCAGCAGAAAGTCTGTCAGAAGCATCAGCACCGACTGGTCAGCTCTTCAGAGAAGGTTTGCTGCAAATCTGTATCCCTGACTTGCTGGCAGGTGACTACAGAAACCCCACTGCACAGAGTGAACACTGGCAAACAGGACCTTGCCAGGGATGAGTAAGTGATGAATATAAATATGTGCACGCCTTGGGTACATATCACACACCCTGTCAGCAGGGAAACCCATTCCAGGGCTGGCCTTGCTTAACAAGATACTAACAGCTACAGGCAGGAGAAGCCATCCCGGGCTCAAACTGCTCTTGCTACAGCACCAACATAAGTTTTGACTCTGAGCTTGGCAAACGCAGCTCCTCCCAGTGGTTAATTAAGATGGACGGATTCTGAACATGTGAACTGTGAAGACCCAGAGCTGCTGATGACAGCAAGAGAGAGAAAAAGGTAACCATGCAAATAAGAGAGGGGGCTGGCAGCAGAGGGACACTGAGGACATCTGTGGAGGTGCAGAGCTAAGAGGATGCTGCTCCTAGCTCATGGATCAGGGTGCATGATGGAGACTAGTTTCAACAGGATGAGAAAGTAGCCAGCAAGAAAAGCCAAAGTAACAGAAAGAGATCTGGATTGTGGGTTGTAGCACTTAAAATCCAGAGCTGAAGAAGTAGAGCAGGGAGCTGTGGAGTGGCCATGGGGAAGAGGAGCGCAATGAGGCTGTGGATCTGAGGATGGCACTGTGGTAGTGCCAGTGGGCAACTCTGCGCCTGTAGCACATGGAAACACGCTCTGTGTCCATGTGGAATAAGGTACTAAATCATGTTGCTTATTTTCTGCCATTCATTAAGCTCATCTGCAGCTCTCTGTGCATCCCTTGCATGATGTAAGAGCCACATTTATTGGTAACAGACTGCTCTAATGCATGGGGCTGTGCCTCAGCAGCACACGTCACCACTGCCTGTCAGGAACACTGCCGGGAAGCTCAGTGTTCTGATCCCACCACTGCCTAAGCCAAGCAGTGCATGCTGAACTGGGACAGACGCCCAGAAGCTGCTCCACTCCAGCACCAATGACACCTGCTGTCCCCCAACCTTGCCATGCTCGAGCCAATCAGTGCTGGTGAAGCCCCAGCGTGCAGGAAGGCATCCGGGACACTGGAGCAGAAGCATCCCATCTAGGAAGACTCTTTCCACTTGCTTTGTATAGGGTTTTATCCTAATGGGATTCCTGCTCCCAGAAGCAGAGAAGACAAGGAGCAGGACAGCCTGCATTTACCATTTACCAGCAGCTAAAAAATGAGAAAAGAGAGAGGGAAAGCCTCAAGGAGCGCATGGTGCATGGTGACCAGTGCAGGCGCTTCAGGAGTGGTGGTGAAGGACAGGGAGAGGGGATTTGCTGCAGGGGAATGGCGTGAGCAGCAAAGGTAAGAGGCGTGCTCACACGTACACCTGGCCCAGAGGAAGGAGAGGAAATCTGGACCCATGTGGCTGGGCCCCAGCCAGAGGCTAGAGAAGGACCATAAGTAAGGACGGAGAAGCAAGAGGGAGAGACCCCCTGCAAAAGAGGTACAGATCAGTCACTTAACTGCCATCAGTGCCCTCCTGCCTTACACCTCTCTTGAAACGCTTTTAAATCTTTCCTGATGGAATGTTTGACATATTTAATGCATGCAGTAAAAATTAAAGTAATAGATAACTTCATATTAATCTGTACAGGGACTGACAGGCTAGATTTAATCACTTCCTACCTGTTCAGAGAGTTAACTTACTCTAGCACAATTCAAAGGAAAGGCAAAGGATTTTTTTTTTTTAATCAGCCATTTCACAGTAAGAGAAAAATGTGCTGCAGCATTGTGAGTGTCAATGCTCGGGAAAGGGAGTACCTCCAAGAGAGCCAGAGGTGCTCTGTGAAGGGAGTGCAAATCAAACACCTGGTTTCATCCTCTGTACTAAAGGGGTACAATGAAAGATTTTAACACAATTATCTGCCTTTCACCTCCTGCCCCCAGGCTTTGAGATCTGGGGTTCAATGCCAACCATGAAAAGCAATTCCCTTTGCAGCCAATCCCTTTCCAGCCTCTGCTCCAAGGGCCAGTATCTCTTGAATTCATGCACCAGAGCCTTGCTCTCATGAGGGACAAGCAGCTGAACAAGGACCAGCAAGGCAGCTGTTAGTCTGGCAGCCTCAGGGTCCACAGAGTGCCCTGACAGGCACTGCTGCTTTATGTGTGGAAGGAGACTGCATTGGGATTCCTGCAAATGGACTCTGCAGCAATGTGAAAGTGAAGCCGTGGGAATGCAAATGAGCAGGCTCCTTTCCCTAGTACAGACCACAGCCCTCCCCAGCTGCCGGTCATCTCTGCCCAGACGAACCAGCTCAGCCACACACTCTATGCACTTCTAACAGGTTTTCCTAAGCAAAGACAGGCACTATGACCCTGTTCTGTGACACAAGCAAGGACGAACCTCCCACACCTTGCTGGTAAAAGGGTGAAATGCAAATTATGGTAAAAAATTAACACAAGCCAGTCCCTTACCCCAACATTATTTCAACAGCAAATCCTGGCTTCGGAGAGCACTAGGCAAGACGTGCACAAAAGCACAAGGTGAGGGCCAGAGTTCCCTTCCTGCAGAGCACCAACATCAGGAACTCAAGCCCTTAAAAAGGGAGAGATTCAACCTTCAGTGAAGCACTGCAGAAAAGCTTTGCCATCAGGGACCACAGAAATCACCACAAGGACAGGGAAATAGGAGAAGGAAGTCTGTCCAAAAGCAGAGCATGGCAAGACTGGTTCATCCCTGAAGCCAGCAAGAAAAAAGACAGATACAGCCCAGCACGCCCAGCCGGCAGCAGTGGGTGTGGCAGCCTGGTACCTGGCACCCCCAGGGCATCTCCTCAGCCTGAGCGGGGCCCTCCCCACCCACGGGCTGTGCAGTGAGGAGCAGGCAGCCATCAGCGTACACACACCAGTAGCTACTTCACATTGTCATGCAGGTAACAGTCTGGGACACCAGCAACTGCTACCAGCGAACCGACAATGGACAGACTCGCCTTTCTCTCCCTTCGTGATGCGAAATGGTTTTGGTTCTGCTTAAATGCCACTAAGAAGACAGACAGAAGGAGGACTCTGAAAGAAAGGGAAATGTTTGTGTGCACCCAAAGGCTGACAAAAGCTACTTCATGTGCACGAAGGTGGTTTTCTTTCTGCTACAGTACAAGTGCTTGTGCCTCAAGTATAAAACGCAAGCCTCCAAATCACACAGACGAGCTTCTTATTTTTATTTTTAAAGTGATAAATAAGGCACTGTACTTTTAACAAAAACTGCCTGGTTCTAAGTTTAAAAGAAGGAACGTTCAAACTACAGAAACTTCCTTCTGAACAGCAGAGCCAGACAGACCAACCTCTTCTCTGTCCAAGACACATCTGCTGATGCCTAAAATCATGGGCGTTTATCCTTTAACTGCGGATTTTTAAAGGCTTGCTACAGCTTATAAAAGCAGCTTTAGTTAATGCATGGTAAAGGGTTACTACTATACATCAGTTTTGTACATGGCTACCGGTTCTTTGCTATTTCGGGTCCAGTCGTGAGCGTTTGCTGTGTGAACAGTCCACTTTTGCCCTTAGCTTCCTCTTGCCCTGAGACACACTGTTCTCCTGCATCTTCTTCATGGACCTTGTCAAGGTCTTCCCACTGCTGTGCTTCTTGTTGGCCATCTTCTGTGACCGTGTGGAGGACTCCCCCAGGGGCTTCTGTTTTGGGGACTTGGACAGCTCCTCATGACTGGGAGGCAGCACGGCCCGTCTGCTTGTGTTCTCCTTGCCCTTCCGCATGGGGAGCCGCATCTTCTCCAGCTGCTTTTTTGGGACTCTTTTCTCTTTCAAAGACATTTTTCTGGCCAGTTTATTGCTCCTCTCCACAGCAGTCTGTTTTCGGGTCGCGGGAGGTTTCACACTGACCTCTGAATGTTTTATTTTACTAGCTTTCTTGGCAGGCAGCTTGTCCTTAGTGGAAGAGCTGGATCGCTCCTGGGTGCTCCCACTCTCCTTCAGCATTTTCTTCTTCTTGCTGAGTTGGAGGTCGACTTTGGGCAAGGGGTCCTCTTGGGACCTGCTTTTCCCCTTCCGCCCCTTCCCCGTTCCATCCATTGAGGGAGATTTAGCAGGAAAGGCAGCTGCTTTGATCTGCAAGGCCAGCTTTGGAGACATCAAGGGGTTGATGCACACACTTTTCCGGCTCTGCTTGCTCTCCAGGGACAGATGGTCCCCTGGGCCATCACTCCGCTTCTCTGCCTTCACCACGCGCTGCTGGGCTCGCAGCTTGCCCCGAAGATTGGAATACTTGCGCAGGATCCTGGTGCTGGCCTGCGTGGGCAAGCTGAGGGCAGGCTGGATGGTTTTGTCCTCACTCAGCTCCTTGGTGATGGCATCAGTGGGAGACGTCTGGCTGGGAGTGGTGGCTTCTTCAACCTCTGCTTTATCAGCATTCTCACAAATTTTGGCCCAAAGCTTTTGGTTCTTCAGGTTATTCCGAGCTGGGGTAGTGGCAGCGAACTTCTTGAGATGTTTTTTCAAACGTTCAGCTTGTAGTGAGCTGGGGTAGAGACTAGAGGAAGAATATTTCTGCATGGGGACTTTCATGGGAGGAATCTCCCCTGGGAGACGGGTGTTGAGTTTCTTCACAATCACTAGAGACCTGGTTTCAGTTGTCTCCAGAAACCACTGGCATATGTCAGACAGCTTAAAGGCCTTCATAAACAACATCTGCACAGGAGAAAGCTTCTGCACTTCCAGTGAGCCTCTGCTTTTCCGTGTTCTTTTCTTGCTTTTCCAAATCTCTTTCAGTTTGTCGGCTTTGTTCTTTACCTTGGGGGTTGGCTGGACCTCCTTCTCCAGCTGAATCCAGCCCTTCTGGATTTTCATGTACTGAGTGTTGAACTCAGCAATGAGCTCCTGGTTCTCCTCTTCAGCACACCACTCCATGAACTTTGGTTTGCTGTCAGCCATGTCTATATCCTCCAGTGTTGGGCAGTCATCATTCCCTGAACTGTGTTCATCCCTCAGTTTGGGGATTGCTTGCATAGACTCCTTCCCTGGTGTGTTCTTTTTTGCACTGTCTACAGGTGCGGGTGCATGTCGTAAGTTATAAAACTGCAGAGCAACCTTTTTATGCTTTGCAGTTTTTGCTGGAAGATGCTTGCTTCCACCTCTGCTGCTGGGACACGGAGGCAAATTGGTCACCAGCTCATAGTTCCCTGGCTTGCCCAGATCCCTGACACTGTCAGAGCTCTCCTCGTCCTTTGCACTGGCATTGACTGGTTTCACATCTACTTGCTCAGCATCATTTGCAGGAACACTATTCTCTGGAGGGAGGGCAATGTTTTTCTTCTCAGAATCAGCCTGGATGCTGATTTCCAGCATCTCACCCTGTTGACTTTGGCTGCTGTTAGCAGAGGAGTCATCTTTAGAGGAATTTTCTCCCTCTGCAGCAGTCTCTTTTGCTAAGATGCTTTTATAGGTTTGTCTGGTAGTGACACCATTCTCCTCTCCTGGCTGCTGCTCAGTGATGCTCTCTGGAGCCTGGCCAATGCCTGGCTCTTCGCTGGTTCTGAGCAGCACATTGGGGAAGCAGTCACTGGGGAAGTGCATGGATGCTGCCTCATCCAGCTGCACTTCTCTCTTGAACCGCTTAGCACCAGGGCTCTTGGAGAGTTTGATCTGAAGGCAAGGAAGCTGCACAGAGCCAGAAGAACCAGAGTCCTCAGCACTGCCCTCAGCAGGTGATGGGGATTGTTGGCTTCGGAGGCACCGGTCTGATGCCACTAGCGCTCTCCTGCCTTTCTTTCGTTTCTTGTCTAGACTGTCTTTGGAAGAGACAGAGTCTGAGCTGTTTGGGTCGGGTGGCATTTCCCCTTCAGTGGGCTCTTTTTCATCTGCTGTGCTGTTATTCTGCATTGTCTCCACTTCCAAGATTTTGGGGAGGGGTGTGCCGATGAGCACAGCATCCTCTTGCTCAAGAGGGCTGTCACCCACCATGACCAATGATTCGGCTTCTGGTTTAGCATCTATGCTTTTGTTCACATCCCCGCACTGCAGAGTGGCAGGGGGCTCCAGGGGGCTCTTCCCATCCATGGTGGCAGGGGGCTCATCATGAGCCTGCGAGACTGGAGAGCATGTGGAGGGCTCTGCCAGACACTGCCCACAGAGCTCAGCATCCCCTGAGCCTGGAAGCTGGGCAGGATCCCCGGCACCATCACAGGGCAGAGGTGTTGTGTCTGTAGCAGCAGAGGCCTGTGAGGAGGACTTAGGCTCTGGACTGGCAGGGAGGTCTGGAATAGTTTGCACGTCAGAGCCTGGACAACCTTCCTCCTCACCATGTGCTTTTGAGACTGAAAAGGCAGCAATATCAGCAGTCTGCCTGCTGCTGCTGCCATCCCCAGAGGAGCCCAGGCTACTGCCAGCCTCCCAGGTGACAGTGCCTCCTACTGTCATCCCCCCTCCTTCAGCAGGAGGGGAGCCAGGTGGCGGTGAGCTGGCCAAGCTGTCATCTTTCTGGGGGCTGGGTGGAGCAGAGAGGGAGAAGAACGGCATGGCCACGGCAGCTTCCCTTGATCGCAGTGCTCGGGTATCCCGGAGCTGCATGGAGCCCAGCTCAGCTCTCTCTTTCGTTTCTTGGCTGGTTGGTGCCACTTTAGCCAGGAGCCTCAGGGAAACCCTCTTCTCACCCTCCCGTCCTGCCCCTGCAGACCCCTCCACCGAGAGCACCAGGGGTGGCTTCTCACTTACGAGGCTCTCTGTTCGCAGTGCCGGGCTGCTCGCCCTCTCCTCCGCCCGGGAGCTCTTCACCAGCGTGCGGACAGTGGGGAGCTCGCAGCACTCCCCATTGAAGTAATACCCCCGGGTGCTCTTCCTCGCCGTCCTGCGGGACGACACCAGCCGCTGGGCCTCGAAATGGCACTCGGTGATGGGCTGGCTGATGTACACCACATCGCACTGGTTGTCATAGTCATTGATCCTCAGCCCCGATGCCTTCTTGCTCTTCCGAGAGGACCTGAGGGAGGCTGCCTTGGCGCGGGGGTGCCCACTGGGGGGCCGGTGGGCGGCTGGCATGGCGCCAGCGGGCAGCCAGCCCTCTTTGGACTTGTCGAGCATGCCCTTGTCGGCTGGGTGCAGCTGGCAGCCTGCCTTGCCCTTGGCCATGGCATGCAGGTGGTTTTCTTGCTTTGGTCTCACATCTTGTTCTTTTGCGCCTAAGTCCTGGTGCAAAGATGCTTTCGAGCTGCACTGCAAAGTGTTCTCTTTGTCAGCTCTGCGAGGGGGGGTCACTGCAAAGCCAGGATCCCAGGACTCCTCTGGGAGAGCCCTGAAAGAGCTCTTTTGGGACCCCAGACAACTGTCTAAGCTGTCCTCGCTGCCATTCACATTTGCCACTTTGACTGAGATATAACCTTCCATGAGAGTCTTACCTGCTAGCTGCTCTTTATTATCCTCACACTTCCTGATACCAGCTTCTTGTTCATGTCCAGCAGCTTGCTGCCCTTCCAGGCTCTTGGCGGCATGATGGAAATTCAAAGAGGAAGAGTTCAACGTGCTGAGGTATCCTTGGGTGGGGCTATCCTTTGGACTAGCAGAGCGAAGCCTGGTGATGGGGAGCTCGCAGAAGTCCCTTCTCAAAGCAGGACTGGAGTCCTCTGCTCTGTCCAGAGACTTCGGTTCCACTGGCTGCTTTGGGGCTTGTCCCGTAACATGCAGAGGGCCATCGGCCCCTGACTGTCCTGGGTCCAATGTAGAAGGGAGCTTTGATTCAGTACAAGTAGCACCCTTATCCTGATTTTCAGTGCTTCGCTGGCTACAACCAGAGCCACAAGTAGAGGCCTCCATGCTCTCAGATTCAGATAACTGCTGGCCGTCAGAGTCTGGTTGTACTTCAGTGTATATGTCGTTTAGCACACGAATGAACTGCTTCTGGTGATGTGTACACAGTCTGACCATAAATTTTTCCAGTGGAGACTTCGGCTGATTGTTAGAGTCTATTGCTATTGTCTCTGCTGGATCCTCACTAGAGAGACAAAGAGAGAAGCAGTCAGTAATATGTCCTAGGGAATATTTATGCTGCAAAACCAGAATAACCCTTCTCCTCCCAGTCAGGCACATCACTTGCCTGACCTCCAGGTGAGATCAAGCATCCTGTTTTCCTGGGGTTGGCAGGTGTTCCTTCAGTCCCAGCATGCACACTGACATGTGCACACTGCTGGCAGGACACAGACTGCACTTTTGTTTGTCTGCTACTGCCAGAGCTCTCATAATTACACTTCTGCCTAGGACATCCCAG
The DNA here is from genome assembly GCA_013399945.1 of Ploceus nigricollis. NCBI lineage: Eukaryota > Metazoa > Chordata > Aves > Passeriformes > Ploceidae > Ploceus > Ploceus nigricollis. The sequence continues at coordinate 189,166 of VXBC01006750.1, forward strand.
TGTGTAGGCACCATGTCACATGTTCAAAGCAAACCTAAAAAGAATCAGACTTAGTATCTGCACGGCACCTGGTAGGAAGGCCCAGCGTTTCTAGGATGGCTGCATACCTCTGCTCCCTCACCCTGCACTGCCGAGCTGGGTGGGAGCAGAGCAGCATCCCAGCTGGGCATCCAGATGCCAGGAATCTTCAGCTACTTTAAGTCTTAAAATTCTGCTTACACCTCAGTAGCAGAAGATGGGTCTGGGGCCAAACTGAGCAGATCTGAGCCTCTTCTGTAGTCAGCACAGAAATTCTGGTGAGCTCCCAGCCTGCAGGACATGCAGGCAGTAATGCACCCTGTGCGATGTCGTGCCATTGGCACTGACCTTTGATTAGCTGCCATTTAATAAAGTGTTCCTGCAGCTGATGGGCTGTCACCACACAGTGGTTGTGCAGAAAGATGGGCTTCTACAGCACAGGGTCACTGCCACTAGCTAGCGCTCAAACCCAGGCCATTATCAGTTACCTGCTTGGCAGAGGCAATTAATTAGGACTTAGTGGTGGAGAGGTTAAGGGATAATTACCCAGTGTTTGCATGAAAGCATCATGAGTGCCATGCCAGGTGCTGTTATCCAGATGGTATCTGTTCCCAACGGCAGCACAGGCAACTCCCACCCAGTCCTGACCACTTCGAGAGGGCCCCACGTCTTGGCACCCACACTGCCTGACACAGGATCTTTACCAGTAACGTAGGGTTGCTTTGCAGCAACACTTGCACTTTGCACCTCCTGGCCTTGTACTGGAGGAGTGAAAGTCCTTTCTCCCCCTACAGCTTTTCTCTGCCTGCCCCCCCCACCAGCATCAGACACCAACCTCGCTCACTCAGCTGGGTCAAGGGGGGCAACGCTTATCAAAGAGTTCAGGGCCAGGGTGGAGAAAAGCAGCTTCATCTGGAGTGGGTTTTCCCTCTCCATGTGGCCAGGCACAGGGCTCAACAGGTGGATGAGGAGGAAGAGCTCCAGTTTCAAGGAGCCATCAGCAGAAAAATGGAGAAGGGAAAGCCAGTGGCTGGAGCCAGCCACTCTCAGTGGCATCAGGCACACCGGAGCCTGCCCTGGGCAGCCCTCACCTGCTCCTTACTTACTGCTTGCTGGCTGCTTTCTTTGAACTGACACGCACCAGGGAGGCACCTCCAGTGCCCTGATTCCCTGGGCTGGTGGGCAGGGAGAGACACCTGGGACCACTTCAGACTCAGGGCTGACCAGGTCTCCTCTTTGCCCAGAAATGCCAGGCTGCAGCCAAGCCTGCCCTGAGCAGCTGCTACCCAGCCCTTTGCTTTCCAGTTTGCCCAGGCATAACATGTTCTACACGTAATGAGGCTTCGCCTCTCAAGCCCAGCCACTTAGTTTTTTTAAAGGCTTCTTAGGCAGGGTTTTCCTAAAACCACCTGGAAAGGCTGAGCCAGCTCAGCTTGCTGAATGTGTCCCAACACCTCCAGAGCATACTCCCGGGGCTAGCAATAAACAACGTACCTGGAGACTGCTTTACTACACCCAGGTGAGAAAAATGCCCTCCAGCAACCGTCTGAACTGGTCCTACCTGGCGCTGCGATGGCTTTCAATTTGGAACGCGTGGGATTAGTTTAAATAAAAATACTCAGGTACAACCTGGCCCCTCTCCAGAGCCCTGCATGGGAAGGGTTATGTCAGCCAGGATCTCTTACACGGCCCAGCTCCTCCCCTCGCTCTGCTGAATAACAAAAGGGGATAAAAAAACCTTTCAACCCCCTGGGCTTGGAGCAGGGGGCTTTTTGAAGAGGCAGAGCTCAGCGTAATCTTTTTTCCACCTTTGCAAAGAGGGCGGTGACTCCTCTTACCTACTCACAAGCCCAGCTCTGAAGAGAAGCAGCCATCTTCCCCAGAGAAGACTGAATTTATAACGACAGCAGCAGAGCTGGGGCCCTGCCCTGGCCCCTCCACTGCCATGCTGCCTGGGCAGCTGTGGGAAGGGGTTATGGTGGAAAAACAGCCATCTCACTCCTTGCTGGGGCACCTTCGGGTGCTGCACTCCATGGCTGTGAAGGAAGAATCCATGGCATAGGCAAAGCGATTGCCCGGGTGGGTGGCAAGAAAGGAAAGGAAAGGCTGGGTGATGCCTGGTGAGGAGGAGGCTGCAAACCTGTGTGCAGAGCCCCTGGTCTGGGAGAAGGGACCAAAGTGGCTGGGCAATGGCCTTTCCTGCCTTGCAGCCATGATGCTGAGCACAGCCAGCTGCAGGTCACGCCTGCTTTGCAGAAGTATGTGGGACAGAAAAGGCTCATGTCCTGCTTGTATGGCAGAGGGGACCTTGGCTCCCTGATCCTGAAGGTTCCAGCAGATTTTTGCCTTGCCTTTCACCTAGTTTCTTCCTCTGAAGTGTGACTGAGGCCTTCGTGCTCATTGTCACCTTATTTGCCCTACTGTACTCCAAGGAGACAATCAGAGATACACAGAGCTTGTCAAGCTATAAATTTAAAAAAACAGAGATAAATATTTTCCCTGCTTGATAAAGGAAATAAATCAATTCAGTTTTGATGCCCTTTCTACTTAGAAGACCCATCTCACACTCAGTGACACAGTTCACCTGGCACATTGTGTTCAGGGTCCTCTGGTGTCACGCCACTTCAGCTCAAAGACAGGCTGCAACTTCTCACCTTGAGCTCATCTACTCCTTCTCCAGTGCATCCCTGTTTGGGCACTGCAGGCAGCATCACCTTATTCTGGGTGTCTAAGGATAACCTTGGGGCAGAGTTTTCACTGCCACCTGTGGTGAAAAGGCTCTGAGGGTGGCTAGGTCCCAACTCTGTCCTTCCTTTCCCTGTGCCCCCAAGGGTGCTGAGCTGCAGCCTGTGCCTCTCCATCCCCAGATGTCCCAGACACACAGAGTTCTGTGCTCCCTGGGGCCTGCTTATCTGTGTGCCTTGGTACCTATTCAGCATTTCCCACTGTTCCTGGCTGTTCTGGCTATCACTAATAAGTAAAACATGCCCATGGGCATTCTCTTGCGAGGCAGCTGATGGATGCAGGATTGCCCACATGCTCCCTACTTAAGGCAGTTTTGGAGAAGAGCTTGTTTCTGGTTCACATGTAAGAGGTGAGTTACATCAAGTGCCCCACAATTTCAAGCAGAGTTGCTTACGGACAGTACAAACTGTTGCAGAGAAACTATTTTTTAATGTGGCTTATCAGAATAGAGGAGAAGTGAGCTGACTGCAGAGCTGAAGTGTCTTTCCAGGGAAAGGTGCCGGGTGCAAACATGTTCCTCAGCCTGGCAAAAGCACAATGGGAGCTGAAGACTGACTGGTAAACACGGATGATGGGAATTGGGAACATGGTTTTGAACAGGAGGAAAAATTACTCTCAGGAGACAGCCAGTCCTGCCTCTGAAGAGGCAGGCAGGCATAGTCCTGCCTTTTGGGAAATACAGGCCAGACCCACAGAAGCTGCTGGACTGGAAAGACCAGCGAGGGAACCCAGGGCTGCCCATCCCACCTACAGCCTTCTCCTTGGTGCCTGTACTCACCCCTTCCCACAGGGCTTGGCCCAGGGTTCTCCTAGGTTCAGGTGTGCATGAGGAATGAGCCATCTCTCTCAAGGGCTGGAAAAGCCAAAAGCCAAAAGGAGATTCATGACCAGTGAGAGACAATCTGGGGACCCTCTGTGCCTCTAGCCAAGCTGTAAGTGCAGTCATAAACCTGTATGGGGTCCCCAGAAGGATTGACTGCAATGGAAGAGACAGCCCACCTGTCAGTGAGCTTTCCTGCAGAGCCTGGGACATGGCAGGTCTGCCCTTTCTGGCCACCAGCCTCGAATGCTGCCTTCACAAGGCTGCAGCTGCCAGATCTCCTCTGTTCCTGTGCCCCAACACCCTCCTTCCAGCCTCACTACACACATTACCTTGGACAGCAGAAGAAAACCCCAGTGTCCCAAGTGGATTTTATCACCAGAGCCCCTCACTACCTCCCAGCCCTTCTCGATTTCCCAGGGCAGCCCTGTTCTCTTCCCCTTCCCTGCCTGCCACAGAAGGTGTCAGAGGCATCAAGGGGCAGGAGCTGTCAGAGGCACAAGCGGAGCTGTTGCTACGCAACCCCGGCGGTGCAGCAATTAATGCTGGGGAAAACGTGCTGCGCTCTGAAGCTATTTGCATAGCTGCGTGCTGCAATACATTTGTTTGCATTGTGCCTCCACTGTTTAGTGGAGTTTAAAGTCAACCCTCCCCCAGCTCTTGCTGGAGGGGACCTGGGGCTTCCAACAAAGGCCACACGGTTGGGGCTGAAGGGGCTGGGGGAAGGCAGAGGTTTGTCAGTCCCTAACACCTACAGACTGCGCAGATAGAGGATTTACAGTATGGAGAGGAAGGGCCAAGTTATCTGTGTTTCTCCCTACATAGCCTGAGGAGCTTTTCCCAGCTCCTGCAGTGTCCCCAGCCCACGGGTGGGGTTGTCATATCTCTTCCTTCTTGTTGTACGAGGATGACACTGTGCTTGCTCTGCTTCTGAATGCCATAAAAAAAGTTTTAGGGGCAGCTCAGCCTGCCTCCAGTTCTATAATGTATTTGGGCAGGGAGCAAGAGGAGAAGAAAGCAAGGGAGAAAGAAATTAGCTGGTTCATACCAACCTACCTGGGAAGCCAGTCTCCGAAAACCTGTCAATTGCCAACTGCAATCTTCTGGCTTGCCCACCCCAAGATTTTCACTACTGAACATGAAGCCTGTACCCTTTCTGGGTTTCCTTTTTTAGCCCTTGAACATCGGTTTGATTGATTATAAGTTTACAGGTATGTTTTGTACCTCAGAGGCACAAGAAGCAGCAGCAGAACAAAAGTTCAAGGCTATGTGTTTCTGTTCCTTTCAGACCACTCTAAGCACCAGGATTATAGTTCTGTAAAAGAAACAAAACATAGCTATAAACTTATAAAATCCAATTCAGTATTTTTACAGGGATGACGTTTCCCCTCCCTCTCCTGCTGCCAGACAGCTGACTCTGCGCCAGTCGGCAGAGAGGTGCCTTGCACCACCCAAAAACAGAGGTACCACTCGAGTACCCCACCAAGCTGAAGGGTGTCTTGGAAACCTGACTAAAAGCAGAGTTTTGAGAAACATGGATGACTAAGAAAGACTAACTGGTGAGCAATGCCTTCCATTAGCTGAACTCAAAGCACTGACCAGGCTCACTGTGAGCCCAAGGTCTGAGGCAGCGTCTCACTGCCCTTGGGTGGCACCTCCAGCCCTGCAGGTTTCAACCACTTTATTTTTCAGGGTGAGTGGAAAAGCCTTTCTGAGGGGCTGCAAAGGAAGAACAGCCTCTTAAAGGGGACCTGCTCACTGCTGGCAGTCAGGTGAGCTGACCCCAGCCCCAGGGGTGCAGTGAATCCTGCATGCTAAGCGTACGCTTGGAAGGGGCTGTGCTGTGGGTTCCCAAGGACAGGCTTGCTTTGCCTGTGCTGGAGGGCTGCATGCAGAGATCTTACCCAGCAGAAGGGGGAAATGGGTTCTCTGCCAGTCCCAGTTCAGCTTGTTGGAATGGCCAAGCAAAAGCAAACATGCTGGGAAAGGCGTGGGACTGTCTGACTGTGCTCAAACCCATCTCCACTCATAGCTGCAGCACAGACCTCGTGCCTTGAGAGGTGCAGGATGTGCTTCCTTCTGCTGGCAGAATGGATGTCCCCTTGAAGGGGATGGGCAAATCAGCCATGGGCACGAATAGTGTAAGCCACTGAAGCAAGATTTTCTGGAGCTCATCTTTCAAAGCCCCAATTAAAAGGCTGACACTGGATGCACCAGTTTAAATGCCTGTATTTCAATCCTCAGAAATATGCCTGGCACCTCACACTCCCCACACAGATGAATGAGTCCCTTCACACCTCTGTGGGTGCTACAGTAATTCTCTCTCACTGCACTGAAAAAAAATAGAAAAGCAGCATGCAAAGAGCTGCAGCTCCACATAACAGCTAGGAAGGAGAAAAAGCATTCTCCTTCTCTAAATTAAAAGCTGAAGTTGTGCAAAGCACAGCCAAAATAACTATGGAAATATTGCTGCCAGGTTCTCAAGGCCCCTGAATTTACTCCGTCCTTGGTGACGCACATGGGGATGGACTGAGCTTGTATTTCAACTGAAAAGCAGGAAGAAACAAGTTATAGGTGGGTTTTGTTTGGCTGGGCTTTTTTGTCAGCTGCATGTATTCATCAACGTATCCAGGTTGTACAATCAGCCAACTGACTGGACAAATAACAGACATCCATTACAGATTCAGACTTTTAACCCTTCAGAGTAGTGTCTTTTATTTGTTTATTTATTTTTTAAACTAGTTAAACATTAAAAATCACTTCTCCCCACCTGTAACCAAATAGAAATCAAACAAAACAAAGTTGGTTTTACATTAAAAAGCCCAATAGCAGCCTCAAATAAGTTTTGCTTTTTTATATTCCTGTCATAACTTCCTCGACTCCCACCTTCCCCAAAACCCAGCTGTATTCTATAGTAGTTTATCATCACTGTGATACTTCTAATATAATATTTAATGACTAATTAAAAATTTTACCACTGAGCTATTGCTTTAAAACCAAGGGAAATTTATCATGTTGGAAATACTATTCTACATCCTAACTTTCGAATCCTTTCCAGTATTGTCCTTGCTAATTTTTCTAATTATCAAGATCATTTGGGATCTTCCCTTCAAGGAAAAAAAAATTACTATGACTCTTTCTTTCTGAGGCAGTACCCAGAATCTTTGCTGAGGTAGGTGCTCCAAAAGGATAGATAGCACCAGAAGACCAGAATAGATAGAAAAACAGACAGCACCAGAAGACAGATAACAAAAGCATGCAGGGCAAAAAAAAAAAGTTCTTACAATGATTTTCACGGCTTTGCACGTTTTAAAAAAAGCAGCACCCAGTTAAGAGAAGGGAGAATGAACCACAGGGACTGTGGAGTAGGGAGGGATGCCCTGAGTATCTTTAACAGTCCTAGGAAGATACACTGGCTCTGGACTTGAGGTGACACACGTGTATGGCCTCTCCCCTGCTCTGCGTCCATTGCTGTCAGTACCTGTCTGTCCTGCTGCACACTGGGGACAAAGCTCTCTCTCCCCAAACTTCAGACATGCACACACAGGTCAGTTGGAGTCACTGCAACTGCAGAGGTTCAACAATTAGCAAACTCCCACTGAAGGTGCACTTATCTGCAGTAAATGAGGGCGTGTGACAAGGATAGGCTGTGCTGTGAGAAATTCCACCTTCCCCTCCTAAGCTGAATGTACACTGAAAGGTGGAAGAAAACTCAAATGCATTGGACACTCTCCCCTAAGACTTTCCTGGTCCTAGCTCCAACAGACACATTGCCATGCCAACTACTGCCTACTTCTAGAAGTCTTCAAGGATTTCAAATTCTGCCAATTATCCAGGTTGGGTTTTTTTCCCAACATGGACATGAAAAACCAAATGCAGGAGCTTGGTAGAGCACTCGCTAGAGCTAACCACACTCAGCACAGCCCGGTCGCCAAAGCTTGGGAGGGGCCAGTGGAGACATCTGGAGAGCAGAGAGTATCCTGGGTGTAATTAACAGATGTTGGGGGATATGACCCCATTTCAGATAACCTGGAGATTCAGATAATTGGGCCTCAGATAATCAAGGCCACATTGTTAATAGAGACAGTATCACAACCCCTAACAGCGGCACTCCCCATGTGCCAACACCACCCCTCCTTGCACAGGAATGCCTGGTGAAATGTGAATTAGCGGTTTGATACACGTCCATATTCTCTGTCAGCTGCTGGGCTGAGCAGCAAAGCCTGTTTCTGATGCACCACTTTGGCTGGCTGCTTGGGAAATAGGTTAAGGCAGAGATGTGGATTGCAGCCCTGGATGCCTGGGGACAAGGCTGTCTCAGAGCTGACAGGGCTAGGTAAGCTCTATTTTGAAAGTGGGTTAATTTAGCTGCCATTCAACTACCATTAAATGATGTAGGTTAATTTTATAGTCAGATAACTATTAAGAAACCAAAACATAAGGCAGGAAATGTCTCTGTGCATACCAGTGAGGAGAGATTTCCTCTGTGCTAATGCATACCCCTCCCCTTCAGCTCAAACCTCTCATCCTTCCATTTCTGCACATCCCTCACATCATCTTTTTTTTTTTTTTTTAACCCTTGTCATTACACACTCTTGTCCTTCCTCCCTCTCTTAAGAGAGTCTATTCTTCCTCTCAAAAATTCACCTTGATATCCTGGCCCACAATTATTTTTCTCCCTTGTTTATAGCGTCACACATTGCAGTGCTAGAGGAAGACTAACAAATCCAAACCACATCTGACCCTGGCAGATGTCCACTAAGAAGGGTTTCATCTTCCCCCACACAGCCAGTATTTGTGCAGCTACGTGGTAAATTGAGGTAGGGAACTACACTTTGCTTAGGTGTAGTTCCATTCCATCACTGCTAATACACTCAGTTTACTTTAGGGGTATTTACCATATTTAAAGCCTCCTCAATTGGCATTTTACCCTTTGTAAATGGACGCTGCAGTTGAAATGTACTTTATCTCTGTGCGATTTTCCTTTCTGCAGCATAATGATCGGTATTGTTTGTTTCTTTATACTGGTGACAAAACCCATCAATTGCTGGTTTGTCATAAAAGGAAAAATAAAATGAAAAAAATCATCAACAACAGCTTATGCCAGCACAGGAACAGATCCTTTGGAAAAAGCAGAGGTGACTCATCACTCCTCACACGCAGCAAGGAAGAAGCAAGCATCACAGCCCTGCAGATCCCCCCGAGATGCCTCCATAGATTGCCTCCCTCTGACTTCTGTGCTTTCCTGGTCCCTCCAGCAGGAAAATGAGTCCCTAACTTTCGCAGAGAAAGCCAAAGCAATGATGACCCTTTAGCACATGCTGCCCATCAAGCAATCGCAGATCTCCTCTACTGCAGACATTTTTTATCATATTAACAGTAAGTGCACTATGCAAACCCTGAGAGCTCACAGAAATGAACTCACGCTTAACCATGCAGTTGTAATGAGACAACAATGCTAACAGGATGTTGGCATTTGCACTGTGCTTTTTATGACCAGAGAAATACAGAATGGGACCGTAACCAGAAATCGCAGCTAAACCACCTCTGAAAAAATCCTCCTCGCAGCAACTCAGATGTTCAGATAGTGACACCAGAGCCCAAACAATGCACATTGTGGGAATTCTGACCCACAAAAGGCTGAATGCCAAATTCCCTGTTGTCCTGCTGAGGACTTGCTACTCTGATAAATCTTGCAATGAAAGTCCTTTTTTTGCTCATGAGACATAAAAGTACAGATGAAAAAGCCAAAACCCAACCCCCACCAATCTGCTCTTTGCCAGCACTAAGGCACTACCTTTGTCACTTTGATTTTAAGCTTTATAATTATTATTCTATTACAATATTACATTATATAACTGTTATTCCAAATATAATTGAGTGCAGAGCACATTTCTTTTAAATCCTGAGTTATGCTATTTTTCATTTTATCAATTAGAAATCCAGTCTACACTCCAAGAACAATAAAGACACCAACGTAAGGACAGGTATGGGCAAGGTAGCTAGAACTAAAGAGCAGATGAGTGGTCACCTTCACCACACATACTTGTGTCTGTTAGAGAAAAGCCAATACAGGGCCTGAAACAGGAGCAAAAATCTACTTGCTTTTGAGCATGAGCAGCAAAGCTCACTGAATTACAGCTAGATAGACCTCTAGTGAGCAGTAAGGTCAAGCAGCTGCCACCATGGTCCAACCAGAACTTAGTTATTAACAACCACACTTCAGGTATCAAGTAAGCCTGTTTAGCTTTCACACTTTGAGCTGATGTTTGATGGATAGAAACAAGAAAGAAATTTGTACTTCTGTACAAACAGAGAATATTTGCTAAGATAGCTTCTTATGCAAAACCAAGATCCTACTGGGTCTTTTTTTACTGTCTCCTTTCAAAATCAAATAATTTGTTTTAAACCCTTGATAACACCTCACATGCAGCTAGTTGCTTTAAAGGCCTGAAAGGAATCTGAGGAAGATACCATGTCTGACCACAGTGCACCTGAAAGCATGAAAAAACTATAATACCACCTTCACCTGAAAGGGGAACGTGGTGGAAACTAGTGGATCCTCCAAGCAACCACCTCAGGCTTAGATTATAGCAAGGGACCCAGCACAAATATTGGCTGTGTGTATGAAAAACCCCTTCACACGTGCGGGGAAGCTGTTCGGCTTCTCCAAGTGCCAGGTGCTCCCTGCAGTCTCAGAGTAACTCAACAATTAGCGTCGGGGCTTTCCTCTAAAGCTCAGCAAGAAGAAAGGCTTGGCTTTAAGAAAGGAAACCATAAAAGCCCTTTTCAAAGTTAGGAATGTCATTCCAAACGAGTTAAGCAAGCCCTACACTTTAATAGCTGGGCAGGAGGGATCTGGGACATGAGACAATGGGATCTTGGTGCACATCAGCAAAAACAAAAATTCCAAACCTGAGCAGGTGTAACCTATTTAGCACTGTAATTTTTACAGGCAGTTTGCTGATAATCCTGTACAGACAAACCACTCCTCCTGTCAGCACATGGCTGACTGATCTGCACCTGGAGCAGGAGCCCAGCAAAGGTAGGCAAGCAAACTGTGACCAAGCCAGCCCTGGAAACCACAGCCAGGGAGACAAGGCAGGAGCCACACAGCAACAGATCCAATGCAGGCTTGGGTACAGGCAACAGCTGAAGCCTCTGCGCCATCCCTCATGGTGTTAACGTGAGGGCTGGGTGGGTTATGGTCCAGGACTCCGGTCAGCTCCTTAGGGGCATGCAGCTGTATTTTCATACAGGCAACTTTTGTATATTCAGGCAGCAGTGCTTGTATTTCTGTGCTCTGAAGTATACCTTAAGCGCTTCTAATTTTAGTTGAGCTTTTAAACAACTCCTGGAAATGTGAGCTCTAACCATCTCATACAAAAATCTGCCTTTTAGTTAAGTGTGTTGCGAACAGACTCCTGCAGAGCTGTGAGACACCTGCAGAGGAGGAGGCAGCAAGAGAAGATTTTTAGAAGTTCTATTTCAAATGTGATCTGTAATTTTGATACATTCAAAGTGACCTGTAAAAACAAGATGTAATTGTTTTGTGTTCCCTCTTCATGATACCAAAAGGGAGCTTTTAAAGATTGTGTTGTCTGCGGTTTTCAAGTAGGTGGGTAGGAAGGAACTTAATTAATTCATAATTCATAGGTGTGAAGTCATTCACATTTCTTTTGATTTTTCTACTAGACAACTGAGAGCACCTTGGATTTCAAGTTACAGAGTCTGCATCAAATGTACCAGATCAGAGGAAACAGCACTCTCACAAATTTGGATCCTTCCAGCATTGTAACATCTACTAAAGTGTCTCAAGAATAATTACATTAAAAAGATCAACTTTCTCTTTAATCTCTTTTCCATCTTCAGTGTATCAAAATCCATAATCCTAGACTTACCCTAACACTTCAAGCTCAGTTTTTTGAAATTGCTTTTCATCTGTAGCTCTGTTCCTCTGTACATGAATCATATTCCTAAACAGGTCCAAGAACCTGCTACTCACTTCCAGTTAAAACCTCCATTCGGCCAGTACCCCTGTTTGGGCATCTGCCAGAGCAGACTTGGCAGATTAAGAAAATAGTGATTTGCTGAAGTATCTTCCTGAATCAGGATTTAAATCCTCCCCCTCCCCCAGACCCCCTTTTGTCATGCCTCTAGGAAATTAGAGGGCTCAGCATGCTCAGGCAGGAAAGCTGCTGGTGATCTGTCTCTGCAGACACCACCAGAGCAAGCTCTGCACTGGTGGTGTTTCAAGAGCCACAACACAAGGGCTCGGCTTTGGTTACATGGGAAGATGAAACTGTGATGCTCAGGAATTCCCTTAATTAAACCAGCTTCACTCAGAAAAATTAAGCTTATTTCCAGCTTTCAGATCCTTCATGCTGAGCTCAGGAAGTTGCCTCCTTACAGGTTTAGTTTAAACGCCGAAACTTTCAGGTGCACTTGAAGCTGAAGCTTCCTGCTCTTCCCCTCCCAGCAGCTCTTACTTCCACAGAGGAGGAATGGGCAGAGCCTTTCATTTCACATCTGAGGGAGGATCTGCACTGTAGCAAGTGACCCAGGTGTATGTGGGGGTACAGACCACAGGTATTCCACAAAGGATCTGTTACTTCAGAAGGCGACCAGATATGTTCCTGCAGGTACAAAAGAGGCAGCTGCCTCTTCCAATAACAGATTGAGCAGCTCAAAACCCACTCTGAGTCCAAACAAGCTGAAGGAAATTAGTAGGTGACTTTTAAAGCTGCCTAACAGGGCTAATTGTGTTTCTTTTCTACTTCTATAAGAGACAACAGCATGGAAGCTTCTTTCTGGGTCTGGGTGCAACATCTTATGAAATCTTGTCATGATACAGGAAACAGCTTTTAAAAGAAGAAATCAAGACTGTGTTCATTTAAGTTTGAACAATTTCATCGTAGCAGTGCGAGACTATCAGCAAGTCCTTGAGGAAAAGCAGAAAAACATGGTATTTCTGATAATCGCAGGACTAAAAGTGTCAATTAAAAATGTTCTGGGACAAGCCTGCACAGTGTAATGCATCCTAAAGAATGGCAGATGGGAATATGGTTCATCACTTCCAAAGGCTATTTTCATAGATTTGACAGATTTATTCAGACAAAGAGAAAAAAAATATGATAAATGATAGTTTACTGCACAAGGCTTTCTAGCTATTTACACATAAAAACTCACTATTCCTGAGTAAGTGTAAGATACAGTCTCTAGTTAAACCGAGTTTTTTACTTAAGAGAGATTTGCCTGGTAAAGCTAAACCAATGACAGCACCCAATTACCATTTTGCTTTTTGTTTTTAATATAGGTATTAGTATACAAGAAATACAATAATTAGTTTGTAATGTAACAGTTATTTAATGATTTTAAAAAACAAAAAAGGCACTGAAAAATGCAAACCCTAAATTAACTACTTTTCAATAGCACATGCTAAGAAAGGCAATTTCTCAGGAGAAAAGAAACCTGGGCTAGATACCGTGCAGCATTATGAATTCTCCTAAAGCTAGGAAATCCCTATGCATTACTCTCAAAATCATCCTAGAACTGAACACAAAGGTTAGCAGAAATGCCTAAACTCACGTGGGCTCCATTATACGCCACTTAGTGTAACCTACTTTTTAGTATTCAGCATTTCAGTATCAATAATGCATAACGTCAAAAGTCGTTCAACCCAAAGTACAGTCACGAGAAAGTAAACATGGATCTTGGAGAAGGGCTGGCTGCAGAGTGGTGTCACTGCTGGATTTGCCTTGTGCCCTCTGTGCAGAGGGACAGCAAGATGGAGTTGCTGGAGCCTTCCCTGTGCTAACGGGAAGCTGGGGACCTGCCCCCTCTGCGGAAGAAGAGCAGAGAAAATAAAGCTGCAGAGAAAATAAAAGCAACACCAGTGCCTTGGTGAGCAGCTAAACAACGTGCCTGTGCCTGGTGACGTGTGCTCCAGTACAAAGCTCTGCTGCCCAAACCGGTGCTCTGCCCGCTGCCGCCTCACAGCCCAGAACCGACTCACACGGGGCTCTGGCCACGCTTTCACTGCCTCCGTGCCTACCTTGGCTCATTACTAAGTGCTCAGTGAACATCACTACACCACCTTTTATTTTCCCTCCTGAGAGGTTGTTTGTTCTTCACTGGATAAATTATTTACCATTAAGGAAATTAAGGTGGCCAGTAGGGAAGCGCAAATTAAGAGTATGGGAGTTCATGAGACCGGGCTGCTATGAGACAGCGTTTCAGCTTTCACATGTATTCCCTACCCAGCTGCTAAAGCAGCTTTACCGTCAATCCTATTTAGGACAAGAACCCAACAGAGTATGGAGATTCCAAAGCTCAGTCCCTCAGCCAGAAATTGCTTTACCTTCTATTTGCACTTCCTCCCCTGCTTCTCCCCGCTTGTAATAGTTTGCATCTCATATCCTAGGGCTACTAGTAACAAGCATTTAGAAAGCACATTAGAAACAATAGAATTGGAATCCCTTGAAGTTTTTCACAACAAAATTTATTAGAAGAATAGTGGTTTTGAAAAGTCTAGCATCCAGTGAAAACTACCATACACAACGTTACAGCTGGGAATGTGTTTCCAAAATGACATGGTCAAATAATACAATGGAGCCATTAAATCTTACACATGCACAACAAGAGAATTAGCGCTTTGACATACAATGCAAAAAATAAATGGACCACATGAAATAAAAATTTAAAAGTACTTATCACATACATTAAGACACAGCTTATTTAGTCCAGTCAAAAAATCAGAACTGCATTAAAAAAATTAATGTAGTGCAATCAAACCAAAAACCTTAATTTGTGATCATAAGTGCTCTACTACATAAAACATTGATCATAGCAAGGAACAAAAAATTCAAATCACACAGTACAAAAAAAATCTGTAAATAAATATAAACTACAGTACAAGAGAAATATTAAATTATACAATTCCGTCAAACTGTAAACAGTATATTGAAATGAGGTCCATAAGAGTAAAGGGGGGGGTTCCTGTTTTTTTTTTCCCATGACACTTGAACTTCTAGAGGTCAGAGAGAAATGCCATTTTCCATACTCTTCAAAGACTATGGGTTACATAAATAGAAAGAGAAGACTTTTTAGATGTAAAGTGTCAAATAATAAAGCAGAGGTGTTGCTGACTTGCGACTGCCAACAGATCACCATGAAGGCAGAACAGCAGATTTTAGTTTCGGGCTTGGCCTCCAGGTGAGCACAGCACAGAGGCCTGGCACTGCAGGTGTTCAGAGAATAGCGCTCAGCCTTAGAAAGGAGGCACCTCATGAGCTCTGGTCCTACCTAGGAGGTGGAAATAATTATGGACAACCTGGACCTCTGCTGATTATCTGACAGGTTTACACGCTTGTCATACAAACACCAACTTTGGCAGAACAATTACTAATAAACTCAAAGCACTCCCGGCCCATTGGTTTCCATCACAGTGGCCAGTGCACAGAATTCTCTAAGGACATTGCATAACTAGAGTGTAGAGGTCAGACAGCCAAGGACCCGTGCTTGAGGTTAGAAGTAGTTATGGTGAGAGAGAAGCAAGAGCCACGTTAAGAAGCTGCCTCTGCTGTTCACAGAAGCAGTTGGGAATGTATTTCTTTTTTAGCTGCGCTGGCTAGTAGTGGCATTTTAAAATATATAAGTTTAAGATAACATATATACTATATATGTATATAATATAATACATATTATATAATATACATAGGAATTTCTTACAATACATACCAGGAACCCCCACGCGATCTGCTCAGTAGTAATAACTGAATATACAGAATGCCACTATAAGTGTCTGAGGCACTGTGTGCTGGAGAGTAAATATGCAGCTTTAAAATCCGTTTGGCTGAGTTATACCTGGATACCTGAACTGAGTTTTAAGTTGACATTCATCAAGGATGTGCTATCAGCACGTCAAAAGAAAAGCAAAACAAAATACAAGTCACTGCTAGGTTTAAGAAGAGAGTACAAGTACCTGAATTGAGTGAGGATAGTGTGTAAACTGTCCCTGAGGGTTTTTAAACAGTGTGTGTACAAGTTGGATTCCTAAGAACATTAGTTTAAACTTACACTGCGGACTGATAAAATACCAATGTCTGACAATTTAACAAGTGGAGGTTAAAAAGAGTTATGAGCAAACACTCAAAACATTTTATACATTTTAAAGCAGCAGTAAGCTGCTGTAAGCATACATCCCATCAGTACAAGCAACACGTGGGACTCAGATAAAGGTTTCTATTTGCAAAAAGCCCATCATATATCGATAAGTAAAGAATATTCACCTGCTAAATTAGAATGCACCTAGTTACAGACTAGCAATTCAAGATTAATTTTTTAATCAAATACTTTGCTATACTTTGCTATTACATACTAAAATTCCTTAAGCTCACTAATGCTGGTATTCTAATCTATTTTTTTTAAATGTTCCCCCTTCATTTAAGAAATATACCATTCCACAACTTAAACATTAAGATCCATTTTCAGTCCTCAGATGTAAAAAGCATGTCAATGAGTTTATATTAAAAATTTACACGGTAAAAAGGCTTGAATTTCAGCCAGAGATTCTAAATACTACTCATTCCCTGAAGGCATAAGGGAGAAAGAATCCCTACTCATTTTTCTTGTGATATAGTTTTCAAACTGAACATTAAACAATGGTCCAAAATGGTTTTTTTCAGTTTGGGAAACTTCCCTTCCCTACCCATCATCCCAGATTCCCAATGTTAAGCCCTGAAATGGCCTACTGAAATGATCAGCTAAAAATACCAGGCATGTATATATACATCCCCTGCCTGAACTCCAGAATATTTTGTTGTACGAGTCTTTAAAAGACAGATTAATATCCCAAGAAACCTTGTGATCTGACCTGACAAGCTGTTCATGATCCTAGATTGTATATTTGAAGTATTTCATAACCTGAAGACCAGATTTAATTAAGACTCTGGCATTGTAACAGAGAAAGTGCTGCAGTTATTTATCCCTTTTATGGTACTTTAGAATAGGTCAGACAAGTGCTTTTTATAGTGACAGTAAAATTTTACATGTTTTCACGCAGGCATAAAAAGTATTATCTGCAAAACTATTTGAGAAATGTAGCACCAAGTAACTGATAAACTGTTTAAGTAGCTCTAGTAGTATCCTCATTATTTCCAAGTAGGAAAAAATATTAAGATAAACTGTGCTAGGTGATGATGAGAGAAATTGTTTTTGATGTTAACTTTTCCTGCTCCAGTCAAAATGAAGCCTTTGTCCTAATCCCTGCTCTGTAAGGTAGTTATCATCTTGAGTCCTCCTAAATTATACTTACCAATTCAGTAGAGATGAGCACAGGGGCACCAGTGGGGATGTTTGTTTTTAAGAAGGTAAATTAAATGCCCTGGACAGGCTGAAAAAAATCCTCCTTTCTAGTACATCACCCATGAAAACTGATTTTGCAACTGGGCTGAGAGATTTTTGTGAGGATTAAATAAAGCTCTCTTAATATGAAGGTTTTTATGACAATACCTGAATATAGGCATAATTCAGTAGGACATGAGGTCAAAAACTGCTGCTGTAATACTGGTTTAGAGACTTGGCCCCAATCAAAGAAAGAACAGGAAAGAGAGAGAGAGAAATGGACACTGGAATGCTCTAAGTACTTAACAGCTTTTTCTGGTATACGTGAAGTGGATCTACAGATCATTTTGAGTTTGTAATATCTCTCTGCCTAGAGGTCATCACAGCGCACTGTGTTTATACACTGGATAATCTGAAATTACTTACTATGGTGGCTACTTTATCTGCTACATTCATCAGAACTGCATACAACTAGAGTGCAGATTTTCAGGTTTTTGAAGGTTCCAATTACTGACTTTTTAATATAATTCAAGATCAAGTAGAAACCTTTATAGTACCAAAACAAGTCTCAAAATTATTTTCTTTCAGCTTTCTAAAACAATATTAGCCAACATTATGTACTGATGCCAAGAAAAAGCAACATTGACCTAGACTGAAATTACATTTAATTTCTGAAACATTTGTGGGGAATACCTAGAGATTTCTGATCCTCATGAAAATGAGGGAAACAACCCTTCCCATCTACTTCTAACATTCGGCAGAGAAATCAAGCTATTTAAAATATTGTGACAAATCTTTTCAGTAAGGTTAATAATTTTGCCTTCGTAAGATTTTGGACTGCAATAAGAGTATGCATTCTTATACTGAAGAGTTCAAATTTTGTCTTCACTGAAGAAAGATGTCTTTACATTACAGATGCAGCCACACTGTTTTTGAGAAAAAAAGGGAACAGTAGAGTGCTCCCTTCACTCCTTGGACACTGTGTTCTTCTCCTAAGACTCAAGGACATCTTAAGAGCATTACTTGAAAGTAAACTGGAAAGAAACACATGGCAATTCCAGTTTTGCCTGTATAACAATTGTTGCAGATGATACAAAAAGCAATTCAATCAGAACAAAAAAGCTGTTTCACAAAGCTTACTCAACCCTAAAGCCCCTAAATCACTTTGCCAGCGCCCATGAATTTCCAGGGAAAGGCAATGTACTCTCGAGTACTCATGAAAGAAATATTTAGATGCAAATGTTGGCCTGCCACAAGACAAAGCACAGACTATTCCTTGTCTGCTCTTACCCAGTCTAAACACAAATGCAGTTACCTCCCGTGTTTAGGAACATCCTCCAGTGGTGGAAAGTTCCGCAAAATGGTCGTGCAGGAGTTGTGAGAGAACACAGAAGCTGAACGTGTTCCCTTACTAGAGGCATTATCCCATCTGTACCCCTGCATTGTTAAAAATATTTTTTCCTTCAACTGCCAAAAAGGTTCAGAGTTTGAATTCAGGTCTAGCAGTAGGGTTGGTAATGCAAACATCAAGTTATGAGTTCTGCAACAAAAAAGAAAGTAAAGGCATACCTGTATTGCTTATGCAGCAACTTCTCCTGTGCAACAGGGAAAAAATGAGAAATTCTAAAGGAAACTGTCTTGAACCTTTAGAAAAAATCAGGGAATGACTGGAAAATAAATAATCTTTAGACAGAAATAAAAATGAGTCCAGAAACGTGTCCCTACAATATCTAACTGGAAACGTTCAACTCTATAGCTGTACTCAAGCATTACAGCCACAATAATGCCTACAACACTGTGGAATGAGGATCCAGCTGGCTGAAAGTGAGGTAATAGTTTGTAATAGGTCAGAGTTCTAAAAAAGCACTTTTACATCTTACAAATCCAAATGAAAAAAAAAAAAAAAAAAGGACACATTTCATACATGTTGGGCTTTCCCACCAGAACTGTACGATAATTAACTCCACACCAGGACCCCTACCACACTAAGCCTTACTCATCTTCAATTATATGCTGCAGCAAAGATTTACCAAGCGACACCTAAACTTCAGTACAATATGAAACTTCGATTCTTAAAACTTTATACACACAAAATATAAAATTACTTTTCTAGGATGGGGTAGGGGAGGGGGATTCTCCTTCATGGTACTTGGACTGAAAAACTAGTTTTCAGAGACTGCCACAAATATAATTCACAGTTTCTTGCTGTCAGGCTTTTTCAGCTACATCAACGTAGTACACAACAATACTGTTAAGTCCAATAACTACATTGGATGGACATTCTCGGGAATAAGAGAAAACTAGTGACAAAAAATACCCGAAAGGTCTCCTCCTAACAACGTCTCGATTTTTACAGGGTTGCAGTTTGGCTATGTTACACGTTAATGCGATCTCACAAGAGCAGCAGGAGAAGGCTTTAAAAATCTTTCTCCTGTCCAAGTGATCCAAGTAACATAAGCATCCACTTACCAGAAATAAGATGAGAAACAAGGCTTTTGTTACAAAGACCGCAGTGAACCACACCTTCCCACACCAAAATATGGTCAACCAGGGATTTTGGCCATGCAAACTGCTGGTCAGCAGAAAATTAAGCATGCTAATGGACAAACATTAATTCCAATCATATATTTAAAATGATCCCAAATACTACTAGTTAGCTACACTGAAAGCGCCTGCAAAATATACGTAGTGAAAAATGAAACAAAATATTAGTGATCACTGCAGCACTTAGAGTGATACTAGTCTTAAGTGATGAATCACTTCAGAGAAAATATGTTAGATGGGACTTTGAAACAAAAAAGTAACATTAAAAGGTGCACCTGAATATTACAGACTAAATTTACAAAACCTACAATAAGGTAAAATATATATCTTTTGAATATTCAGCAGCTTTTTTTTAAATTTGTTTTTATTTTTTGAGAGGCTCATGAAATTTTAAAAAGGGACCACTAACTAATCTCAACCATGCTTCACAAAACAATAATGGCTATTTCATATTGCAGTTACCAATGTAATGCAATTAGTGCTTAAAAAATAATCTACACTTTTTCTTTTTTTTCCTTTTTAAACAGAGACCTTTGGAGGAAATATGGTTGTTCAAAAGCTTCTCGAAAAAGAAAGATTACCTGAATATTAAGTTATCACAGAACAAGTGTTGTGTTTAAAAGCTTTGCAGTTATGAGTATTACAATCTTCAGGTCTCAGGACATTTAAACTGAGAAAGTTACGTGTTTGGTTTGTTGTTGGTTTTTTTTTTAAATCCACTTCCTAACCAAAGCAAATAAAGAGTACTCAACTTCTCACTATCTATTTACAATTCTTAGCCTACAGTCTGAAATGACAAGACAAATTCTCTTTTAAAACTGCAGCATTAAAGGGTAGGCACACCATTCTTCTGCTGCACGATTGTCACCCACTTAAACATACACATACAAAATATTTAGGTTAGTAAAATGAGCACTCCACGTACACTACAGTGACAAGTTTTATAAAACTCAACTCATGTTTCTTAAATAAGGACAACTGCAAAAGGTTAAACCTCTCTCAAGAGTAAAACTGTGTTACTTTTTTTTTTTTAACTTGCAACAAACTTTCTACCATAACCTCCAACAGCAGATGAAACCACACCTTAAACTGCGCCTTTATTGCAATCACCAGCTAAACTGGAACATATTGCAGAGTTTATATACTGCTACTGAGCTTAAACTGCTTTAAATGCCAAGATGACAACTAGAAAGCTACAAGGAACCAGGATTTTGAGGGCTAAAATATATTAAGTAAACAAAAATAAAGTATACCTGGGGCCAAATGCCCAGTCCATTTCAAGAATGAGCAGTGCATATTTAAAACAACAGCAATGGTGTGCCTAACCTTTGAAAATATGAAGTTGCTGGGGAGGGGGAGAGGCTAATAGAATCAATTGTTCCAGAAGTCATTCAGCATCCCTAGGGCTACCGAACCACCTTCCCATGAACTTTGAGAAACCACTTTCACTGACATCACTTAATGCTCTCACACAAAAACTCCAATGCTTCTTTTGGTTGTGCAAATGGGGGGAAAAAAATGGTAATTCTATCTACCTTTTGCACAGATTAAGACCAAATTGCTTCTACCTGAAGAACCAGCAATTACGATTTGGTCATGTTGTGGTAAGTCCAGTAAGTTCCACTTAGTTACTGACCACTCCTGCAGAAAGTATCAAAGATAAAAGTTCAGTACAAAACTTATCCTGGATCTCCATATAAGCATAAAGATACCACCATACTGAAAAAAACCCCAGATTTGTGGTTTACGGAGTGCTTTTTTTATGGTGTTTAAATGCTTATTCTAGCATGTGCTAAACCACTATCAAAATAGATTAAATAAAAACAACAACAAAAAAGCAGGACTTAAATTCCTGCTACTGGCAACTGTAATATTTAAAAAGGAAACACCCATTCATTGAGTGTTCGACCCTGACAGTATTACAGATAGATATGATGCAGAGCCTGAATTAGATCAGGCTACCAGTGTTTTACTTCTTCCCTGAACATTAACAAGCTCCTTCACTAATGTGGATATTTGGGCAGACTACTGAGGTTGTAACGTTTGAGATCACCATTTTGTGGGCTATTTTTTTTTCCTTTTTTTTTTTTTTTCCCCAGTATCACAGTAGTTTGTTACACAAATCCCCCATCCCTGGATTAGAGTCATTTAAACTAGCTGTTGGGACCACATAGTTCAGTAAACTCAGAACCAAGTCTGTAAAAAGTGTAAAGGTCACAAGGAACCCTAGTTCTGGTATAATGAGACATACCCTAATACATCATTTAGTGTACCCTGACTGCTCCTGACTGTGAGAAGCTTGTCTTCCATGAGATAAGGCTACATCCTCAAGCAGGTGAGTCTAAATATCACCCTTCAAAAACACCAAATAAAATTACAGCAAAGGTAGTGTTATAAATAATTAACTGACATTTTCTGAAGGTAGTGTATGTAAGTTTTCCCTCCCCTCCCCTCCGGGTGAGCACTAAGCAGACAGTAAATGGTAAGTACGGTTAATTTAGAAACAAACCAGTGGAGAGCCTAATTAGACCCAATTGATTATCTATCTAGTTGACAAATCTGAGTTCAAGAGAGGTATCATTCCTAAATAATTTGATTTAGCTCAAACCTTTCAATCAACTGGATCAACAAAAAATAAGAAGGGAAAAAAAGATTTCTGAAACATTTTTGAAGAATGACAGTCTGATTTTCATTTGAAAATTGCCTGGTTTTAGGAGAGTGTCAGTTTAACAAAGTGGACTTATTTCTATAAAGGCAGATATGAAAAATCCAACATCAGAAGTTCAGGCAGGCGCTACAGGCAAGATGTCCACTTCTACAGATCTGCATTCTTTGTGAGGTAACTCAATTCTCTATTACAGAGAAACATGCAAAAGGCAAAAGAAAAAAAAAGGAACAAAGAAAGAAGGAGGGCAGTGGGCAGGTGAAGGAGGGAAACTGCGCCATACTAGGCCAGAAAAATTTACAAATGTGACATTCAGAGCACATCTTTCACCTGTGTTCACATAAGTCTATGCTAAACTGCAAAGGAAAGAGCATTGCAGTAAACAGGAGACTCAGGTGCGCTCAGTGATGGTTGAACTATGCAGTAGTGCTCACCCAGTTTGCAAAGTAATTGGCACTCTACAACATCCCTATTCATCCTTCAATTCATTCGCACTTTGTGCTGCTTCTCCCTGGGGATCTAATTCAATCTTTACTGAAACATCCTGCCCCTCCGACCTCATTAATTTCATTTTTTTCTTTGGAGGGTTTTTCAAAGTGCCCAGCCTCTCTTTAACTTTGTACTCCAGTGTACTGTGGGGGATCCCATAAATACTCTGAGCTTTGGAAACACTCATTTTCCCGCTCATAACCACAGAGATTGCTTCCTCCAGTATCTCGCTGTTGTACTGTCTGTATCTCCCTCTTTTCTTCCTAGGTTGCTTGGAGCCAGGATCTCCCTCTTGATCTGAGGTGGGATATGGCTGTCCAGAGGTAGACTGCTCAGCATCTGAGCCCCAGGAATCTGGTCCAGCATCCAGCAAACTTCTCCTATTTTGTTTTGGAAGGATAGCCCTTAACTTTTTGCTAAGCGCGCTCTCCGTTTGTGAACCCATTACCAAAGAGCTATAGCTGTACTGGTCACCAGTGCGGGACTCCCATGAAAGGTCCATGCCTCGAACTTGTGGTATCTTTAAATCCACAGGAGATGAATGGCTCACGTCCTTTTTCCCATCCTGTTTAGTGTGAAGTGCCATTTTTTGAAAGGCAGAGTTTTCTGTAAGAAAAGGAAGGTCACTGATGTTGCTGAGTGCACCATTTCCCCTGAATTTCATGCGGCTGAAATTGAATTCGTAGTGTGGTTTTGCCCAAGAAGCCTCCCTGGATAATATTAAGTGCTGTCCATGATTCTGTAGTCCAGATGGCCCATGGCTGGCAGCCGTAGAAAACTGGTTTCTGCTCAGCAGTTCTTCACTAATCTGGAGTGATCGAGCCAGCGGTACTTTAAGAGATGTGGAGTGGCCATAACCTTCCCTGGTTCCATCCTGCAAGCTTCTTGGAGGTACCCCATCACCACTCTGTAGTCCCTCTGGATGGTGCTGGCTGGGTCTCCCAGGTCGCCTAATTGGATGGAAGGAAACTGATGTGAGCAGGACTTGCACAGGTAGGGAGGGATGGGTGAGGGGGCCACTCCTTTATTAGAAGGCCTTGCTTGGGTAACATCACTTTTTGTGTTATTTATTTTTCTCTAAATTTTTTTTATTACTTTAATTTTTTTTTAAAGTCTCAGCATCAGTCAGTTTTAAAACTTGTTCGCAAAAAAAGAGAAGCTTTTTGGGCAAAGAAAAATGAAACCTGTTGGCTGGTCTCTGGTTGGGTTCACAAATTCTCGGAGTAGAAAAGACTTCGCGCAAGCGTCTGAAAATAGCACCTTAATTACAAAGTAGTAATCAATCGCCATAGAGCTACACACAACTGTGTTACTGGTGTGACGTTACCACTAAACAAGCACAGTAATAAAAGAGTAAGCCAAAGTGCAACATATTCAACATGTAAATATGACTGCCACCTGCAGCATCTACACACAGGTGGAAACCCTGGATAGTGTTTGCTTACATCATATTGAAGAATTGCTGCTCAGGATAAAAGAAAAAGCTTAGCAGGCCTCAGAGGTATTTGCCTGACTTTCATTAAGCACCAAATATGAAAGCTGGGATACTGCAGATCAGAAAGAAAAACACTTACACTAGACTTACCAAACTGCTCTCTTAACAACTAATTGCATATATACAGAACGCTTAATCTCATTTGATATAAAGCATGCCTAGGAAAAGGAAGATCTAAGCACCAACTGTCATCCAGATCAAAGGTTAACAAAAAAAAAAAAAGGCAGTATGTATTTTTACCATTTCCCTTTCATCACAAGTGTTCTTTCTATGAAATTAAGTACTACTGCTGCAGAGAATCACATCTATTTTAATGCTTTGATTGCTTAGCCCCCTGTAGTTAAGTCACATTGGTTTCAAAATCCACCTCCAAATTTCTCCATGTTCAGCATACAAATTAACAAAGAGAAGCTATTTTAATGCTCTGGGACACTATACTGGCGCAAGCCCTCTGGCTAAGTCAGCATTACTTAAGGATAGGATACATAGTACTGAAAAGCTACATTATTATTTTTAACATCACACTGGGATTAAAAAGAGTCTTTAGAGAAAAGACATCCACTGCAAGAACCTGGCATGTAACATACACAATGCTTGATACACATGCTGCTCACTTCTCTCCAGGATGCAACAAGTCATAAGGATGTGCACAACAAAGTCAACAAGGATTCAGAACAAAATCCAGAGAAATGGATCAAAGTCTGCAGTTCCAGAGAACCCTCTCAGACAATGTGCATTCTCCACACCTTCTACAGCATGTATCAGCATCACAGTGTGCACCAGTGATTCTACACCTAAATAAAGGTCATACTGGCAGTTAATAGAGGGTTACACTCGACTTAGTGATGCTAAACAAACTGCAGCCAGCCTCATATGCCACACACCTGGACAAGTAACCACAGGTGCCAGGATGCCGCATCCTCTCTGGACCCACAGGACTGAGCAGGACAGTGCCAGATGCTGGCCCTGCCATCCCTGTGTGTTGGACTTTGGCCCTCACTTGATTCACAAACAAGGGAACAAACAGTACAGAGCCTCAGTGGCTTCTGCTGCCTTCCTAGGAAAATAAAGATGGAAATAACCTGTTCAGAATTAGAGGAAAAGTACTGCTGTGGAAGGTTTATGCTAAAGAATTGTAAAAAGTATTAAGTTTTAAAGACGGATTGAAGTATTTTGTTAAGAGAAATATTAAATGGAAAAGTAACCTTGAAAGGAGAAATCTGAGACAGTATATTTTTCCAAAGAGAAATGCAAAAATTCAATCAGCTGTTATCAGTACATGGGAATGGTGGTGGAAGAGGGTTGCTAGTTGAGACTTTCAAGTTTTTCAAAGGCTATCATAAAGCTATATCCAGCAATTAAATAGCACTTTAAACCATATACTATTTCTGTGCTTCAATAAAAAATATTTGTTCACAGTAGCTTCAAGTTAATCAACACCCAAAACCCCTCTTAGTCCCAGTCAGCCTCTCCAGTACAACCCTGACTAAGAGTAAAGGGTTTCTAAATGTATGCAAATGGTGACCATTAGAAATGTGAAACCTTAAGATATTTTTTTATTATTTAACAGTATTTCACACCTTGAACTGATTAGGCAAGAGTAGTACATCACATACTTTGTGATTATTTTTTAAAAAAACTTGCTCAGTACTACAGAACAATCGCAAATCCAAAGTTACATTTAAAGTTTTCTGAACTACCAGATTCCCTGCCCCGTGTCCTCTTCTAAGTTGTGGTTTATAGGAAATATTAACAATTATCATGCAGTGATTTAAATCTAATTCAGCGTGGTTTATCACCCAAATCATTGTTACCTCTAAAATTAACTAACAGGAAAGTTTACTTTGCCCTAAGTGAAATGAAGTCTAAATATACTGCAAAGCCTCTAAGACTCTTCATGCACTTATTTGAACTTGCATCTTCACGGAAATCACCTATCACTAAACCCAAGAAACAGGTAATGGAAGGACCTCTGGATAAGCACCAAATTGGCAAAAATAACAGATATTAGAATCTTTAACTGCAAGTTAAACCTGTCTCAGTTGGCAACAACTCTTATTTGGCAGGTGGGGTGAAGGTATTTGCCAAAGGTACAAGTTGAAAACACATTACTCCAAAGGGTTAACACCAAAAGAAAGTTAAAATTAACAGGAGCTAAGCACATAATTTTAGTGAAAAACTGTTTTAAAAGGTCATAGTAAGTTGCTTTCTCTTACCCATTTCCTGAAGTACTAGAGCACCCTGGAGAGTGACTCAGAGAGGTGCTGCCAGCACAAGGACTCTTCTTAGTGGATAAATCAAGCACACCGTCTGCAGAGACAAAAGAATGACTTCAGTGTTTGAAGAAGCAGGATCAGCCATGCTGATCTTGTCTTCAGCTGAAAAGACAAAGCAAGTCTTCTGAGCTGAAGTAATTTTTAGCACACAATATTTTTTGGTTTATTGTATTTTTAAACAAAAAAAAGGCTTGGAATTTTTTTGCAATATGGTTTACATGTGACTTCAGTATAGTCTTCGGAAATCAATGAAAATTAACAAAATTAAAAGTAGATCTGTTACAAGAGACATAGCATAACAAATTACCTACAAGTGACAGTTCTGGATACAACAGAGCCTATCACATAACTACCTTTCAGTGGTCCAGAACTGAGACAATCTTCAAGACTTGTCAACCTGAGATATTGCCCTCCTTAAAGGGAGGCTGCAAGCCAGTATTTGGATTTTTTTTTCTTTTTTTATTCAAATCTCTTGTAGGAAAATTCACTGAGAGTTTCATGCTGAAATTAAATTAACACACATATACATGTGAGACTCCTTCTCACGTGGCAGCCAGCATCATCATCTTTTTCATATCTCCAATGGGTCCCTACTGGAAAAGCTGCTGCCTTTCTCCTCTATTGTGTCATTTTATTCACTCTCTTCCATATGCCAAATTGGTTTTCCTGTTAGACTGCTTCCTCCACTCTCACTAATGGCACATCCTCAAGCTCCTCCACGCTCCCCTGCAAACCCTTCTGTAAACTCTGCATTTATAGGCATCAGAAAAGGGAGCGTGTTTCACCAGAAAAGCCTTGCTTGAGCTGCACTGAAGCAGCTTGAAATTCTGGTCATTTTAATAAGGGCAACATTGTCATTGAAGCAGCCCAGACACCTGAAGTTCCTGGAAACTTTGAAATGAGGAATTTATGAGGAAGAGATAAATGAAACCTGTTGGCAAGGTGAACTTGAGACATATGAGAGCTCCTCACTCATTCCATCTAATCAAGTGAATACCACCCAACACAAGAACAATGTAAGGCGGCTTTCAGATTGCTTAAAGTTCTCATTTGACATATGGAGAAACAACATGATAAACAGTGAACTAGAATTAACTTACGAAAAGCTGTTCCACCCACTGCATTTGGGAACACACCATAACCCAAACTTAAGCAAGCAGAAAATTAAATTTTCTTTTTGAACAACACTTATGCAGGCACAAGAGACACAGACTGGATCAAATCTTTCCTTCTTTTCAAGAGGCTGGACAGCACAGGCAGCTGCTGGAGGCACTTGCATCCATGCTTCCTCCCTCAGAAGAGTCAGTATGACCTAGAAGCCCCTGAGGAGAAGCAGGGCCAACCTCATAGCCCAGGGAGAAGCTTACAACTAGCTGCGTTCCCTTCAACCCACTAGAATAAACTATAGCACAAAGCACCACTAGCAATCTTTCATGACAGCTTCTGAAATCTCTCATTAACAAGTTTGGCAAAATCTCTTTCCAATTACATTAAATGTAAATTGGGAAAAAAATTTACATCAGCAAACAGATTACTGTATAATTCAATATGCACATGTTCTACTCTCTTAACAAGCCATACGAACACTATACATTATCTTACAGCTTTTTGCATCACATGGTAGCTAAAGAACGGTTAATGTACATGCTTTCTTCTTCTCCATACCATCCTCTAACTGAAAAGGAACAAAGCAAAAGCAAAACTGATTCTCTCCCTCTTTCTTTCAGCAAAAAGTTTAACAATGAGAACAGTTTAACATTTATAAACATACATGCAAAACACACTCACAAAATGCATTTATAATAAAGACAGCTAGAAACAAATGCCTATCAGCTAACTGTACAGGTCCACATTTCAAGACAGACACTATTCAGCCTCTCACTGCAGTTTGTAATTGAAGTGCAATGACAGCTTTCAGTAAGTGCTGTAAGTGCAGTGTGTGTCCAGATGTCCAAGGAGCATATTACCGGACACATAACATTACCCTGTTTGCAAAAAGCTTCATAAACCAAATTTAAAAGAATAAAGGGATACCTACTTTTCTGTCATAGCTAGAAAAAAGCTTTTTTTTTTTTGCAGATACCTTTTCCATTTGCACATGGACAGCCTACTGTGACAGAATGACTTCAAGCACTAACATTTTTCTGAAGAAGGATAAAGGGTCTAATTTTAATCAGTATGATACACTTAGGATTCAACAGTTTCAGAAAAGTTCATATACTATAGCACTCACAGAATTTGCTTCTTTTAAAAAAAGGTATTTTTGATGGAAAGCAAGGTTTTTGAATTAAAATAAGCTCTGAAACACTGTTACAAGTTATTCAATCTGTGCTCTGCAGAACAAGTCTATTTTTAAGGTAGAAAAGAGACATTTCTTCCAAACACACAAACCTGGAAGTTTAGTGCAGTTCACGGGTATCATTTTCATAGCCTTCACAAAGCAATTTCTCACAGACTTTTAAAAGATACTCTTCTCACACCAGGAGCAGAAAGAAAATAAATCAGCCTTTCAGTCAGACTGTGCACTAATCTTCAGAGAAGAGACAACATTATGATTTTCATGACCACATGAACTTCTTTTATCAGCAAGCGTACAGTCTATTTTGGCAGACTGTTTCTTGCAGCTCCCAGTAGGAAGAGTACATCTATCCTCAGAGTCTAGAGCATGTCTATCCCCTTTGCCCTTCTTCAGAAGAATCTCTCATGTCTATGGGTCTACATTCTTTCAAAAAGTCTTTTCTCTCCCAGCCACGCTGAACTATTTTATTATTTTCATTATTTTATTGTAAAAACATCTACTGCTTTTCCACTTTACATTTTATATAA
This sequence comes from Ploceus nigricollis, assembly GCA_013399945.1. NCBI lineage: Eukaryota > Metazoa > Chordata > Aves > Passeriformes > Ploceidae > Ploceus > Ploceus nigricollis. The sequence goes on from VXBC01006750.1 coordinate 218,388, forward strand.
AAAGTGCAACCTTCTAATTGTCTAGCTCTGCAACAAGAATGCCATTAATGGATTGCCACAGGATTCAAGACACTGGTAAGAGTCCTACCTTGTTCACTAGGTTCTGACTGAGACTTTCTGACAGTAAGATCCAGAGGTGAGTCTTGGTCAGCCATGAGCAGTTTGCTGAGCACAGGGTTCTGAGCAGTTGCAGCCGTGGGAGAGGAGGCGACCAGAGATGCTTTCAGCAGGCTTTGGTTCTTTGTGCTATTGGGCTGGCTGGAGTCCTGAGTAGAGCTATTTTTTGAGGTATATTCAGCAGCAAACTGTCGGATCATTCGCTGCATGATCTCACGGGCCACTAGGGGAATATTGGGGTCGGAGACCCTAGGACTGTCTGCAAATATTAGAGATTTCTTTTAAGGAAGCACTTTAAGTAAAACAGCTTTTATATTAAGTCATTGTTTATTTACAAAAAAAAAAACAAAAAACAAAAAAAAAAAGATAAAATAGTTTCTGTAGAAAATGTACTTTAGTCTTAGAATACCTGAATAAGAACCATTGCTAATTCTGGTACAGCCTTCCCAAAATAACACTTCGCTAAAAGAAATACGCAATGTCATATTTTGTTTTAAAATATAGATATATTCAACCAGACCTTTAAGAGGTGTGGAAATGGAAAGGAGAGCTAAAGTGCCAAGTAATGGAGCTCATCCAAAAATATTGAACAGGTTATACGGTGGAAGAGTTGCATAACTTACCTGCAGCTACAGAAAGGTAAAATGGAAAATAAAGTTGCAGCAGTCCCCTATAAGTTTACTAAGAAATAAAGCCCTGTAGTTCTGATAATTTAAAATAATTCACATGAAGATCAAATGTTCAAGTGTCTTCCACCTCATTCTATGAGGTGATATTTGATATTTCTAACATTATAATCAATGCAGGATCAGGAATCACCCAAAGAACTTGCATATACACAAAACCTCAAGATGTGTCACATGACAAGTAATTATATTTCTAGAAGAGCTACTAAATCTATTAGTAACAGATGTGAAATAGAACAAGTAGGCACTACAATTTATTTATATGAAATAGTGTATAAATAAAAAGGTATCTGGGCATGTGGACAACCCAAAAATTTATTGACAAAAATCACTATTTTAGACCCATAGTAATTTGTGATGTGAAAGTAAATCTGTAACTCCTAAATCACAAAAGCTAAGCCCTGCCACTTCACTTGAAACACTGTGTTCTCTGGCCAAATCAGTTTTGTGTTTTCAAACAAACAATCCTCAAAAAAACAAAACAACAACAAACACCAAACCCCCACTTTTTTGGAATACACAATTCTCCAAAAAACCCCAAAGCACAGACAACCACGCCACTATTCCAGAAATGGCTCAAAAGATTTTCTATTACCGAAGAAACATTCAGAAAAAAAACAGTACAGCAGAAGACCAAATAAATCTTTAAAAGCAGCTCTCAAGAGGGAACAATAGAGAAGTGTTTACTACCTCTTTTTAAAAAATTGCCCAGGTTGAAAGGCAATCTATTGAGATTGAGCTATTAGAAGCATTAGCAAAATCTTCTGTGGGACCTTTGACTGTTAGATTTGCCTTTTGCCACCATTTTTGTCAAAAGTACATCAATCCAACAAACCAGCTTTATGGTATGTGTAAAAGATGACTGACATGAAGGTTTGAGCAGAGCTGCCTACAAATCAAAGAGCAGCAGTAGCAGCCTGTTTCTTGATGAAACACCATATTGAGCTTTAAATACTTATCAAGCCCAAATTCCTTTCTGTTAAGCACAGCTTTCTACACCTAAGATCTTATAAAGTCACCACGTACATTCTTACAGTAAATTTCTGTAAATCCTGTAAATTTCCAGGATGTTTACATAAATATGTAACCATTTTCTTTAAAACATCATGTAGATTTTACTTGTTAAGTATCAAATACTACAGTTTTAAGAAGACATCAAAAAATGAGTCAAACTTAAATTTTGGTACATTCATAATCTCACTTGTTTCCCAAATGGTCCACAAGGACATCAGCCTGAAAAAGTGTGGAGGTTTTGTTCTGCTGTAGTGGCATTTCTTCTACTTTTCTAATCTCTTCACTATAACTTCCTGAAGGACACAGAAAGGCTCTAAGGAGGCCCAGAGGGACACAATTTGATGGCACGACCAGAAAGATACCAACTCTTTGACATGTGCTTGCAGCATATACAAGTGGGGCTGGCAGGAATGCAGAGCTTTACAGCACTTGTGTTTTCCGAACGAAGAATCAGGCCTTCACTGTGCACCATCTTCTTAGGTTCATTTCAAAAATGCTTACATCTGAACATATTTACACATTCAGAAATAAAATATTACATATGCCTACAGCCATGCATCCTTGTAATCTGCAACTTCAAAGAATCAGCCCAGAATGACAGCTTTCTAGTGCTGTTTAAGATAAATGCACTAATTCGGGTCACAAAATTCTGTTTTCAAGCAGAAGGGTAGGTACCCAGCACATTAAAGGCTTCTTGCTTAATATAAAGCCTGTATGCTGAGGATTAAAGCTGTTCAAAAGTGAGTGGAAAATATGTGCTGGTGCCCATCCAGCATCACTTGAAATCAACCACATATTTATCTTGACTCCACCTGTCCAGGTTTTTTTAAGAAAATAAAACTAAAATTAACTAAAACACAGAAATTCTCTGAGAAGAAAAAATACAGCAAAAAATGATCAGCTATGCATAGTCTGAAGCAGTACCTCTGAGCTTTAAAGCCTTATTAGCTTTTGTGTATTTTTATACCAAAATCTTAAAAGGGCAGTATCAAACAAATAAACGTATGATTTCATTAAACCAGAAGAAGGTCCTGTCCTGCCACAAACTAAAGGTAACAGACAACTAAGTACTACCACTCTGCTTTGACTGGAAAAATATGAATATCTGAAGGAAGCATTACTGGGTATGAGTGCTAGGGACACAAATTTCAGAGAAAGGACTAAGATTAATGGACAGTAAACCTGTTCAAAAAGTTTGCTGATCTTGTTAATCCCCTATTCATGCTCAGTACATTAATGTGTGGCCTGTGTTCAGAGAGCAGCTGCATTTTCTCTGATCTACCCGGGCTACAAAATACCCATCTCAAATGCTACTGGCAGTGAGGATGGAAAGAAGAAAAAAACCTAATTGCTGGCATGAAGCCAGGAGAGCTCAGCATCTCTGAGCAATGTAGGAATGTTAGAGTTCTGCCATTCTTTGTGTCCTCTTTGGTGTGACAGTGCCTTGGGATCTTATGGCAGTAGCATGAGTTAGATTTCTAGCAATCTAAATAGAGGCAAGCTTGAAAATCATGCATTAAGGATTCAGAACTGACTTCGTGCCAGGCTTCCACCCCTCGCCTGTTAACTCTTGCACCAAGCACAGCTTTGTCCAAGGAAGAAAAACAAGGATATATTTTTTTTAAATTCTCAAAGATTCTTAGAAATCTGACATGTTTCATTATCTTTATTCTGGGTATCCATCCACGGACAAGGTATTATACCCTTCATCAACACACTGCAATATTTGCTGCTGGCTCCTCAGTGAATTTTAAAAAGCATACTTTCCTAAAAGACACACACAGACACGTCATATATAAAGATTTAAGTTTAGTGGTAAGGGAATGAGGTCTTTAATAAACCATTTGGAAATGATGAAAAGGCTTTTTTTTTTGTCACCAGAAAAAGCAATATGGAAAAAACCTGTCTTTTCTCTAGACTTTAGTTTTCTTAAATTCCTTCTGGATTTGAAGATAAATGGGATAAACTCAAAAGCAAAAGGAAACATTAAGCTTACAAGAAAAAAGAAAACTTGAAAAGGAAGCCTTAGAATAAAAGCATTATCTGAACTATCAGTAGTAATGCAATAACTATCCTCCCTACCATCCTGCATGTATTGCAAGAAGTATAGAAGCATCATAATGTATAGCTTGTATTTATTCATTTGAGTCATAAAAGAAATGCTAAGATACCGTTATCTACTTAAAACACCTTTAAATATTTTGGTCACTGGAAGGAGGGGCTGAGGACTGGCTACAGCAATTTCTAATTTGTTAAACTGAAGCCTTGCATTGTCCCCCAGCAGATAGGTCGGAATTACTGATTTGGCAGATTTTCTCACACATGGGTTAGACTGATAAGTATGATGCACTTTCATTCAGGATGCATTTGGAAGCAACCTCTGGATTAATGTTTCTCAGATTTGTAGAAAACAGTGAAATGAGCTCTGTGCCTTCCTTAAGAGCAGTGTAAGCAACAACTCTCCAGAAGATATTTCAGTGATTTTCTAGCATTGAGCATGTTCTCAGCATATTCTACAGCAATTCTTTTGCTGACCACGTTTTGAATTCTTCATATATTCCCCTTAGCACTATACCAAAAATATTTTATACTCTAGATTGTTGGGAATAGGGTGGGTAATCATTACCAATAGTGAAAAGACTGATGACCTTTAAGTAAAACTGCATTAGTACATATCCCATCAAAACAAAATATTTTTCTTAAAAAAAAAAACCACATTACCAACCTACAACCACCACTGCCACTTGACCTTTCTTCCAAACAGCCCACCCACCTAAATACTGGTTATGGGGAACAGTTCTGCGGGGTAAGGACTGAGTCATCTCTCCAAAAGTGAAAACACCAGTGATCTCATGGAGAAATCTGATTTAGGGTTAAACAGTTTTATGCTCCCTAGGCATCAATACTCTCTTCCAATGTCCCAAGCCCACACTGTTATATCATTATATTACTTGAGAGTCAATTTTTATCCTTGATAAATATATATAAAGAAGATGACTGAAAAATACTGAACATTCAACTTGAACATCAGATCTTTGATATCTACATTACATGCAAAAAGACAACAAGAGAGACTATTCCCCGCATCCTCCTCCCCCCATTAAAACCAACCTTTTCTGTAAAAGACTGCATTGAGGAACTCTTCCGCTTGCCTTTCAAAACGAATGATTTTTGCTTGCTCTTGTCTAAGCAGAGCTTCTTGTCCAGCTTCCGAGGCTGGCTCATCCAGACTGACTAAGTGTTCCTGCAAAGATATTTAATATTTGTAAGATCTTCCAGACTCCAAAATTAATAAAGTTCCCTAGGCACTCAGTATTTTACTAAATTCTAAACATTTTAATGTACTCAGCACAGAACTGAATTTATTTAAATCAAAACTTGTTTTTTTGGCTGCATCAGAACATTCCACTTTGTCCTGTTTCCTTGTTGTAAATTGGGCTGGTTTGAAGGTCAGCCAGAGGGAGAAATTAACCCCACACAAATACCTTGCAAGTGATTTCCAGATGGAGCTACAATTTAATAGGAAAGTTACAATAAAGGCAATAGTACAGAAACACTGGCTTAAACTGACAAAGAGTTTTGGCACGCTGTTGGTCAGGTTGGTGGTGGCAGTCTGACTAAATGGTGGCTGCAGTCCCATTGAAATGATGGATGTGGACTTGTCAAAGCAGTGGTCCTGTGGAAAGGTCTGGTCCTTCCCTGGAGGTCCAGGGTGGTTCCCCCAAGTCCCCAAACCTCAAGACCATACACCCTCAAATCCAGGCAGGAACGTTCAGTACCTCTCCCAGGGCAGGGAATTTTACAATGGAATGATGCAATCCTATGAAACACAGGACATTTTGGGGAGTCCTTGATGGTGCATTAGCAGAGATGACCACCTGTAGGCTGGGTGTAACAAAGAGAACACTACACCTAACTCATAGGCGGGGTATGCAGCTGTTACAAAGGACCCACCACTAACAATTCATCAGAAGGTGATGGAGGTGGTGATAGAATACATACTTTGGTCTCACCTTGCATTGTAACCTAAGACATTATCCACCCCTTACTCTACACCATCTACATCATATCCAAATTAATATCCTCTTTAACTCTACTTTATATATATATACACATACACAATAAAACATTACACACAGTTCTCATTTAAAATTAGGTGTGTTGAGGTACATAACAGGTTTCCCCATCTTTCTGCATTACCCTCCAAGTATAGCCAGGTCCTTGAGCAATAACAATCCCATGGATGGATTTGCCTTTGCCTGCAGTAGGATTAATCCAAACTATCTTTCCTAACATACCTCTCATATGTACCACAGGGACTTTATCTCCATCTACAGTGTGCAAGAGCTCTGACTGGGCAAGACCAGCTCGACTGATGAGGCTTCGGCTGTTCACCAACCAGGTGGCCTTTGCTAAAGGCAGCTCCCAATCTTTGAAGGTCCACCCACCCAATGCCTTCAGGGTGGTTTTTAGCAGTCCATTGCACCGTTCAACTTCCCCAGCAGCTGGCTCATTATAAGGAATATGGTACACCAAGTCAATGCCATGCTCCCTAGCCCAGGGTTTTATAAGGTTGTTCTTGAAACAAGTCCCATTGTCAGACTCAATTCTTTCAGGGGTGCCATGTCTCCACAGGACTCGCTTTTCCAGGCCCAAGATGGTGTTCCAGGCAGTGGTGTGAGGCACAGGGTAGGTCTCCAGCCATCCACTGGTTGCTCCCACCATGGTCAGCATATAGCACTTGCCTTAGCGGGTTTGGGGAAGGATGATGTAGTCAACTTGCCCTGCTTCCTGGAACCTGTATTTTGACTACTGTCCACCATACCATAAGAGGCTTCATCCACTTGGCTTGCTTGATTGCAGCACACATCTCACAGTCATCCATGAGAGATAGCGTCCATGTTTAAGTCCACCCCCTGGTCACAGACCCATTGGTATGTCCCATCTCTTCCCTGATGACTGGAGGCATTGAGGGCCTAAAAAGCTAGAAGTAATTCTCCTTTTGTGCTACCGGTCCAGATCTACCCAAGATACTTTAATCTTGGCAGCTCAAGCCACCTGCATGTTGTTACTTCATTAGCCCGACTTTTGGGTACACGTACATTGATGTGATGGACCTTCACAGTCAGCTTCTCTACCCAGGCAGCAAGGTCTTGCCAGATCTCAGCAGCCCAGATGGGATTCCCCCTGCGCTGTCATTTGGCCTTTTTCCACTGATCCAGCCATCCCCACAGAGCATTAGCTACCATCCACAAGTCAGTGTAGAGTCTCGGCCACTTCTCTCATTAAGCAATATCCAAAGCCAGCTGGACNCATGTTGTTACTTCATTAGCCCGACTTTTGGGTACACGTACATTGATGTGATGGACCTTCACAGTCAGCTTCTCTACCCAGGCAGCAAGGTCTTGCCAGATCTCAGCAGCCCAGATGGGATTCCCCCTGCGCTGTCATTTGGCCTTTTTCCACTGATCCAGCCATCCCCACAGAGCATTAGCTACCATCCACAAGTCAGTGTAGAGTCTCGGCCACTTCTCTCATTAAGCAATATCCAAAGCCAGCTGGACGGCTTTAACCTCTGCAAGTTGACTTGATCCGCCTTGCCCCACAGTAGCTTCTGCAGCTTTCTGTGTGGGGGTCCTTAGAATAGCTTTCCATTTCCAGTTTGTTCCTACAATTGGGCAGGAACCATTGGTGAAGAGGGCGTTATTGCCTTTCATTCTCTGGTAGTTCATTCTCTGGTTATTTGGTGGGGCCTCCTCAGCACATGTCATCTGCTCCTCTACTTCTTCAGAAGATAGTCCAAAACTCTCACCCTCAGGCCACCTTGTTATGATTTTCAGAATCACAGTGCAATTAGGATTTCCTATCTAGGTTCCCTGTGTGATCAGCGCAATCCAGTTGCTCCACATGGCATCAGTGGCATGATGCATAGAAGGAACCTCCCCTTTGAATACCCAGCCCAGCACTGGTAGTTGGGTTAACAGAAGCAGCTGTGCTTCAGTGCCAATCACTTTTGAGGTGGCTTGAACCCCTTTGTAGGCTGCAAGAATCTCTTTCTCAGTTGGGGTACAGCTGGCCTCAGACCCTTTGTATCCTCGACTCCAGAACCCAAATGGTCACCCTCTGGTCTCCTCAGGTCTCTGCCAGAGGCTTCAGGAAGGACCATTTTCCCTGGCCGCAGTGTAGAGCACATTTTTTACATCCTGCCCTGTCCTGACTGGCCAAAGGGCTACTGCATGGGCAATCTCCTGTATAATCTGTTCAAAAGCTTGTCGTTCAGGGCCCCACCAGAAATAATTTTTCTTTTGTGTCATGAGATTGAGGGGGCTTACAATTGTACTGTACTCTGGGATGTGCATCCTCCAAAAGCCCACAGCACCTAGGAAGGCCTACGTTTCTTTCTTGTTGGTTGGTGAAGACATAGCTGTTATTTTGTTAATCACTTTCATTGAAATCTGGCAATGTCCATCTTGCCAATTTACTCCTGGAAACTGAATTTCTTGAGGAGGTCCCTTAACCTTACTTTGTTTAATGGCAAGCTTTCAGGACAATCTGGATAATCTTCTCTCCTCTCTCAAAGACTTCCCCAGCTGTGTTCCCCCCTATGATGGTGTCATCGATGTACTGCAGATGTTCTGGAGCCTTACCCTTTTCCAGTGCAGTCTGGATCAGTCCATGGTGATGGTGGAACTCTGCTTCTACTCCTGCAGCAGTCAATTCCAAGTATATTGCACACCCCTACAGGTGAAAGCAAAGCGGGGCTTGCACTCTGCTGCCAAAGGAACAGAGAAAAATCATTGGCAATGTCAATGGCAGCATGCCACTTTACTGCCTTGGACTCCAGCTCATACTGAAGCTCCAGCACGGCTGGCACAGAAGCACTCAGTGGTGGCATGATTTAATTCAGGCCAAGGTAATCCACCATCAGACTCCATTCTCCACTGGACTTACGCACAAGCCATAGAGGGCTGTTAAAGGGTGAATGAGTCTTGCTGACCAACCCTTGGGTCTCCAGTTCACGAATCATCTTATGGATGGGAATCACAGAGTCTCAGTCGCTGCGGTACTGCCGATGGTGCACTGCTGTTATGGCAACTGGTACCTGCTGTTACAGCAGAGGGGTTGTCTGAGAGACCAGGCAAGGCATTCAGTCGTCTGATTTGCTCTGTCTCTAGAGCAGCTATCCTAAAAGCCCATCAATGTCATTTTGGGTCTTGAGATAGTCTATGTCAAGGAAGCATGGGGCCTCTGGACCAGTCATGATGGGGTGTTTCTGCCATTCCTTCCCAGTCAAGCTCACTTCAGCGTCCAATACAGTCAGCTGCTGGGATCCTCGTTACCTCAGAAATAGAAATGGATTCCCCTCCCACATACCGTGATGACATCAGGGTACATTGAGTGCTAGTGTCAACCAAAGCCATAAACCTTTGTGGGTCAGACATGCAAAGCCACTGGATCCACACAGCCCAATAGATCTGACTATCCCCTTCCTCTACCTGGCTAAAGGCAGGGCCCCTCTAATCCTGGTCATTGTACACATTGCTCTCCTCCTGTAAATATGACCTTGAGGTCGTTCAAGAGGGGACCTCATATCATCATTCCTTTACCACCTGGAGTCTTGTCTAAGAGAGACCAAAGCAGTGTTATCCCTAGATGAGCTTCCTGTGGTTGTTCCTCCTTTCAGTTCATGTACCTGGGTGGCTAAGGAAGAGGCAGGTTCTTCACCCCACTTCTTCATGTCTTCTCCATGCTCCTGAAGGAAAAAACAGAGGTTACTTCATGGAGTGTTATCCTCTCTCCTTGGCTGGGGGACACCTGGTCCTAATGGCAGAGACTCTTCTTGTTTCTGGCAAGATGTGTTAAATTCCTTCCTTAAGCTCCTTCCTCAGTTTCTGGTGGCCCTCTTCAATTTTCTCTTCCAAGCTCCAGATGTGCTCAGCCAGCTTTGTTTCCACAGATGAGATGTGGGTGCATAACAGGGCAGTGACAGCGTCCTTGTAAAGTCTTAGTTTGTTGACCAGTGCACCCACCTTGTCCTCTCCTTCCTTCCATTGCAGTGTTGCTAAGTAGTGGGAATATATTTCTAGTCCAAGCCACGTGAATTTCAACCACATTTGTGATGTGCACTAGACACCATCTGGGCTCTTAGGGAATCACTCATCTTCCGAAAAAATTATCTCCAGCACAGCCAATTCCCTTAGGCACTGGATACTTTGTTCCATTGTGGTCTGTACTCCTTCTTGCACACAGACGTCCCCTTTACAAAGGTATCTAACCCTTTTGCTTGCTAGTACCCAGAGGCTGAGAGTTTCCTGGGTTTCCCTGATCCCCTGGTCAATGACCACTTCCCAGGACAGCACTCCCAGTTTCCTGGCCTCACTTCCATCCAGAATGGTGTCATTGGCTGCAGCGTCCCAGATGCAGAGCAGCCAGGTCAGGATGGACTCATTTACCTGGCGATGAACTCCCTCCGCAGCTCACACAACTCACCCAGGGATAGAGACTGAGTTATGATCTCCAGCTCCATCTCTTCCACTGGCTGCGAAGGTCCTGCTGCCTCCTCATCAGTCACTATGCTGACTGATTTGCTCTTCAATTTCCTTTTCTGAACAGGGGCAACTGCTACTGACTTAGGCTGTCCTGGCTCAGTGACAGTTTGTGCGGACATGGTGCCTGCTGATTTGCTTCTTTTTTCCTCCTACTCCTGAATATGCTGAACCACACCAAGCTCCAAGCTTGGTCCTGACTCCAAGCATGGTGTGTACACAGTGCAGGCTGCACAGAGAAGACAGAGCAACACTAACAACAAGATTATGCCATCCTTGACATCCAGACAGAACTCAGTATGTTCAAAAACTGCTGTGTTGGGCCTGAAGGGCTGGAAGAAACCATTCTCTACTCTTCACACCACTGGCTGGGTGCAATTTTTAACAAGGCCCCAGAATCAGCAGCCCAGATCAGGACAGGAGAACAAAACTGAATATACATTCTGAATGAGGTTCACTGCCTCTGATATTATCATGCAATAGACATAAAGAACTAACAAAGCAATTTTCATACCATTCCCTGGTCTCAAAAGGAGCATCACAACTGGCAAATAGTTCCCCACGTATAGAAAAATATAGAGAGCAAGGTACAACATCCATGCAAACACATCAAGCATCATGGTGAATAGGCAGTTTCTGTAATACGATGCAAAACTGCAATTCCGACTTCTCTCAGAATGCCACACATTGGGTGCCAAAATACGTGCTGGTTTGAAGGTCAGCCAGAGGGAGAAATTAACCCCACACAAATACCTTGCAAGTGATTTCCAGATGGAGCTACAATTTAATAGGAAAGTTACAATAAAGGCAATAGTACAGAAACACTGGCTTAAACTGACAAAGAGTTTTGGCACCCTGTTGGTCAGGTTGGTGGTGGCAGTCTGACTAAATGGTGGCTGCAGTCCCATTGAAATGATGGATGTGGACTTGTCAAAGCAGTGGTCCTGTGGAAAGGTCTGGTCCTTCCCTGGAGGTCCAGTGGTGGTTCCCCCAAGTCCCCAAACCTCAAGACCATACACCCTCAAATCCAGGCAGGAACGTTCAGTACCTCTCCCAGGGCAGGGAATTTTACAATGGAATGATGCAATCCTATGAAACACAGGATATTTTGGGGAGTCCTTGATGGTGCATTAGCAGAGATGACCACCCGTAGGCTGGGCGTAACAAAGAGAACACTACACCTAACTCATAGGTGGGGTATGCAGCTGTTACAAAGGACCCACCACTAACAATTCATCAGAAGGTGATGGAGGTGGTGATAGAATACATACTTTGGTCTCACCTTATACTGTAACCCAAGACATAAATGCAACAGAAGCTTGTAAGATTTGATAACAATACAGAAAATTAGAGTCCATTATAAAGAAGAAAACTTAGATATCTTACAGAATTTGGCTGCAAATCTCATATCTAGCACTTGTTCTTTGGCTATTATTTTTAGATCCAAGAAATAACTGTTGAAGGCAAAACATAGGCAGTTCTCCTTACTCCATATATCCTTCATGCAAACTTAGCAAAAAATGACCAAGCATTATCAACAAACAGGACCATTGTGAAGAAGCTCAGTAGTAGCTACTTTTAAGTGAAATAAATTTAACTTAGCTGTTACAACATCTACAATGAAATAAAATCCATTCTCAGAATTGGAAGCAGCTGAGTAATCTCAAGAATATATTCACACTTGGATAATTAAGCATGTGAGATGCGAGTATACATCATTCATTTTAAATACACTCGAGAATCTAGAAGACAAGGTTACAAAAATACAAAATCTAAATGCTTAGGTTCCACTCCCCGATGCACACACCTTTTTTCATTTCTTTCAGTTTAATGACTTGCTCCTGCTCAAAAGAAAAATCTCTTTATTGGCCCTCTCCTTCCACTTTCATTTTAAGCCATATTAAAGATACTTGTATTTACCTACTGCAGGAATGTATACACAGCCACTCTTTGGCTTCAGGGAGTGTTTTGTTTTGTTAACCTTTATAAAGTATCAGTTACCATAATATCTAGGCTGCATCTGTTTTTTTGGCCTCTACTGTATAAGTTGATTTCAGATTCATATCTACACGGGACTAGAAAGGAAGAACTGGAAATTCATTTCTAAATCACAATAAATGAAAAATAAGCAATTCTTAAGTTTGCGTTGTCTCAACTTCAAAAGGTTTAAGAAGTAAGGTTATATGACAAGCCCACAGTAAATTAACGAACACAGCAGTCACATGAGCTGTGTGCTAAGGGTAATAATACCAAATGCTGTGGACTCTGGCCTGAACCACATGGACAGGCTTTCACATCATATTTGTGATTCAACAGCTACCAAAAGCTCTCTATCAAAAGGAAAAGGGAGATATTATCTCAGGGTACAGAGACAAAGCATATTTGATATTATATTTTTTGACAAACAGAAATATTAGCAACATGCGATGACAGAGGTAACAGGTGAGTAAAAAAACCTTGATTCCGTGAAGGTAAGAGCCTGCAGAAGTGAAGGCCTCACAAAATGATGCTTTCTTCCATACCAGAGATTGAAACCTGCTTGCTCCCACAGGAGAAGCTTCTATTGAGACGGATTTTAATTCTTTCATATGAATTTGAACAGATGGTTAGCTACAATGAAAGTGTTCACCTCTGTGCCAGGCATCTCTGTACCAGTAACCAGTAGCAGTTCACTGGCATTTTATGAACACACTGAAAATGCAGTTATACTTCTATGATACTAAAATACATTAAGTATCTGCACATGATTTCACAATAAAGGTATTTCTGGATAGTAAGCCAAATATCTTCTGAGAGTTACTCTTCAGGTGGAAATTCACAGAACACACTTGTATCCTCGTCTTGAAACTGTGTTGCTGCATCTGATAAAGCCTTATGCAGGATCTATCCTAGTTATTGACAGAGAATCTGAGATCAGCTCCATTATCTTTTAGGCATTACCAAGATAACAGTAAACTCATCACTATGCATAAAAAGCAGATGTCCAAAATAACTAATAATATAAGTAATCTAGGCACATAGAAATGTTGGAATAATCTCTGAAATTTCTAAGCCTTTACAGAAGTTTGCTTTAAAAGGAAACTCTGCAAACTGATGCAGAGACTTGCCTAGATTAGATCCATTATCTTTAACTGGTATCTTCTATCTAAAGTCCCATGAACCATTGCAAAAAACTTTTTAATTCAAGAGACAATCAGAATTCAGACTTCAAGGAAACATTACCCCTCCAACCTGATCTGACACCCTGCCCTTTAACAGCCTATAGCTCTGGAAGAAGCCTAAAATAAAAATAACCCTTGGCCAACACAATGCATTTTGAATCTTCCTAGCACTTTTTGCATCTATAACAAGACACTGTAAATACTAGCCTGGCAACTCAGTGGAAAAATAGTCCAGTAGCAGCCTGCCTTACTATAGACAAATGCATTTTATATTACTCATATAAAGGCAATGTAAGAAGAGTACCGTTTAATCTACTGAAGCTAACTAAAGCTGTACATTTGCTACATAGAGAAGGAATGAAGAAAAAGAGATCAGCCAGAAGAAAAAAATTCTAAGTGGCTTATGCTGCTGAACAGCTCAGTAAAGGATCTCTTGATCTGCATTCAGGAGAGGAGAGGAATAACAGCAAGAAAATGGCAGTGCTTAGTTTCTATCCCCCAAATTAAGGAGCATCTCCTTCCATGTATGGTTTTTATCAGTGTCCATGCTAAGCCATCAAAACATAAAAAAATACAGTTATGTAAAAGAGTCAGATTTAACCTCGCACTTTGTATAAAGAAGTCTTTAGGCATCCTCAGTACAGCACTGACTACGTGAGACAAAATATACTGGAAATAGTTCTGCTTATTGCACTTTTTAATTGTTTTCTTATCCATTGTACCATAATTATTCCAGGAATCTGCAGGATTTTTCACCCTAGAAGGAAAATTCAAGCTCTCACACTAAGTATTTGATTGTGATTGCTATTCTACTTCCAAAAGTGAGGTGTTTTTGTTTGGTTTGGGAGTGTCTGGTTGGTTGATTTCTGTTGGGGTTGTTTGTGGTTTTTTTGGGTTTTTTTTTGGTTAGGGTGGGGGGTTGTTGATTTTTTTAGGTGGTTTTTTTTTTACATTTTCTAGTATTTCTTCCCAATAACCATTATTTAGAACCATTACTTTCAGGTTTACCCACTCACTCTGCAATCCTAAATCACACCAAAGTTTTCAGTAGCAACATGCAGGTCGTAGGAAGAAGAAAAACCCAATAATATCTAGATAGTATTTTCACTGGGCATTTTTTCAGGGTATTTATAGTCACTCAGTTACTTTTAGGTATTATTTATAACACAGGATTCTTTCTATTCTCTTTGTGCTTCTCTTCAGGTGGGAAGCATGCCCCAGAGCATTCCTGGAATCCACCAGTGAACATGCAGTATCACTCTATTGAACAATACACCTTCAGAGAAAGATACCTGGAGTGGTTTGCACATGCTCCTTGAGGGCTAAAGCTCATTTTGTACATTAAAATAAACAGCATAACTATGTAATTAAGTCAAACAGCTCAGGTTTTCAAAACTCAAGGTCAATACGTGACCTTGCGAGACCACCTAATCCTGGGCAGCCCGGCCTCGTCAGCACTAGTGCTGGATGCTCACTGAGAGCCTCCTTGCAGGAAATGTTGATACAGCAATTCCAAATGCTAAACTGCTGACATGAAGAGAACTGTTATGATGCAGGCTGTTGTTGTGTAGATGTGCAAACAGCAGTTTCATGTTTAAGCCACAGCACACACACAGATGGACTGGGAAGAGCCCACAAGCTAGAACAGGATAATTCCTATCCATCTTCAGGGAGAAAAAGGAGGGAGGCTGCCCAGAGACCAGCCATGGCTGACTGGTCAATCCATGCACCCTAGGGATAAAATCCAGCCTCCCACCCTATCTCAAAGCAGAATCATGAACACTGAGTAAGAAAGGAATGTTACAACATCCCTGGGTTGTCTTCTCCAATGCTTTTTTTTCCTTAAGACTGTACAGTCTTTTTAATTCATAGCCAACACAAAGGAGAACAATTTTCTGTAGACAAGCTTTAAGGGTACCAGACACTCTTTCCTTCTACCTGCAAGAAAGTATCATTCTTGTTGCTTTTATTTCAATGCTATTCAGTTTGTTTACATCTCTCAAAATGCTAGTTATTTCAGGCTTCACCAGCATTCAGGTTTTCCTCTCCAGGTATTAAAACAAATTCTTTTCTTAAAACAGTCCACAAAGTCATTTACTACTTTTACAATCCTATCACTTTTAAGACATCTGTAACTTGTGACTTGACAAAACAGGTCTGTCTTGTCCTGTTTTTCAAATTTATCAAGATCATTTTCAATTCTGATCATGTCCTTTAAAGCATCTACAACTGCTCCCAGCTAGTATTAATAAAAATTCAGATGGTTTAATCAGTTTCAAGACCTCCCTCACTTACTGAATATATATAATTTTCATAGTAAGATGACTGGCATCATATTTATCAAATTCAAAACAACTTGACTCATCCATAGCTATTGACTATCATTTATTATCTATAGTAGGGGGAGAAGAAATATCAGTGGAATATAAATGTAAGCATATTGTGGTGTGGAACCACAACATGCTTACATTAACACCGATGCACAAGAAAAGCTGCAACCCTGCATTACTACTAAATACATCTGGAGATTAATGCAAATAATCTTTTCAAGTTTTAGACTCCATATGAAATTATTTTAAAATGACACAATACAAAACTGACAGTCTAAATGCTTGAGTTTTTTAAGTGATGAAATCCATTTAACATGTTTAGAGCATGTTCCAGCACACTTAGGAACTCTGTACACAGCTTAAACACATTCTAAAGCCATCAAAAATTGTAAGAGTTCTGCAACTTCAACTCATTTTCAGATATTTCCTTTGCCATCTTCAATTATTCTACAAGTTAATGCTTTAGATGAGTGATAACTCCTCTTCAGAATTATTCAGACATTTACCGCAGTTCATATCTTATTGGTTATGTTCCTCCATAGTCAAAGGTCACCAGATTTGTGTAAAATAATTACAAGCTTTTAAAAATACCCAAATCATAACAGAGTAATTTTGAATTTTAAAATAAGTTCTTCAAATGCTGTACCTTAACACACTTCTTCATAAATGAAAGAATTGAGAGATCCTTTCACTGAAGCACAGGTATTTTAGAGAACTTTGCAGACCAGAATCAATCTTCTGGCATCAAACAGCCTATGAATCCAGAATATGCTCCTAGAAGTCATTCTCTCTCTTGCTATTTTGTAGCTTAAATATATCCATAAAATAGTTAATGTACTTAGGAGTATTATCCTTCTTGTTCTGCTCTCATCAACTAATGAGATTAGTTGTGTGTCCATGTATGTGCGTTCCTTTTTTCTCTTAATACATATGAAATGCTTTATGTCACTGTAGACAACAGTGTTTTCTTTTCCACATGAATATACTCAACTGAATACACTTAAAGGATTCATTTTCCAGTTTCTCATTTCTTCTGGCTAGTTTCTTAAACTAGGCTTGAGCTCCAACTATGAGCAAATGACACTAGAGACTATCTCATTTGATACAAACATTCTACTGGAGCCAAAGATCTCTTCTGTAATGACAGCCCAGTCAGATTATTTAACAAACCACACAGGAATCGTAATTAAAAAGAGGTAAGGCAAGTACACTTCAATCCATCCCAAGTGATGGGTCTTTGCTGTACCACAACCTTTTAGAAAGAAAAGTGAAAGACCACAAGCAATAGAGAATTACCACAATTGCATATTATCCAAATGTGAATTTGTCAGATTTGCTCCCATAGAACGTAATCTTTCTCTCACCTCATGGAGGCAGCCAGAGCTGCTAAATGTTTTTTTTTGTTTTGTCTTTCAAGGTACCTGTCCATTTCTGCACACAGGCACCCACGTTAATAACCTGGTAGCAGCACCTCAGGTAGCCAGTTACTCTCCTATCACACCATACAGAAACAATTGTGTATTCTGCATTCTGTGATGAAAAGAAAAAATCCAGTTTCTAAAAGTTCTACATTACTGCACATAACCCTTTGGATTTGGGAAAAAATATATCTGGGAAGATGCTGGCTCCCTACTTTGTATCTTATTATCTCTTTCAAATGAAGACAGTTAAGTCCATTTCTCTATCAAAACCTGTCTTGTATTTTGACTGCCAAAAAAATGCAGGTATTTGCTAAGTATTTGCAATTATAACTGCTGCTACAAATAAATTAATCTTTTTAGAATACTTCAGCAGATGGTTTTCCATCCTTTGAAGAAGTCATGTAATTGAACTTGACTGCCTGCAAAAGCAATAATGACTATCACTGAAAGAGTGGGACAGCTAATGTAGATTCTTACCCTGTAAGCAGCTCTGCCAATAAACGAATACTGGCCTCCAATTCTCATCCTAAAGTCCAGAACTAATTTTTACTTATGCACAATTACTGGTCTCCTAAGTTACAGGTAATTCTTGTGAGCAAAGGAAATCCAGAAAAAAACCCTGAAGATATTTATTGGTTTTTAACTTGTTACACTGCGTACCTACATGTCACTTACAGGTGAAAATCAAGTACGTTGATTGATTATTCAACTAATCCAAAAGGAGGTATCGGTAATTATGTACTCAAAAAGACCCCAAAAACCAGGCCAGCCACAGCCATATGCTATTGTAATACATGGCTTGTGGCTATCCTCCTCCCAGCTACAGCATCAATTACAGACCTTTTCATTCTGTAACTCAGCACTTATGCAAGCACCAACCCAAACCATGCCACCCTGCCCAGTTCTTTTCCAAACAAGGTGAGATGATGCACATGATCAGCCTGCAACTCCCTAAAGAATTAAAGATCAGTCCAGATGTTCAATGGAAGAGATGACAAATAAACTAGTACCATACAAAATTTAGTTGAACTAAATTAGCGGAAAACTGTCCATTATTTAGCTAAATACCAAATTAAGTTACAACCTTTTTTCCAACAATTTGATCTCTGATATTATAATTCCAATTAAGATGTTGTCAAATTCACACTATTTGAAGGCTCTTGTGAAAGTATCCTATTTAACTCTGTATTGCAAGCTAATGACATCAGTGCCAGCAGGGCAGCAATCTGCTGCACCCACAGGGCAAAGGAAGCATTCCCATCCTACCATCTCTCAGATGACACACAAAACCCTAGACCTGAAAGGACACATATTATTCCTTCAAAAACAAAACAAACAAAAAGACAAGCCAAAAAGCCAAAATACCCAAACCCAACAGAATTGACAGAGAGGCTGGAGGGCAGTAAGACTGCCTTTGTGAATATCTACCCATACACTGTCCAATTGGCCCACACTATGACCAGTCTCTCACCCACCACAGAATTAATTTCTGAATCAATTCAATGGCTTAACTAGAGCTGTGCTTAACACTGGATTTTGTCCTTTTATGAGATGAGGTAAGAAAAAAGACTGAACTCCTTTCACAACAAGCATACATACATGATACCTGTTGTCGGTCTCAATGAAATAACCATGACTTACATCTGTTCTAAATGCAAGCATTCCTAAACCTCCTCTTTTGCCTTAATAAAAGCTGTAATACAGAAACACACATGAACTGGCAGCATGGCAAGTAGCAGTATCAACAAGGTACTTCCTTTATGGACAAGCCATGCAGCTACATGTTAGCTGCGGCAGAGGAAAGAGTGCTTTTGTTTCGTTCCTAAGTTGATAGAGATCCATTCTGGTGTTGTTTTACATTGTGCAGGAAGAAGCAGTAGTTACAAATTCCAGTAAATGAAGTTTTGCCAAGACAGATGCTCCTTCCTTCCTATGTTATAGAACAATCACAATTTCAATATGTGGGCTGAACAATAATCAGTATAGCACCATAGCTTTTGTTTTATATACAACTATAATCTCCTTAAGAAAATAAACTGCAAGTTTATTGTGTTGGCAAACCTGACTTGTCCATGTTTAGGTTCTGACTTCATTATAAAGAAGCACAAAATCTACCATGCAGAAGAGCACTTTAATAAAAGGATATGGCCCACAAGGAAGAAGATTCCAAGATATAGAACAAGATTCTAGATTGTTAAAATGGACCACACTTCCATACAGAAGATAAGCCCATCATCTGACTGTAGCAAACATGCACAAGCCACAGTCTGGCTCCCTTCGGGAGGGATTCATGATTCCCAACAAGATCCCTTACGAAGAACTCAAGAAAACCCCAAACAAATAAAAAACACCAAACAGAAAGAGCTAGTGCACAGGGAAAAAAAAAAGAAACCCACCACCTGCATCACATACTTCAAAGAAGAAGTTGCACAGAAAGAGGCAAATCTGTTCATTAACTTGCATATTTTAATTCAGAAAACCTTTTTCCAAAGGAGAAGAAAGGGGTAGGGTAGGAGGTTGCAGATTTTCGATATCCAGTTAACTAGGAGCAGCAAACTCCCTCCCTTTGTCCCTCCCCTACAACTACTAGCTTCACACATCTGCATTGTTACCTTCACTTTTTCTCTTCTCAGGCAGCAGAAAAGACAATTTTCATCAAAAGACCAATCAGAAACACCTTCAGGCTCACAGTCTGTAAATCAGAAGAATAGCAAATTACTTCATATTCATAAACCACGACACAACTGGAGCCAAAAGAGAAATGCTGAATTAAATACCTGTTTCACAACATTCTTGCCTGGTTTCTGAGGATTCAGGCTTCATTTCGGCCATTTTTCTAAATCCCCAGATTACCAAACTATATACATTTTATCTAGGCACAACAAATCTGTTTTTCTGAGCACTGCAAAATACACTCCCAGCTACATAAAGATGAACGCACACTCATTAGTAATTTTAGCCAATATGAAACTAACTGTGAGCACTGCCTGGGGGAGGGGGGAAAAAAAGCACAAATCACCACGGTAACACACATTTTCTAGAGGCAGAGCTGAGGCTGCTTCTGTCATTAGAAATGCAGAACAAGATACAAACATAGAGATTGAATACCTTTAAACAAACTGAGATCTTTTAATAATCCAGGTCCAAACAGGCCTTCTAGAATACTTTCAAACCCTAAAAGCAAATAAAAGAATTGTTAGCTTTCTAGATTAGTACGTCACTACAATATTCACAATAGCAGTTCTATATTTATCTGTTCCAAGAACAGAGCTCAACACGTTTTCTCCAAGTATTACAAGATACACGGGTCAATTGTGATGACTGAACTACTGATAAATCATAGCACAATCTAGAGTCCACTGACTCCTGTACTTTTCTAAGTAGCTAGGTTAAAAACAAAGAACATTACAACATTGAAATAAACCATTTTGAAAAGAACATAGGAAGCTGCAGGTTCTACAACATGACCGAGTAATTTCTACACAAATAAAAATACTCTCATTTAAGCCTCCAAACTGAAAGAAGGGACATTTTCCCTACTTAAAAAAATATATTCTTCCATCTCAGTGGCATTCAGTTACTTTTCTGAATTTCAGTAAACATTAGAATCAGTGTTTCCTCAAGAACTGCAGTTTTGAGGAGAGAAAATTAAAAGGAGAAGGATTCAGAGTTGCCATATCACTAAGGAATGAAATTTCAATCATAGATCTGCATCCAAGACACACACAGTCTGATTTACTTCAATGCCACGATTTATACCTCACTTAAAATAAATCTAATCAATTTGAGTTTATTCCAGAAGAGGCGAAACGTGCACCAAAATTACTGCCATTATTTGGAAAAGTTAAATCAATATTACACTAACCCCCTGCTGGCGGTAAAAAATCTACAGAGCTATTAACTACCCAGTACTGAGAGAAGATGGGTTAGCAGAGTGAGTATGAAAAGTACAAAGATTACTTTAAGGGTGATAGACAAATTGCACCTTATAAAAATGTATAAAAATGGAATGACCAGAAAAATTCAAGACTATAACTTACTATATTGCCTGCCCTTCCCTCCCCCCTCCAATACTTTTTGCTTTGTAGCTTTAAGAATGGTTTGCAAGCAGCTAGGGGATTCTAGTTTCTCCTACTTGTTTGAGTCTTTGAGTGGCAGAAGAAGAAATAAAAAACAAATTAAGAAACAAAAATATGGTCTTAAATTTAGAGAAACTTGCATGGGTGAATCAGGGACAGATAAACTACCCAAAATAGCAATTTTTAAGATATCAGTCAAAATCTAAATGATCGTGTACTATGAAGGAAATAGTTTAAAAGAGCAGTAATTCTAAAATAATTCTGACTTCATCCAGATCTAATATCTAAGTTATATTTTGGAGAGCAGTCCTCAAAAGGAAACGACAAATAGCGTTTCACCCCTCTGGGTGTCAGCAAGAGTGTCAGTGCACCAACATCTTCAGCAATCAGATGCAGGATGCTACAGAATTTGCAGGGTGCAACATGACTTAGATGGTAAAAGCATTGCTGAGGTACAACACTAAAAATATAATCTCAGAAAGGACCAAGAACCAAAAAAAAAAAAAAA
>VXBC01006750.1:241332-269266 GCA_013399945.1 Ploceus nigricollis
TATATATATATGTATAAAAATCAAAAGACTTCAGAAATTTTATTCAAACTCATCAATCTTTTAATAGTAACTGCCAATGACTCATGCCCCACAGTTTGCCTTGCATGCAATTGCACACTGAAGTCCCTGCCAAGTTTTACAGCTTGGATATTGTACGGTGGTAGTTTGCTAGCCCACTGTTCTGAGTGATGCTAATGCCACTTGGGTTTTATTAATATTAAATATTGGATTTAGCAGTTGCATAGCAACAGCAGAACATCTTATGTGCAATGTTTGACATTAAAAAAGGCAAATAAGGGAAGTATGAATGTATTCAAAAATTATACTAGAGACTGGTAAAACTGCCATAAAGCTGAGCCCTATTCCCCCCAAATGCAAAGTGCAATGCACCAAAGGCAGTTTAAGCCCTGTGATGTTGTGTTCAGTCATTCAGGGCTCCAAAAGAGCAACTGTGTACAGTTAATCATGCAGAATACATTGAAAACAAAATCTTGAAAAAGGAGCTGCCTACTTTTTATAGTATTTTTTCTCTCCATTGTCACTGCTCTTAGAAGCTTGAAAAGAACATTTCTTTTCCCACCGATTGTCCTTTTCCATTTGGCAGATGATATTTTCCTGCATTTCAAATGGAACAGAAATTAACATGGCTCCCTCTGCTAAATTCCAGTTTCTATATTTTCATCATCTATATTTCAGCATCTGATAGTTCACAGCAGCTGAAGAGCAGAGCCAGTGGAAAAGTTGCAGGAATAACAGAATTAGAAGAAAGAAAAAGAAAGAAAATTCCACTATTTTAGAAATCAGTATTATTTATATATCAGATTAGATTTTCAATATCAGTTGTATTTAGATCTCTGATATGCTCTTCACAATCAAAGCAGCCACATATTTAAATCTCACAAATGCTACTGGTGACCTTTCCAATGAAAAACATTTTTTGGATGTTAGTATAAGAATTTAGAAAAAAAATATTTTAATTAAAAAAAAACTCCTGAATTTATAAAGTGTAAAACATCTCTCTTTTCCAGAAGGCTCTCTAGGAAGTGAAAAATTAGAAAAAATAAATCCCAGAACAAAGAAAGAAAACCCTTAGTACTGAAGCAAGGGTGGAATAACTTTTTAAATGCAGAGGTTGTTACACACTTATTCCTATTTCACAACAGTTAGTTCTACAAGTAAAGCATCCCTAAAACATCCTCTGATAAAAATCAGAATATATATGTGCCATTTTTCTGCTAAGGGTAGCAAGGAAAGAAATTAAAACTAAAGAGAAGGGGGGGGAAAAAAAGGTTGACTATGGAGTCTTCAGCATGATCAATTTTCATTAGTTCTGTCTCTGCACCTAAACAGTTTTATTTTTCATATTTTCTTGGCATTTTTACCCATCTGTAACCAAATATTTTGTCATAAATTTAAATTGAAATTGTAGTTTGATGGCTAATGGTGTAAGTCAACAACTTAACACAATACTTTAATTTAAGCTTTGTAAAGAAAAAAAAATCCAGTTAGGCCTTCATGCTATCTTCTCCCTTAAAACTGAGAGCCCTTGTGATCATTAAGTAGCTACCAGGCTCCTTGGGATAACAGTATTAGAGAAGTCACTGGCCATCTCTAGTAATGCAGATTAGCCAAAGACACATTCTCTACTATAAAAACAGGAATGCAAGATCTTCAGAAAAAGATAGGGATGCACTTCTGGAGTGCCATTGACACAGAACCTAGCATGTCAAACAATGCTTTTTTCCCCCTCAAGACAGCACAGCTCAAATATACCTTTGAATAGTCACTACATAATTCAGCCCTAGGTATGTATCTAGTCAAAGCAGTAAAACTTGACTTAAACTTACAGGTACAAATCATTTTGGGAGTAGTAAAAAAACACAGACTACAAGTGCTCTGAATGTATTATTACATAAATTGTTAATAACTCAAAAAAAATCAACATAGCAAGGGCAGAAAATTAAAATCAACATACATAGTTGTCAACTCCTCAGCCCTTATCTATGCATATCAATTCAATCAGTGAATATCAGTTTATAAACTAAACCTCAATAGACTTAATGAGTACTATCCAGGCCAGCAGTTAAGTACAGCAGGTCATAGAACCAGAGAATCAGAATATCCAGAGTTGGAAGTGATCCACAAGGATCAAATCCAACTGCAATGGACCAGTTGCAATAGAAATTAGACAAGTGATTCATCAGCATTTATTTATAATAAACAGCCAAATATATAGCAATTTGCACATTAAAAAGACAACTTCAAAAAGCTGGAAATTTAGTCAAGTCACTTAAGACATTAGTTGGCTGGGGGAAAAAAACCTGACCTGCTAAATGGGGAAAAAAATTTAAAAACCAACAAAACCCAAATCCAAGTGACTAGGGGTAAAAACACAAAGAGGAGACAAGCGGTTGGATGATGGACAGGAAGATTCAGAGCAGAAAAGATAAATCAAAACTCAGAAATGTTGCAAAAGTCAGAGAGGAGATGCAGTCAGCTTAAAAGTAAGCAAAGATAAAATCAAAACCAAGGCACATATAGATTGGATTTTTTAACTAATATATGTAAGAGCATGGTAGTATATTACAAAACATTCAATAGAATGCCATATAATTATTCAACAAAATCTATCAAGGTGGTGCTACTAACATTTGTAAGTTAATTGTCTTAATATTCAATGGACATGTGGCGGTTTTCTTTCTGTGAGTTACTCAGAGTATTTGCAGCAGTGTTTAATTCCAGAAAGTCCTGAAATATTGTGGAAGTCCCAATGGGCTTAAAAAAAGGAAAAAAAATCACTTTGAAATGTCACAACATAAAACAAGTTAGTACCGGGGTCTCAAATTGGTAAAGGTTTTCAAAACTAATGAATAGTTCTCAGGAATTGATAGCAAAAATGGTGTCGATCAACATGGGCTTACAGAAATTCTTATTAGAGTCTTAAAAAACTAAAATTTTAATTAACAATAGGTTTGATATAATATTTTTAGGCTTTTGGGCTGGCATGACACATCTTGACTAAAACCAGATATTAAAAAAAAACCCAAAATTAAAAAAAAAAACCTAAGCCAAACCAAAGGAAAAAAAAATCAGTCAAAAAATACAAAACATTAAAAATCAATTAAGTGACAGCTCTTGAAATATTGGTGGCAGTGAGAAACTCCTGGCAGTGAGGTCCATCAGGTACTGGTTCTTGGCCCTGTGCCATTTGCCATTTCAGTCCTAGTCAGTGACTTGGAAGAAAGCAGTCACTAAATTTGCTGGAGCTACAAAGACAGGAAGAACAGCAATTAACAAAAGGCCCAGGTCACAGAGGCTGCTTACGAAAGCAAATGCAATTAAACACTACTTGGAAAGGGGGGTAGGGGGAATGGAGAAAGCCACAAATCACACATCTAGGAACAGGAAAAACAGCTTCTCAAAGACATACCTAGATTCAGCAGCTGAAAGTGGAAGCTGATCAAATTCAGCCAGACATAAGACACTCTTTAATTTTATAAGGGTCCAGTTGAAGACACAAGACACGCACCCTCAGACTGGATCATCGTTTTCCCTACTCTAGGACTCTGAAGGTGTTATTTAGGAAAGCATAGGCTGGTTGCTGAGATCTATTTCCCTTTCATTCTCCCCCAGCACTTGGATTCATCATGTGAGGAGTCTCATTAACTAGTTTGAAGCAAGAGCCACCACCATCACATCAGGTTTTTACTGGATTTCTCATGCCTACATTTTCTGGTCAAGATTGGTTATATTTATCCACAGCTATGGGATTTGAAGCAGGAATTAATTCAGAAAAATCCTACACTCTATGTGTAACATGGGAATTCTGTCTCTTTTAGGACAAAAATCTATTAAACTTGAATGTTTCAGTCACAGGCATCTTAATAGAAAAGCAAGACCAAGCAACAAGGGAGGTGGAAAAAAGTCACAGGACAGTTATTAATATACACTAAGTCTCATGACATGCATATAATTATAAGTTGTGAATATTCTTTTATTCATGCAACAAAATAAAAAGAAACTCCCATCCACCTATGATGAGAGATCTCGTTATCTGCATGGAGACCAATTAAGGACTCCAACTACAAGTTAAATCAACTTTGCTTTAGCTTCTTGGGGAACAAAGTAAAAGCTACGCATCTTAACCAATTTTTCAAATTTCATGCTTCCCCATTCTTGTTAATGAAACTGCACTGTCCAGGGACTTACTGGAGACATTCCTGCTCCAGAGGATTATGAGGACCTTAAATATCAACCTGGTTCTTTAAGAGCAATATAGACACATGCATACAAAAGAAAAGAACTAAGGATGTTAAGACAGGTACTGTTTTAAAGAACAGATATATCCACAGCTCTTCGGTAGCTTTTTGCACCAAAACGCCTTCTGTTCTCAAGACAGAATACAGAATATCACATGCTGAGGTCCCTAAACAGGCCCTTGGAGCTCAAGAGGAGAATAATTCTTTGGCCTTAGAGTAATGCTTTATTCACTGTAGAAGAGCATCTCTCCAGTAGAGAAGATTCATTTGAAGCAATCAAGAAGCGAACAAGGTGTGTGTTCGGCCAAAAAGCCACTACATCGCTGTTACAGTAACTTACCACAGTAGTAAGCTGAAAAATCAAAAAAGCAGCAAAAAACTACAAGAACTGTTGATAGAAGTGCTTCTGACTGACCATCAATCCTGCAGGACTTAATTAAAATTCCACTACTAGTTTGTAATTTTTTTTAAAAAAGCTGCAGCAGACCATCCTCACTCTGCTCTCCAAACATCCCTCTCATCCAAGCTATTCCTTTTCCTCTGAGAACCAAGTCTAAGAACATTTTCTCTGATGCAATCCCAAACTCACAGCAAGGCATTTAAAATTTAATGAGCTAGATATGACAGCATAACAGTTACATATCAGAACTACAGAGCTGCAATGAATGCACTTGCCTTCACAGCTCTAAAGTGCCCTGCCAAAAACCCTAGAACAGGGGAGATCTCTCTGCTCTATGAGGAAGAGCAGAGAAACAAAGCAAATTACCAGCTTGTGTTGCAGTACAAGAAATGGAGACAGGAGACTCTCCATCCAATGTTAGCACTCTAACTGGCAGGTTATCTCACTGATTACAACTGAAAATTCAACCCCAAAAAACCAGAAGTGACAAATTATAAAGCTTGTTGCCAGAGTGCAGAGTATAGCAAAATATGGATCATCTCCTGCTTCCCTCCCACGAAGAGTATTTTTGTGTGTGTGATCTGATATCAAGAAGAGAATTACACAAAGGCATGCAAACTTCTTATCTCCAATCAAAAGTTTCAGAAGAAGAATTCAAGAAAAGCTAAGGACACTTCAATGGCTGTCTCAAGATCCCCTCAGGGTACATCAATTGTTCTGGCAGGCTGAGTTGCAATCTTCATATGGATTTGCACGGGTGAAAGGATCTTCCAATTTGTAGATACTGCACCACTAATCTGGCTAGTTGTTCAAGTCAGGGGTTGTGGGTTTCTGGTTCACGCTTTAACTCAAAATCAGGAGATTGGTTTCCTTCACAGCTAGTCACCACTAATGTAGGACCTAACTGGAATCTTCTTATGTAAATACTTGCATTTTATTACCTTAGAAAATAAACCAGAAAATACAGACAGCACAAAAGGCAAAGAATTACAACAGAGGACTTTCAGTAACTACCAACTTTCTATGCATCCTTAAAAAATATAGGTTTTACTTACTGGCAGAATAGGATCTAAATTTTTTAAAAAAGAACTTAACTAAATTAAAATCCAAACATACAAATTTTAAAAATAAAAATTGAAGTGAAATTTGCTTTTCAGTATCTCAGTTCAAAGACAGTGCTCTTATTTGTTCAACCTCCAGGTATGGAGTTCCAGCAGGCAACCAGGTACAACTTTCACTGATAAGAAACTGTAAGAACTAGTTAGGAAGTTTACCAACAGATTAGAAGAGTCAAATAGCTCAAGAATGAGAATGCACACTAGCACAAATCAGCATGGACCAAAATAAGGAGACCCAAACATTTCTCAAACTTGAGGCTATTTTTTTTTTATTTTTAACCATGTTGCATTACTTATTGCAACAAAATAAAAACCTTGAAACTTTTTTCCCCATTGGAAACAATCCATTTCCCAAGCAAAGGTAAGGTGGCATTCATTAACTACCACTGTTTATCCCCATATGTCATGCTCCTAAGGCACAAACTTAAGAATAGCCTTGCAGTAGATGAAATTGATCTGCCTGGAAAATGCCTCCCACAGAAAAGATAGGATTTCCAGCAGCATCAATTCTCTGCTCCACTTTATTTCATGGCCACAGTAATGCTCGTATCACAGATCAGGCCAGGTGTGCTACCTGGATCAACTTGCCACAAGCAGGTACAGCAGAAGTCCAAGTCTGTCTAAACCATAGAAGAACCCTTCCTCTCCCACAGAAGCTATGTGGAAGCACAGGACACCAGTGGCTTTCACCCCAACCTCAAGAGATATTGGCATAGTGCAGAAGCATTAGAGGATGAGTTGAACAAGCTGAGATATGAGCTATATTTCATAATCCACAATTGTCCTGTTTGAAGAGGGTTGCCTTCCCTCAGCAATTCAGTCTTGCCTGACATTGTTCTCTGTCTGCAACACAGTCATCTACTGAAACCACATTAATTGAAATAATTCAAAGCTAAAAATCAGCCCAGAAATGGTAGGTATAAGCTGCTGAATCCACTTAAACAAGGACTGCCAGCAGAAAAAGCATCTGCAAAACCACAGCTGTGATCTAGAAAACTCCTGCAGTGTGACTCAGTTTCAACTTCTTTACCACAACAGGTAATTTATACCATGATACATTACTGAATTCACTCAATACATTATTCTTTTCTTTCAGCTCTCAAGTTATAGCTATCCCTTTCACCATCTCTACAGAGATTTTTCAGATCTATTCAGTAATTGGCAAATGGTAATGAAAACATGATTCTGTTTAGGAAACTAAACATAATTATATCACCAATCATTGAAAATCTGATGACCTTCAATGAATAGACCCATGAAAACAATTGAAAATTTCTGAGTTGAGAGGTGAATATACTGAGCTTACCTGTAAGGTAAAAATTGCCAAGAGCATTTTTACTCGGTTATTTGTGATTCTAAGTCTGTCTGGTGTAAAATAAACCTCCACAATAAGCCATGACATAATTGCCTCAATGAACAGTACACCTTGTAAGTCAAGTGATTATTTCACTACACCAGTGAGTATATCTAAACTCTGATTAAGAAGCTAACAAAAGCAAAGAAAGCTCTAGAGCATGGAAAGAAAGCTGAATCATGACTACGGTGAATATGAAGCACATGTGATGTTTTGAGAAGGCTTTCCAGAAATGCTAGAAAAGTATCTTTAGCCTTTTCAGATGGACAGCTCAGTTCTGTCTCAAAAGGAAGGATGATCTAGGTGAAATCAGAAGGTGATACAGGCAGCTACACAAAAATGAAAGGATAAATGAAAGCAGGGCAGGGAGTCACAAGTTATATACCTTAAACAAAAAACCTGAAAACAAATCAACTCACACAGAGGAGTATCTTAACACTGAAAGACACGGAATTCATACCAGCTACAGGGCAGGTTATAGTGACTAATTGTCATCACTGAAGTCACACTTGCAAGTATACAGCAAGCAAGGCAGTATTCCATGAGTCTACAACACAAGGTGCAAACTCAAAGGAAGCAAAACTAAGCCTAACAATCCTCTCCAGCTTTATGGTTGTTTGCACAGCAGTAGTATTAAGAACACAAAGGTACAAAGTAAGCACATGACTACTCTTGCATACAGCAAGGAAGATACAGCTGTATTACTGTTGCTATTCTTGTGTCAACAGAACCAAATACTAACAGAAACAGTCTTAAGCTATCCTTCAGTCACACCTCAGGTTATGCCTATGCACTAAAGAAGCTGCAAGCCCTGATATTCCTCTGGAAACAGAAAAGTATTAGCACAGCTGCTGACAACTTTGTAACAAAATATTACAGCAGAAAAACAATTTGGCGCTGAAATTAACTGTGGGAACTGAAATTGCCAGATGTGATGGAACATTACTCAGTATAGATGAGGAACAGTAAACCTTTTCTAAAAAAATAACTACACTCAGATGCCAGAAACCCACAGTAAATAGCTGTAAAAAAGCCTGACCTTTGGGGTTTAGTGAAATTTTCCCAAAGAGCAAGTGACTGATAAATCTCTCTCTCACTTTTGATGTCACATAATGTCTACCATCATTTCATGTTGCAACTCTTGGAGTCTTACTAACCCTTTAGCCTTAGACACACATCACCAATTCTGTAAGCTGAGCTCAGACTGCTTAACCATCAGCATTTCTAATCACACTTTTGACTGGAAATATAAATTACTACATAAGAACATACAGAAGATTAAAAAAAATAATCATTTTTGCTTGCCTTTTTTCTAGATTGGAACAATTTCCTGGCCTAGTCCAGTTACATCAGCAGGAACAAGTAGCAGGACCAGGGAGGGACATCTTAAACAACACTGCAGAAATCAAGATCTGTCCAACTTAGTTGTTCGCTCTCTCAGACTGCCTTTCCCTTATTCAGATTAAAGACAGATATCTGAAATAATTACTGGATCAGAAGAGAAGATCATAGCCAGAGAAGATCCCTTGGGATTTGGTTGATGCAAAAGCAACATGATAGAGGAAGACAGATTTCATGATGGCCATTCAGGATTTCAAAGTTATTCCCAAGTACCTTTTCTGGATAGCTACAGTGAATTTGGTGTCTAATGGTATATTTAACAGCTTATAGTGCACTTAACTGAGTTATGTACATAGTAATTTCAGTTCCTATCATCATCTTTAAGTCTTCCTCAAACCAAGCAGTTATGTGCAGCTTTTTGACACTGCTGTCTTCTCCATCTCATTTATTCCAGACCTTTTATAATTTCTGAAATATAGCATATATTATTGGCCTTTTTTAGTCAAATGTTTAATCCACTGTACTTTGCTTGAGGCCACCCTATACCCTCACACATTTGTTTTCAATCTAGTTGAAGTTCTTTGCTTCAAAGCATCATTTGTGATCTGAACTTGAGAGAAGACAGCAGTCCCATACTTTCTGCACACTAAGTTTCTCAATGTCACTGTGTTGCAGCAGAATCTCATGATATGCTAACAGTTAAATAAATTACAAGTTTCTAGTCAAGAACATCAAACTGTTACAAAGACAAAACATCCGAAAATAAGACTTCTACAACAGTCAGTCTTGCTCTAATTTTACAGTTAGTATCTCAATAAAAAGGTCTTAGTAAACCTGCTATACCTCCCTCAGATCTTTTCAAAGAATGAAGTCACTATCATCACTAGATGATCAGAAGATCTGAAACCAATTCTTTGATGCTAAGTGAAGAAACACTGGGAGAGCACTCAGCCTTCCAAATCAGAAGTTAGTCCTTTGCTCCAAATCAGAATTAAATTTTCCAGGTAACCTATACACAAATCTTCTCAAGCCTGCCAACTCTGTTGTATTGCTAAATTCACCAGAATCTGAGGTATCTGGTACAACCTTTATAAGAAGAAACAACAGAAACCCTTCCCAATTTTGAGTGCTGCTTTGCTAGAAGATTCAGCTTTTAAGATCAGTATCACTGTCCACTTATAATCAAAGCAGCTCTTTTTTAACTTCTTAATTGTTCTTTCAGAGCGAAATCTCAGAAATGGATTTCCTAATCCACAGCTAGGAACTGCCAGCAGTACAGCCATATAAACAGCAAAGGAATTTGATGCAAACTGAGCTTCTGCAGGCTACACCCTAATCATCTGATCCTAAGGGATTACAAGTCTACAGTAGCACTAATAACTACTCAAAGTTTGTTGATATCTATGACACTTTGTAAATACCTTCCCTTAAGGTCATTTTTTCCCTACAGGATTCTTCATACATAAGGTTTTCTAAAAGAAAAAGACTATCATGCACACATAATGAACAAGGTATGGCATAAAGAGGGAACAGTAAATTACTGATGACTGTGTGTGCAAGAAGCATTAATAACTACTTCATGTGAGTGCCCTGCTCCCCACTACCGTCAATTTTATATCTTAAGTGCTCTGAAAATTATTTCAAATATAGCCAACTTTTAAAAAAAGTCATCTTTGACGCCAGAAATATCTCCAAGTTCAAGGAATATTAGACTTCTAGAATACATTGTAGCGACCATAACACACTTTTCTATAAAACCACAGCAATAATACCAGAGGTATGAGTGAAGGAAATCAGACACTAAAACAAAATGCAGTGGGATACTAGAACAAGTATTGCAGAACAACTTGCACTAGTTCTTCCTTTGCCAAAGTAGCCAAGCCAAAGAAGAATTGCAATTTTACCTGGATTTATTACCCATGTACGGAACTGAACAATACCAATTAAAATCCAAGCAGAGAAACTATATCTAATCATTGTAAAATTATAGCCAAGAAGGTCAGCAGCAGTTTTAACAAAAGAAATTCAAACTTCATGAAGAGAAGGTTCCTTTCATTTACAGGGGAAAAATAACAGAAGCACACTGGAAAACTAAGGCTGGAAAGGAACCTGCAAAATCCACAGCTCCACAATATTTAGTATATACTAAATACACTGTATTTAGTATACATTTGCTTATATTAGTGTTCAATAACTAATTCAATTAAATACAGTAGCAGTTGAACACATGGAACACTTCAAGAGTAGCCAAGTCAAAGACCCAACATTTTTCAAAACAGCACATAATTTAATGCTGACTTTGTCTTTGAATTGCTAATTATTTCCATACAATTACTTACATAACAGAAAACATGCAATACCTCATTTTGCAGTAGTGATACAATCACAAAACACATTTTTAAGGAAGCTGCATTATCAAATCTGCAAAAATAGTTTAGCATAGGGCTTACTCTTCCAGACAACTGGCTCCTTACGAGTCACAGAATAATAATATGACCTGCAATGCAGGGAATCAAAGAAGACTTCAGTGTGCAATTTTGGGTTTTATTAACGCTTATTTGATGCAAGTATTTCTATATATATTTGACTATTTCAAGTATTTAAAAATCTCTCTTCATGCATTCAGAAGTCTCAAATGGTCTTTCATAACTATCTTGAACATAGTCTAAAGATTTTATATGTTCATGGATTAACCTACAGTTAATCTTATTACACAAAGAGCCAACACTTTCAAGAATGAGTGCTAAAGCTGTAACACTAAATAAGCTCATTTAAAAAGCAACCCTGAAATTCTTTTTACTCCTGCAGCCATTTAAAAGTCACCAAAAAGCACTAGTCAGACTGCAGAATGTTTTTACCAGGAAGCTTCTGAATATGCATAATGCCAATAAAGTTAATTACATTTAAGAAATAATAGTCTATGTGCAATTAAGATACTGGCAACATTTTAATGCAAAAAAAATGTTTAAATATACTAACATCCTAGTCTTGGGATATCCAGTCAAGCTACGCAAAGAGATGTGTTTGTCCCTTGCATACTCCCAAATGTGGAAGTAGGATCAGAAACTGGATCTGGAAGAAAGGGTAAACAGCACGTTAGTTAAATTCACAGAGGATACTATGTTCGGAGATGTTGTAAACATTAGTGAAGACAAATACATAAATGACCCAGAGGAAAAATAAAATTATTTTGGAAACAAAAATACCTCATTAAAAATAACTCCAAACCCTCAATGTAGAAGAACCACAAGGATAGTGGAATAAAATGTAAAATGAAAGGAACCTAGAAGCAGCAACAGTGGACAGTTAGCTAAATATTTGCATTGAAAGACAGTCTGGAGTTGCAGAGGCACCAAACAGAGCAGGGAAATTAAAGTTCTTTCTACAGTCTTTGAGCCAATAACAATAGCCATCTCTCTGCACAATTGCCAGGGACTGAAAAATTCCCCTTCATGCCCAGCAAGTGGAAAGCTCTTCTCAATGGCAAATCAAGTTCTGCAGGAGGTAGGGTTTAATTTTTTTTAAGCAAAGTTAACATACGGTTAGCATAAGCCTACGCAGCAGGCTCTTCCAGTACTTCTGCTGCTTGTGGCTTTGTGCAGAACAGGAGGAAGCTAAGAAAATTACTCCATTTTTACAGGTGCAACTCAACCTTGCATTGTTCAGATTTATTCCTGTGGTCCTTGAGAAAATAAACCAAAACAGCTAGTTCAACTACTAAAAAGAAAGAAGAACTTAAAAAAAAATCCTTCACCATTCACTTTTGCCTTAAATTTACTTTTTCCAAGAATGACATCCACTCATCCATCAAGGCAGATGTCAGCACTATCCAGCTTTAACAGGAAAGATAACAGGACCAAAGCATGGACTCTGCCTTTAGAAAGGCTACAAGAGACTCCCCACCCACAGCAGACAAATGTAAATGTAAAAGTTACAG
This sequence comes from Ploceus nigricollis, assembly GCA_013399945.1. NCBI lineage: Eukaryota > Metazoa > Chordata > Aves > Passeriformes > Ploceidae > Ploceus > Ploceus nigricollis. The sequence goes on from VXBC01006750.1 coordinate 253,742, forward strand.
TAACTAGCACACATCTTCAAGGATTGTCAAGCCTTTGTTTCTAAGAAATATTTCTAGACACAAACTAAGAACCAATTATTCTGATTCATTCCCAAATTAACAAAATAGGCTAATTTTCCAGAATTTGTTTCCCTCGGTAACAAGGGTTCCATGAGGCAACCATGTAGATCATTTATACTCATGGCAGTCCACAGATTAAAAAAAAAAAACCAAACCAAACCAAACCAAACCAAAAAAAAACAANTTTACCTGCCTATCATGTTGCTGAATATTAGGAGAAGCTCCAGCATGGAGACTTATGCTCCAGTTTATGCATCCCATCATCACAAGCAAACAGGAGACTGAAGGTTTTCCCTCCTCTTGACAACTGCTAAGCTATGTGATTTCTGAAATAAGTCATCCTATGCACATCTTCAGCTGCTGCTTGTGGTGTGATGGCAAGAACAAAACAGCTCCTACCAGTTTGCCTCATCTGTGACAGAAACTGGTTAGCCCTCATATTTCAATGGAGATTTAAACAACATGTTGCCAGGCATCCCTCAAGCCAAATGTACATGAAACACAGCTTGGGTTTTAAATTAGTTCAAACTATAAAGACAGTACAGAACCAAAAATCACAATCTCATTGAAGAACTCAGTGTATTTCATGAAGATGCAAGGCTTCAGACATAACAAAAATTAATCTCTGATTTTGCACCAGAGGACACTAGCAAAGTATCTCTGTAATCTTCTGCCCCTTTTAAAAGATCACTGCTAGCATGAGGCAAGATTCATTGAGGCAAAGTCCAGTCACCTTACAGATTCAAAGCACAGTCTCCAGAGCAGTAGCAACAGCAGGTTTTGCAGCCCTCTCCTTCTCTACTCCATCACTCATTCCTACTCCTACACTGCATCAGTTACACTGCTAGAAGTTCATGAAACTGCAGAAAGGATAAGTGGTTTTGCACACACACCCCTCACTTCTCTCTTTTTTTTTAGCAGTAACTTCTATAAGTTCACCTTGTATGAGAATGGATGTTCAGGGTTAAGACAAAGGTTTAACTAGCCCAGAATCCCAATTCCAATAAGGGCAAAAGTGTAAGTGGCAATACAAGGAGATGACTTAAACAATACCATCATGAAAAGCATAGCCAGCAAGTCACAGAAAACCTCTTTTCAGAAGTAGAAGAATAGCTGCTGCTTAAAAGTCTGTTAAAGAACAGGATGCAATTACTCCAGTTTGTCAGATGTGTAACTGCACCAGACTCCTTGCAAATGAAAACCATGAGAGATGCACGTTACAGTAAAGATGCTGGAAAATTAAGGCCTATTAAAACAGAAAGGAGATAGAGTCAACAATATTCCATGGTCCATAGGTTTTGGCACAGTGTGCTGCAGAGAACAGGTGAGACACACAAGAGCAGGAGAGACTCATGCTCCTGTAGGAGAGGCCAGCACACAGATCACACAGCTCTTATGGAAGGCAATGGGACCCACTGCTGAATGAGCAGACAGGTGCTACCAGGGAGTGGTTCTTACTCCAGTTCTCTCTCGTGAACGCAGAGCTGGTCTGACACAGCCCTGTCATACTTCTTCATCAGCCATCAGGAGCTGCCGGCTGATGAACCTCAGATGAACTCGGCACAAGTGCTAACTGCCCTTAGCTCTACCTGCTTTTTCTCACTAATGACTCCCGTTTGGAAGCAAGCCCTGTGACAGTTTTAAACCTTGTCTTAACACAAAATCCCTAAACCAGGAGTCGTGCTGAATATGCATCCTGACTGGCTGACCACCTAAAAAGCCCAGTCCAAACTTATGCATCACTCTGTGGTAGGGACTGTTTTCACTGAAAATGGAAGATACTGCACTAGACCAAGAACGCTCTGAAGTCTGGTGTAATGAGAGGTTGAGGTGCAGGAGGTTCTAGAGGCTAGAAACCCACTGCCCCTGCTCTTTGGGAGAACACTGACCCCAAACAAGCTGTTTCAGCACTGGCCCATCTCTCCAGTTGGCATCATAAGCCTAAGGTGTAAGGTACCCTAGCAGAGATTGTTGTCATTTTGTTAAAGCCCAAATACACAGATTACCCAAAGAGGTAAAGAGAATCCCTTCCTTTAGGCCAACATTCAAAAATGTGTTGACTTTAGTTCAAAAAGAGAATTTAGACTACCATTATGTCAAAGGAACCAGAGCAAGGAAATGCCTATGAGAATGACTACTAGGGGATATAGACAGATTCAGCTGGTTTCCTAGTGATGACCCTAATGTCCCCATTACAGCATCAGTTTCTCTGTAACTTCCTGTTAATTTTATGAAAAACAAACATATTGGATAAAGATCTTTATCTACCCAAGACTTACTGCAACTTAAGGCACACTGACTAATAAGGCAGCATCTGGAGTAAAATGAGGCTTGCCTGACTCAAGTGCATTAAAGGAGGATGATAAAAATTAAACAGCAGTAAAATGTATGTGGCATGCAAAATATATGACTGCAAAATATACTGCACAAAAATTGTTAACTATGAGAAGCAGAGTAAGAAAACACAAAATTCCACAATTCACTTATCCCAAGTCACTAGAAGACAGATTACTGCAAACTGAAGGTTACTGTAACAGGGAAGTTCATTCTGCAGCATGTCTTCAATGTTTTGAAGCTATGATTACTGATCACCTGGCACTTTAATCCGTGATAAATCCACCTCTCCACTGAAAGAGCTGATCCCACTCATCCTCCCCACCCCCCCAGATGCTCACTCATCTCGCATTTGCACAGTAACACAACAAGATGGTTCAGGGATCAGTTTCCTGATCCAACCCAGCACACATTTACACAAAGTGAGGGCAGTGGCACAAAGGAAGTAGTATGATCACCCTTCTCCTGCAGCATTTTAAATCTATATGAGAGTAAAAACTGCTGTGCAACCATGAACTGTGTTTTTACACGGAAATTCACTTCTACTGCTATGCATCCCTTGGACATGTATTCTATTTACCTGTGGTGGAACCAAAATGTTTCCTGAATAATATTATATACTGGTCAGCATTAAACAACTATACTCTCCCATACTGCTCATTTAGGTTAAAAGACATACAGTTGTGATTTCTCAGAAATTATGGTAGGAGTTACTGCCCAAACCTGTACCTACTCTAAATGTAACACTAAATTGCAGTTTGGCAAGGACCGAAATGTGGACTTGCAGTTTCTTCAATATCAGGGTGAAATGCTTTATTACAGTTGCTCTAGCATAACCTCTCCTTTATTTTAAAAAGGAAAAAAGTCTATTTAATGTTTCCTATAGCATCTTCTACAAACACTGAACATCACTTCTAGGGTATATAAACTATAACCAATACATTTCAATATTTTTCACCAAAGAGTGATATTGCAAAGAGGGTAATTTCATGCCTTTTCAGAAATCTGACCCTCTAGAAACTTGCTTAATGTCATGCAATACAGTTTAAAAAATAGCATAATGTTTAACTTAATTCTGGACAAAGAATAACTCACAGTTCAAAAGCCAACAGTAATTTTATTAGATATTCTTGAGGATCATTTTCTGTTAATTTCCTTTAAAAAAAGGTTCCGAGAACCTATCTAGGCACATCCCTATGCTGTCCTAACCTGTAACTCTTTAACTGAAAACAGTATGTTTTTAGAACAGCTTTTTCATGGTGACTTCTATTTGACTTTTTAAGCTTAAAACAACAAAAACAAAACCAAACCGAAACAAAATTTAAAAAACCCCAACCAAACAAAAAACCAAAACAAACCCACCAGAACCTGCTGCCTTCTCCCACCAGTGCCTCCCCAAACACTGCCCCCTCAAGTTTCACATTAGAACTTTAATAAGCAAAGGCTTCAAAAGAATACACTCTTCTCTTTGATGGGAAGATCAGGTAGTTAGTTACCTGAAACCGTTTTTTCTCTATAGTGGGAAATATTTTGACCACTCCCCAAAAATGCTTTAAGATGTATTTGGAAGAGTTTAGTCTTTACACAGCTATTAAAGCTCATCATCTCCTTTTCTAAAAGCATTCTTTGTGAAGCATCCTCATTTATGCTAAATCTGGATTTTCAAGAGACCTAGTTTTGAAGATATATTCATTTTCCTTCACTGGTTCCAAGAAGAAAAACTCTTGGGATATTTCAATGCTATGATGTCCTGTTAGTTCATTTTCATCTCTACTTCCCCTCAAAAGCAACTAGCAGGGAAAAGCCACCTGAGTTAAACAATGCCTTATCAAGGTGCTTGAAAGCCCACAGACAGGTATTTTACATGTCGTTTTGAAAACAAGAGTAAGCTTATGGCCTTCTGTGAGGTCATCTGAAGCAAGAGATCAATTTCCTAAGACCACCTGACCCAAGCTGCTTTAGACCCCAGCCCTACATGAGTGTGGACTGACAGCAGAGGGTGAGGCAGTTATTGCACTACAGCCAAAGCACATTTACACGCTGGCTGCCATGCTGACAGAAAGCAGGAATTAGTCCTCAGGAGAGCCTCACTTGTCACACATAACCACGAGGTGCTCCTGCATGCACTGGTGTCCTTTCACTGCCACTGAGAACAGACGGTTCCTAGCTCAGAGGCAAGGACATCCCTGACAGGGTTTCCTCCACACACACGCATCCATGGCTCTCATTCTGGCCCACTCACAGCTGAGGTCCCATAGCCTCTGTTCACACTAAACTGAGACTTCTCATTAGAGTTAAGGCTTATTAAACCTTGACTTCACAACCCAGCTTAAAAACAGACCAAATAGAGCTACACCAGCAAAACTATGGGGCAGCAAACCAGCGTTCAGAGCATGATTTATTTATTTATTTATTAAATACATTTTTGACACCACCAACAGACTCTCAAAACTGCACAATAAATTCAGCACTCTTAACCCTTCAAGTCTGCTGGTACAAACCAACTCAGAAATTAGCTCTGTTTGCTGCTTACCAGCAGAATCATGAAGACTCCCCTAGGCAGCACCATGGCATGCTGAGAGCAAAGATCCATCTGCCTTAAAGATGAGATCAGAGGATTGCTTATCTCTTTCCCCTAACTGAATAGGAAATAGCTATTCTTCTTCCCTTACAGCAATGGGAAGCCTTCCAACTTTCAGACACTAGAAAGACAAGAAGGAACATCATGAGGGATATAGGGTTGGGATGCTGAAATGCCCACAAACATGATAAGCAGAAGGTGTCGATTTCTTGGGAAAAAGTGCTTTTGCATAGACTTTTTTTTAAGTAGGTTTAGTAGTTTTAGTCCTGAGGGGAAAAAAGTTTCCAAAAATAACTGCTTACTTTCTGAAGTTTGTGAGGTGTCATCGCAAGCACATTTAGCTGCTAAAGTTCATCACCATGCCAGTAAGTATAGACCAAAGCAGCTGTGATCGACTTCTTGCCTTCCTCTCAAGCATCTCCCATTATATACCAAGCTGTGTAAGGCATTTCCCATCCTAGGGCCAGGAGCAGTCCTTGGGATACAAGGAGTTGAGAAAATGTAAAGCCCGGTCTGCTGTTCTTATTTGGAGCACAGAATTCACTTCAAAGTACAAGCAGCAGAAAGATACAAATTCAAGATTAGTCACAGGCAAACAGATGATTTAAGAACAAGAACCAATCTGTCATAGGAAAGGAGTGCAGCCTCCATGGCAAAGTCGACTGCAGTTCTGCAACATCTTAACTTACAAAGTCAAATTTTAATCTATTTTAAAACTGAGTAACTTGTTGAGCAGAGTAACCTCTGAACTCTATTCCATTTTGTACTGTTAGCATGCTCAAACTGAGACCTCAGCTATGGTTCTAGCAGAAAAAGAGTCAGGTGGATGGACAGTGGCCAGGATGGAGACTATTTGGATTTTGATACCCAGAAACAGCGGTGCACCAAGGGATTACCAAACAGCTTAGCGTCCATCCCATACTTCAAATGCCTTCTAGTCATTAAAATAAATAAATCCATGTCCTCTTGAGACCTGAAAGGTGGTTTACCTGTTGTTTCAGGGCATCTGCCAATGCACTGCATGGAGACTACGTCAGTTTATGCTCAAGCCTGCATATTTAAAGTTCCTTTCACAACCGTGTAAGGGAGGAATGCAATGAAATCTTTAGATCTAACACAAATTAGCAGGAGTTTGGCCTTCAAAGCAAGATTCTTGGAAGGGAAAATACAGAAGCTCTACATTCACAGAATACAGTTCTGTAAACAGACCTACTTAACACCACTCTAGCCTTTTTTCAGGAGTCAGCTTTCAAACTGAAGTTTTCCAGACTTAGTATCCTCCATGATACCCATTTTTGGATAAAATATACTTTTAAATAGCTAAGTATGAGAAGAAGGAAAGATAAAAATCAATCCTAATCTAATGGATCACTAAGTATCAGCTCATACTCCTTAACACCTACAGCCACTTTGGAAAGGAAAAATAGCCCTCATTTACAAATCATTTAGAGTAGTAATTTTCAAGTTGTGGAATCCTGAAAAGCACAAAAATGCCACACAATTTAAGCTATTGGCAATAGCCTTGTTTTTCCACAGTTGCTTCTTGCCAACTTCAGACTGAAAAACACTGTTTTAAGAGAGCTCTGGCAAAACACAGTTCTCTCGGTAGTTTAGGGTTGTTCAAGAAATAAATGCAGCATCCCTGCTGAATTCAAAAGATCATATGCAAAATGGACCTCTGCATGGCCTATGTCAACTGTGCACTAAAGCCATTCATTCCCAAATGACTGTACATCACTCAAGGAAAACTGCAGAGGCAAGACCAAGGCATTAGATTTTGTGGGGAGTTTACAAAAATACTCCTGTAAGATATAAGAACTAGGTTCTCATAGCATCTTACCATACAGTTACAGATGATGCCGTTTTTCTTATTCTGTATGAATGCACAGGATTGACAAGGATGACAGAAAAGTATAAAAAAACCAAGAGAAATGTGTGGGCAGTAGTTAGGCATTTAACCAGAAATACCAAATTTAGTGTGATACTTGATACAATTTTGGCCACCAAGTATAAGTTAGAATAAACTAAACATTCATGGGAAATATTTCAGGGAAAAAACTACTTTTTCCCCCTCCAAGAGACTTTGACACTTCATTTTGACAAAGACTCAGTGCACTTGTCTTACACAACACATTCTGCAATATGTTCCCTCACATGTCTTCATCCTTTTCTTAATCTTGTAATATTTTGAAAGATAGTAAGGTACAGCATGCAGATAAAGAATAACCACTAAGGTAACTGAAACTTTCAACTTCCAGTTGAATAAGAGCACAACTTTTCCAAAGAACATTTAAAACCAGCAAGGAACACTCCTCTTACTTACCAAAGAGGATAATTAGATCAAGAAATGATCACTGACACAAAAGTGCAGTAGTTTTTTTTTAAGAAAAGTTTTTTCACTGCTCATTGCGAAGTGAACACTGTCAGATGGTTTTTTTCTTCATAAGATAAAAGTAAGACCCTTGAGAGAAACCCCAGAAAAGAGATTCTGGTATCATATAAACTTAAGTTTCACTAATGACTTTAAAATAGAAGAGAAAGCCAGATATAAGGTAGCATGCTCCTCCTATTCTGAAGGATGTAAATGGAATCACTGCTTTAAGAAGATTGCTTTTAAAGTTTGTTTAGGTCAGAAAAAGAAATTACCCCCGTGCTTTCCTATTCTCTCGCTTTTGCAGAGTGAAATGGAAGTTAAGCATCCACTTCTGCAAAAATTTTCTTTATGCATGTTCTCAGAAACAGATCTAAAGGCCATGATAAAGCATCACCTAGACAGCAGCTCTCATCGTTTTTGTCACAGTGACAGACCTTAACCCAGGAGATGACCAAACTTGAGACAAAGGTCTGCTGTAACACTAGCTTATCTTCAACTTGTTCACAATGAGGACCAAATAACTCCCAAAGAAGGCAAGAAGGAAGTAAGGTTGCTGTTCAAACCAAAGTAAATCCATTTTCTCCATCCAAATATATAAAAATATTTCTCTAGAAGCCCAAGACTACAGGACACAAGGCACAGGCTGAGAGGACTCTTCTGATCACAAGACTCTCCATCTGAAGTGCACAAGCACATAACTCCATTACTCTGACTAATCTGCGACAAAGTTTCAAAACTGACCTGCAGGTTAGTCAGCACATTAAGCACAAGCAGACCACCAAAGAGCTTTGTGTACATCAATCTTTGTGGAGAGTTTAACAGCTGCAGGACTAGCCTGTCCTTGCAAGGCTGCAGGCTCGACTCAGAAGTTTACTACACAGGTAACATAGCAAGCTGCCTCCTGTCACATAAACACAGCAGCAAAGGGAACCAAACAGCACAATGCTACAGACTCATTACAGACACCACGACAAGCAGAGGAGCCTCAGTGCTAAGAACCAGCCTTGAAGTATTAAGAGCAGGGAACTACAGGCTGTGAGCTGAAGCTTTCACATCCTTTTGTTAGGGCAACCAACAAAAAAAGACATAAAGAAATGAAGAACTCTGACTCTTGACTACCTGTTCCTCTTCTTATTCTGGCAGTTAAACCATTTTCAAAACGACCACCACCCCTGCAGCAGCAGAGGGCAAAGGACATCAGATGGACTCACCTCTCTAGTTACACACTGAAACACCTGTACTACAGGTGTATGCAAAAAGCAATCAAAGACAACCAGGAAAGTTTTCATTAGTAAACTCAGCTCAAGAGTTAAGATTGTCTGGTGGCCTCTGATGTCTTTCCACGCTGCTGGATTCAGCTTCTGAAAGCTTCCTTTGTTAATGAATACTAGGCTCTTGTCCAGTCCTTTTTTCTCCCCCTCTACTCCCTCCCATAAAATATCATGGTCCTCAGGGCATAAGGAACATCCTTTGTCTTCCTGCAAGTCTTCCCTGTGCAGCCACTTTGCCATCCCTCCTAGAAAATGCAAGAGGAATACCATTCTTTCTCTTCTCTGTAAGAACAGTGGAAAAAACAGATGGAGACATCATCTAGTAGCAATTTTACCATAGAGGAACTGGTGTCCCACAGAAATGTTGCAAAACGATAACCCCTACTTCATCTTTCATGTGTCAGCAGCATTGATGTGTAACTCAAATCTCCTATTTAGCTTTGAGAATTCAATTTTTTGTCAACTCAGCATAAAGAGCACATGATACTACACACAACATACAAGGTGAACTAAATCTGAGGAAAAAGGTAAATGACTTAAAGATATCCAGAGAAATAACAGTAAGGCATTCTTCAAGAGAAAAAGAAAGAAGCTGAAGCTCTCATTTCCCAAAATGGCCATACAGATTTATCAGAGAGAAATGAGAAACCCCAGAGGCCTGCAGAGATATGAGGAGAGGAGGTATAAAGCTGCAACTTTATTAAAGAGAAACTGGTTAGGAAAGCAAAGCCCACAGCTCATTATCAGGGAGAGAGCGTTAAGAGGGAGATTGCTTCAATCTTCCTACTTCTGCAATGAAAATGAAGCACACAAAAACTAACACCTACTCAGTGAAAGATGTATTTTTGCATGTGTGACAATACGAGTTGAATAGTCTCAACTCCTCACTCTCTGTGCCTCTTCTTCCTCTGCAGATGTTGTAGCCAAAAAAAAAATATATATTGTTTTCCAGTCAGGTCTAGTCAGGGAACTGATTCACCCAGCTGCCACACATGGTTGTGCTTGGACAGAGGGGACTATTTAAGCCAGTTTAGACAGCACTACTGTCAAACAAAACCACAGTCTGTAGCATGGTTACAAGAAACAAGATACAAACTAGAAGACTCTGTGCCTTTGGAATAGACTATTCTACCCACTTCCCTTCCCCCCACAGATGTGACCCCATCGAGTGTTTCAGATGAGCTCTCCTGATCATCTCATTCCCACCTAGGATGACTCTGGTTACTGCACATCACCAGAAGATTAGCTGGTTTTGTAGACTTCTGTCAGTTTAGTAAAAATAAGCACTAACGCCCCTCTTAGCCAGAGGCAGACCTTAAATTGGCTCAGTCCATCTCATCCCATCCAACCCTGCCCTCAGAAAATCCCAAAAGCTTTGTATTTCTCAAAGAGTTATAAATATCCAACCCAGCAACCTTTGAGAACCAAAGCCTCATCCTCTTAAGAGTGAAAACATGCATACATAGAAGGATGAGGAAGAGGACTGGAAAGTCTCCTGTAAAATACTGCAGTAGCGTTTGCTCTGCCCCAACCTGTAAGACAGGGCTAATTTTCTTTAACCCTATCAAATGCCTGTTTTTCCTCAAACCTTGCCTAAACTGACTTCTAGGAAGTATTCTTGATGTGATTTTACAATAGCAATGAAAGAACACAAGTTCTCAGACAAAAACAAAGCAAACAAAACCAAGCAAACCCCCAAAACCCCGTAAGGACACATGACAGTACTTGCCTGGATGTACAATAGCCTAAGATGGCAGACTGTTGAGTCATGAAAGTACCATGCAATAAGGATTTAGACAACTGAGCATAGAAATTGGGATTTTTTTATCACCCATTATTAATTAAAGTGCAGTTACTGGACTTCAATACATAACAGCACTTGGACTATCATCAACATATGGCACAAACTGTCAAGAAATGGCTTAAAATTTTGGAACAGTCCTTCAAGTATCTTGTAAAATGGCACTGTATCACAAAGCTGTAAATCTATAATATATACATCCCAACGTAAATGCTGAAAGATTTTATCTAGATGGATTCTACCTATTTTCTACATGGAATGGATGGAATGGATTACTGTAATTAATTCTGGAAGTTCTATTAGAGTGGATGAATTCTGAATGTCATTATTTCTTAGTTAAGAAGTCCAAATGCCTATACTTCCTGCAGGACAACATATCGCAAGAAGGAAACACCCCACCTTGCAATGATTGTTATTACCTCACACAAATTAAAATATGTTTTTGCTGAAATGTGAAAGAAACCCAAATGATTAGGCCTAGTCTGAAATTTCATGTCACAGGCATCAGAAGAATACCTCAAGATGGTATAACTCAAAGTGATTATCAATTTTTTTGAGTATTCTTTTGGTTGGTTGACATCATCCCTGAAAGAACAGAAGTTATTCTTCATGTACAAGCAGGGAAACAAGGGCAAATCCAGAGTGATTTGTAGTGAATTCAAAGAATTTGAAACTGATCTAGATTCTAGTTTCATCCCCCACAGTTCAACTTCTACTGTTCTTCAGACACACACCATCCTTCCATGCACATTTAAAGAAAACTAAAAATCACACTGTGAATTTTACTCCTTCCAACGAAGGATTTTTATTTTTAAATGATAGTTGCCTCAATCTTTTCCTGGCGTAACTTTATAATAAAAGGGTAATTCTCCTTCCCTCTATTCATACTGCCAACAAGCAGAAATGTTGAAGCATAGAACAGATCATCTTGAACAAGCCTTCAGCTACTATAATGTAAAATTGCTGTACAATGGATTTATATTAATAAAAGAAGCCACAAGCTCCAGCTACATTGCCAGGAGGTTGAGATAAGGCAAACAGTGCCACTCATGTTTGCTGGGGACAAAGCTGGGGGTGTATATAAAACAAACACCAGTATAAAACAGCCCTACATTTAAACTTTAACTTGCTTTTTATTATTATTTTTTCATCAACAGCACAGCTATAATAAGCTTTCTCATTTTGGAACAAAGAAATACAATCTGACCTTTGAACTAGGACCACGTTAAACACTTGAAGACTTGAGCCTACTTCCAAAACAAGGTAACACAGCTAACTGTTTGGAAGGAGCAGCTAATTCATATCACACACAGGCTGAAGCTATACAGGAGCCATAATCAAGATAAGAAAAGTAATAAAGAGTTCAGAATTATTCAACTGCTATACACCTTCTCTTGATTATTATTATATTCTAACACTTCCTGATGTATCATATTTCTTCCTCAGAATCCACACTTTAATCCTAAGTATCCAAGGTCACAGAAGACCACCACCATACAGTGAACTAAACAGAAAGAGATCAGGTACTTAGGTTGCAGTATTTAATCAGCAACAATAACTTAAAAAAGAGGAAAAAAAAAAAAGGAAATTACTTCAGCTTATTTTGACAGCGTAACAGCTAAGCAGCATTTCAATGAAACACTGGCAGAGCTCAAGATAATTGGAAATCTTATGAGAATGTTACAGGTTTTCCCTTGAAATCTTCGTTTTGCTCCCAAAACGAGGATCACTTCTGAAGAGTAGCAAACCATTCCCTCCCTGCCCCCACATCCCCAACACAGACCATAATTCAGTCAGGGAGTCTCCAAGAGTACAGCTAATATTTAACAAAGGGCCAAGCATCACCAGCTAGAAGAAATGCATGCGATCACCTCACACTACTCCAGTGATCACGCAGCATTGCCATACTATTAACTGCCTGTATAAAAGGTGTCAGGAGGGTTTCAGGGATCTGTGGGTTATTTCCTTCCTCAAACTTCCCATTCCTTAGCAGATCCAATCTCATCAACCATTTCAAATTCAGCAAGTGCCTGAACACAAAATGATTAGAGGCTGGGAGAAGGAAAAAAAAATTAAAATCACCACATGCCTTTGTGTCTCGGTATCTGCTTTTGACCACTGAAAAAGATGTTAACAGTCAAGACTGGTACAGAGAACCCATATGTCAGCATCAAATAGTTGTGATCTGGCACATTGTGCCTCTACAAAGTCCTACCAGGGCATCAAGATCCATGCACCAGTCCCAGCTACCCCTGCTCTGTGGTTCCACAGTCCCATTACAAGTCACTGCTAAGAGAGCTTAGACAGCCCTTCTCCACACTTCCTTCCACCTCCAGGCCATGGCATGCTGCTCCCTTAATTTCATCATTGATCAAGGGAACTGCTCACAGACCTATGCTCCACCAGCCTCACCATCTCTCTCCTCACAGAAAGGGGATGAAACGCATGACAATGAAGGAAGGTTTCAGCCACATCAGTTCCCTGAGCTATCTCTCACAAAAGGCCACACTGGGACAACCAAAGATGCAACTCAAAGACAGTTCAAGTTTATCTGTATCTCTGCTGCCTTGTTTTCACTCTGCTCTCTTCCACCAGCTTTGCATTCTCACACTCTTCCTTGTGCTAGTGCTGGTATTTGCTTGACTTGCCAGCCAGTTCAGGGAGGTAGACCAGCAGAAAATTATTCTACTCCCTCCAAAAAATGTTTTCTGCTAAGACAGCTCCCTTGAATTGGCTCCTTGTGGGCAGGTGGTCTGTCAGTCCCTCTGTGGTTTTGCTCCCTTAAGAGCACAAGCTTAGTTTGACAAATTGCCATGAACCCACAGTCCAAAGGAGCAGACAACTGCAGAAGCAAGAAACAAGAAGGGAAGGTGAATTACTTAAGCCATATTTATTGCCAAATGCACTAGTTCAAACCACAGGTATATTTTTTCTGAATGCCACATGGTGTGGTATTAGAATGACTTTTCAGGGAATGATGTTAACACAGAAAATCCCACACACCTCATTTACTTTCAGAACTAAATATTAATGAGTTTGTCTGATTACTACAAGAAAGATTTTCACATACTGATGCATAAATACTGGAAAGCAGAGTGTTTATTACAGAAAAAAATTCTCAAAGACTCCTACAAACATCCAAGGTGAAACAGAACACTACATCACTTAACAGTCTACTTCCAAATCTCACAGAATATTGTCAAAATGCACTTAAAAAGATGACAGAGGTATATTTAGAGCAAGGGGTTAAGATCATAACAATTTCAGCTGGAGATCCTGGGCAAGTGCAATAAACCCTTAATAATTTTATAAAAAATATGAAAACAAAAAAGGTAACAATTAATACATTTACATGACCCAACAATTTATGCAAGATTCATACTAGGAACAAGGCAGGTCCTGAAACCTCATAAAACTGATCAATTTGAAGCTGAAACTATTTACAACATACTGCCATGAAGATAAAAGTCACAGAGCATGGTTACACTTTGGACTTTATTTTTCTAAAATGGTTTTGTACTTTACCTCCAAAAAAAACCCATTCAATTCTGTGCTTAAAAGCATTCTCAGTATCCTTTGTTAAACACACACAGAGGGACTTTCAGAGAGGGAAATCTTTTGGAAGAAGAAAACGTATCAAATTTAGGTATGAGGAAGAGATATGCAAGACACAAGGGAAGGAAGCAACTTCACCAGAAGCTGGCAATTTAAATTACTTTAGGGAAATAGAACAGGGTGTGTATTAATGGGGGTAGAGGTGGGGTGTTTGTTTAAAGTTTTAGCACTTAGGGTTGCTAAGAACTTCAATAATGTAGTGTTTTCCTTGAGTCTGTAGACATAAACTTCTCTAGCTACCCAGTATTTTCCCAAAGAGCAGCACAATGAATAGAGGCAATTCTTGCATTTCACCCCAACACAATATCTTCAACAGCAGCTTTGAAACTGTCCATTTTGGGTTTTTTCTCCCCTCCAAATTTACTCCTCACGGCTGTGTTAAACTCCGAGCAGTAGGACAGCTCCACTGGAGCATTCAAGGACCCAATGCTAGAGCAGCAGGGACTGAGAGGAAGACAAGATGACACGCTGCAAACAGAGTTTAGAAAGGACTAGAACAGCTGAACCCCAGCAGCTTGAGGTAAGAGGAATCGAGAAAAAGAGACAGAAGTAAAATAAATCTCGTTCAAGCAGAGGTGGAATAAAATGTAGCAGAGATAGAATCAAAATAAAATCCCACAAACTGAATTTAGAAATATCAATTATTCATTGGAAAGAAAACCCAACACTTTTATGTAGTGGGAGTTTCTCAGTAACATACTGCCCTTCAGTTGCTTCATATATAAAACAAATTAATTGCTTGAATTAATCTGAAGTTAACAAGCAGCTAGAGCACACTTTAATATTACAGAAATTTAAACATCTAGATGAAACCAAAAATATACACAGCAGTTACACATCGTGGTGTAACCAAAAATGGTGTTTCAAATCCCTGATAAAGAACTGCGATGCTGAGCTAACTGAAATTAAGAGGTTTAACTCTGCACACAAGGAACTAAAGTGAATCTGTGACTGTTATTACAGATTACCTATGCTGAGCAGTCACGGGCAGATTATGGCCATATTTGCATATTTAAAAATAAAACGAGGATTAGTGCTCAATTAGAAAGAGAAGGCCAAACAAGATGAAACATACCAATGTTCTAGACAGGGATTTTTACGATTACTCTGCAAGTTCACAGTCTACTGTTCTCAAACCTTTTTTCTTTGGAGACACACACTGAATTACTGGCCTAGAGCTGACATTTATGTGAATGTTGGGACCCACAGAAAAGGTTTCAATTTCTTAGTAGGCAAAAAGAAAAGGGCAAAATCTGTATTTTGAATGGAAAAAGTTACTCGAGATGAAAGGGACTTCTTTTTCAAAACCCCAAACATTCGACTGCAAGGAGCCTACCCAACAAGAAACGCGCAAAGGAGAGGAGGAGGGGAAAAAAAAGAGGTGGAGGGAGAACAGAAAAGCAATCACACATCCTTTTAACCCCGCGGCCCCGCTCCGGATTCACGGCGTCAATCCGGCACCGCGATCCACAACTTTCCGCCTCCCCCG
>VXBC01006750.1:269315-299091 GCA_013399945.1 Ploceus nigricollis
GGATGGAGGGAGGGCCGCGCGCGCCGCGCTCTGTCACGCCCACTCGCGCTCGGCGCTCTCCCCGCCCCGCGCATGCGTCGCCCGTGCCCCAGCGGCTCGCACGTGCGGCGGCGCCGCACCCGTCCGCTAGGAGGCGCTGTGCAATCCCGGAGCCTTTCGTGAGGGAGCGGGAACGCCCTGAGGGGTCATCGTGCTCTGAGAGGTCATTGTGTCCTGAGGGGACATGCCACCCCTGAGGGGTCACCGTGTCCTGAGAGGACACTGTGTCCTGAGGGGACATGCCACCCGTGAGGGGTCACCGTGTCCTGAGGGGACACCATGTCCTGAGGGTTCACTGTGCCCAGAGCTGCAATCCCTCCTTGAGGGGCCATTTCAGCCTTGATGGGATCACATGGTTTTCCATCAGGAAGAGATGAAATCTCCTAATCTGCTCCACCGTGTACTTATAAAACCACCAGGTCTGTTGGTGGTCGTGATGCAAAGGGAAGGCACGTGTGCCTGCAGTGGCCGGGAGGTCCTGCAGTGACAGCTCCATGACTCGGCCACCTCCTGTGCTGCAGCCT
The DNA here is from genome assembly GCA_013399945.1 of Ploceus nigricollis. Classification (NCBI taxonomy): domain Eukaryota; kingdom Metazoa; phylum Chordata; class Aves; order Passeriformes; family Ploceidae; genus Ploceus; species Ploceus nigricollis. Next base: position 269,879 of record VXBC01006750.1, read on the forward strand.
TGCACCACAAACACAAGGCCCTCCCTCCAGGTGAGCTCAGATGTTCTAAGGGCGCTGGTGATGTAGTAACACCAGTTATGACAGCAAGCAGGGAGTACATGCCTTTCTAGGGAAGGCATGGCACTGCCTTGTGCCCATGCAGGAGGACAGGAACACCAGTACCAGCTTCTTTCAACCTCAAGGGATAGGATTGTAAAGTGAAATCTCTTACTCCAAACCTTGCCATAAGGCCAGAGATGAAGGTGTATGAGCCTTTATTTCCCCACCCTAACCACTAGAGCCATTATCCTCATCTTGCCTAGCCACACATGATTAGGGAGTTAAAAAGGCATAGAGATCAAAGTTGGCTGTGCAAAGCTGGGTGGTCAAATGCAGCCGCTGTATTATGATGTCCCATATGAAGTATTTCCTGGAGAGAAAAAAAACTGTTTGAACTACTGTTCAGGTGCTGTTGTAGCTGCAGTAAGCCACCTGTCCTGTTCAAGGGAAGCTCCAAGAGGCACTTGGTGTGGGCAGGTAGGAGAACAATGAACCTGTCCTACAAAAGGAGATCAGGACAGCTCAGTTTGGCTAGTCCAGCAAAAGGAATGCAAACCCAAGGTGTATTTCCTCTGCCAATCTACCAGGGAAGCTGCAGTGGGGAAAAGATGGACAGAGCTATCTGAAGCTGGTAGTATAAGGAAAGATTATTGGTTGGCTCTCAATACTCTCCTGGAGGAAGTCAGAGGATGATTTCTTACTGTAGGAGGTGGAATTTCCCAGAGCAGACAGCAACCAGAGTAGCAAGAGGCAAAAGCCCATTTCAAGATGCAGCTTCTATGCGAGGAGGGCAAGGTGAAGCTTGTTTTCATGAGCAGAGCAGACAGGTTTAGGGAATCCCAGTCCTGGTTTGAAAGCCATTAACAGTGAAAACAGGGAAAGCATGACCTACGGAGAATTTCTATACCACAAAGAGTAGGAAAGCTCTTTGGGCACCCCTGCTCAGGAATGATCCCCTTAGCTGCATCTCATTCCAATTGTTGACAATATCCTGGTCTTTGTTCCACCCTTTTTTCAACTGATGAGCCATTGGGGTCTACATGTCTTCATATCCAGAAGAGGGCAATCTCCATTCAACTCAAAGTCCAGGCATGTCTTTCACTAGAGCCTGAGTTCCTAAGTCTGTTAGGCACTGTACTAATCACAGAAGTATGTACTTCCTGAGAGGTAGATAATCTAAACAAAGGGATTGCAACATGAATGGTCTAAACTCCAGCAGGTAACTTCTATCTGCAGTCTGCATGGCAGCTAGAACAGTGAGTGGACTCCCAGCACTAATTATTAGAGAGTTTCGGTTTTGGGGTTTTTTGCAATCGTCTGTTCTTAGACTGATGTTTAGATAGCAAACTCTTTGAGATGGCCCCATGGTTCTACTCCGTGCTGGTACTGAACCTACCATAAAGCTTCTAATTCCTGACTGGGACCCATATAAAAATTAATTAATTTTCTATAATGTGTTGCCCTCCCCAGGGCTAATCACAGACTGGTAACATGATAAATATCAACAATTTGGATTTCTTACCCACCACCAAAGCAGGGAGGAAGAGGATGAGGAAAGCATGAACCAGAAGATCCAGTACATAAAGCAGGAGAAGCTGTTTAAGAGCTAGAGAAAGGCAACAGTCCTGTAATCTAAAAAATGGTTTAATACCACAGGCCTCCTGTGGGAAGGAGCAAACGAAGGGCCAAGGTCCACTTTATAAAAGAGCAGCAACATCTAGAATGACAAGCTAAAACTTTTATGTTCAGGGAGATGGAGAAAAAGGGTATAAAGAACAGTGGGACTAGCCTCAAGGGTCTCATCAAGAGTGACAGCTAAGTGAGTAATCATGAAACTACGAAGGCAACAGGCAGATCTGACTTGATCTTAGTGTTAGGCTGGACCAAGTTTGATAAACCAGAGCTTGCACCATGCTGCCACCAACACGGCCACGCAGGTTTGTTAAACCAAAGTGGATCCACCATTTTCCTGGCCAGAACCATCAGCAGGCCCCAGCAGCCACTCCTGTACTTGCTCCTGTAAACATCTCAGCACAAGCTCTCTAGCTGGGACACAGCTTTGGCCTCCTCCCATTTCCCATGAGCCGTGAGACTTGCTACATTTGAAACGTTGTTTTCCTCCTGTTTCACAGTGGCTCCCCTTTGATGTTAATTGTTTGCAGGCAAAGCGTAGTGGAGAGCGTAGCTGTTCTCGGGTCCATCTGCTGGTTACTACCGAGCCGGCCAGCCCAGTGGAAAAAATGCTTTGATGTTAATGAGCTGCAGACAATTTCACTTAACACCAAGCAGGGCCTGGCATCTCAGAGGTAAGACTTTCAAGGCAGATCCTACAGCAAGTCTTTCCAACATCCGTTTTGCCATAACAGAAAATACTCAGAAAGATATTTGAGCAGCAACCTGTCTTCTCACAGTCTTGCACCACACCCAATATCATTACAGCCCCAGAGATGCCAGAGGCAGGGAAATAGTGAGAGTTAAAAATGGCCCTGTAGAATCACGTGACCTTTTTGGGACTCAGTAGGAACATGATTTACCCTCTTGTCCCATTAATTGCCTACTTCTGTGGTCCTGCAGAAGGAATCCACCGGAATGGGAGAAGAGGATAGACCCTAAATTGCTGATTTGCCTGATTCCTGTGTGGCTGGTGTTTAAGGCAATGCCATTCAGAACATGGCACCCTTTCCATCAGCACAGCAGATGTCTGAATGAAAGGGGCCAGCTGCAGTAAAGTGAGACTTGCACAAGCAGCCCTGGCCTATCCTCTTTCTTGAGTGGGTATTTCAGCAAAACCTTTCCTGTCAATCTGCTCCAAGTTGCAGCACATTGCCAAGTGCATGCAAACCTACAGGTCAGTGATTGACCCCCCAGAGACAGGGTACAAAAGAGTCTGTGGACGTGTGGTAGCTTCCTTGTCTTCAGTCAGCCCTTGTTGTGGGCCTCAGACCAGGAGGCTGGGATTTTTCCCTAGGGTAACACCTCATGTACTGGAGAGGGCCCGGATTAGGCAGAACTCCTGCTGTGGAGAGATAGTGTGGGAAGCATAGAACGGTGAGAAAGATATCTGTCCATGTGAGGAGAAATGTGAGGTACAGTCTCAGGAAGGAAGCACTGAACCACAAGTATGAACAAAGACAAGTGAGAAAAAGACACAAATTCAATTTTGTAACCCTCTGCCCACTATCAGCAAAGTATATTTATCGTATCACAAAAACTCTGCTTCTATCAGGACTCTGCAAGCTTTTGAATGGAATGACCCAGTCCTCTGAGAAGCCCCAGCCAAGCAGAAGCAAACACAGACTATGTCCCATCAAATAGAGCAACAAATGAGACCTCACTGAAAGTTAGGGAGAAACATGCCTTCTTCTGAGGAATGTGGCATAATTCCAATATATCGCCTTTGTTAAATGATTTATTGCAATGAGAGAGAGAGATACTAACTCTGTCATTTTCTTGCCAGAACAGGATTATTCCCTGCAGCAAACTGGATTACACAGTTAAAATAATGCAAGCCAAGTCCAAATGCTTGTGCCATGCCCACTGCAGAGAGGAGCTCACACAAAAGTGAAATAAAACTTAACGAGGTAGAAAGTGACATCATGGAAGAGGCCATGACTGATCACAGGCCAAGGAGATATCCAGCAAAACGAACACTCCACTTTGGAAAGTCTACCCAAGTCAGTGGGAAGAGACACAAAATTAACCTTTGACGACATATTTAGCATTTGTTGAGCACCAAAAGTCACTCCATCCAAGCAAAGTTTGTGAGCCAGGTTTTGACACAATGAGTACGACCATACATCCTGCAAGGGATGAGACTGGCAGACAAGAGGGCATTGACAACAGCACGGAGCAACATATGCAGTAATCCACAGATAGCAGTAAGGGAAACACTGTGACTTACACTGCTGGGCAGGAGCCTGAGAAGCTCTATGGAGTGTGTGCAGGACGGATGAAGAGGGAAGCAATTTGATCCCTTTTTTAAAGGGATTTATTGTCACATGCAATAGCAGCTTCACTAGAGATGGACAGACTATCAGCCTGTAAGCAGAGAGATATTCATTAAGTTTAGGATGGATTTCGGGGCACAAGACAATGTGTTGTCAGAAATTATAATATTAATATAAATAGTAAGCAATAGATTTGTAAAGTGGATGGGAATAATCTGGGGTTTACAGCAGGGAGTTTATCCCCATTAAAGGAACAGGAAAGCTATAAATAGTTGAATAAATGGACTATAAAAGATCATCTTTGTAATAAAAGGAAGGGTGATGCACCCTGAAGCAAGGTGAACACTAGGTCAGCTTGTAACTGTTTCCAGGGGATGAGGAAACATTCACCTGAAACCAGGGTAGAGCTGGAACTGGAACAGCCAAGTTGTCCACAACATATCTGACTTGAGACTGCAGCATGACTTGAGTCAGTCTCAAGTCTGGAGAAAAGAAGACCCAGGGGTGACCTTATCACTCTCTACCACTTCCTGAAAGGTGGTTGTAGTCAGGTGGGGGTTGGTGTCTTTCACCAGGCAGCAACCGACAGAACCAGAGGACACAGTCTCAAGCTGCATCAAGGGAAATATAGGCTGGATATTAGGAAAAAGTTTTTCAAGGGATGAGTGATAAAATTCTGGAATGGCCTGCCTGGGGAGATGGTGGAGTCACCATCCCTGGATGTGTTTAAAAAAGACTGGATATGGCACTCGGTGCCATGGTTTAGTTGAAATGTTAGGGCATGGGTTGGACTCGATGGTCTTGAAGGTTTCTTCCAACCTGGTCATTCTGTGAATCTGTGAATCTGCGAATGCTTCGCTCCAATGCCACTGTCCACTTTGTGTGGCACTCACAAAGCGTATATTCTCTGTGTGACACATTCATGTGAGGCAGCACTGTTGCTCATACGTGTGCATGATGCTTCAGCCATTTTGCTGCCAAAAGAACAGAAAACTGCTGGTTTCTGCTTTTCCCCCACTTAAAGGAACAGAATCAGCTATTTTTTGTCTATGCCACTGCTGTCTGTGAGGAAATTCATAGGAACTTAGCAACTTTGGTCTGATTCTATGAAATTTACAAGAATGGTGGCAAATCGCAGTATAGTTCCAAAGCTCTTAGCAGAGTAATTAGCAGACAACAGCATCTTTGTGTATGTCAGCTCATTAAGGAGTTTGGTCAAAACTATAAATGTTGTAGAAACAGGAAACAACAAAACATTAATTCAACCAAACATGCAGGTAGCTCCAAGGAAGGCTAGGTGCATCCTAAGAGACAGGCAAGTGGAACAAGCAGTTGCACCTTACAAGTTTTCCGCACCAGCACCTTGACAGGTGCAGTGTCCCCAAAATAAAGGGTGCAAAGAGTTTGAAAATTTAAAGTTGCTCATCATAAAACCTCTCTCTCTATATATATACTACAAGAATTAAGGCAGTGCTTAAAATGGCTTCAGATGTTCATGTTCTGCACTCAACAGCCACAGTCAAAACTCTGGTCAATGTTGAACAGGTTTGTGGTCACCGTGAAAGCATGAGGGAGGTGCTGGAGGCTCAGTGACAAGTGACTAATCAAGAACTTCAAAGCCCTTCAGATATGAAACCACTGACTAACTTGATGCAGTGTACTATGTTCTGCTTAAGCTGGCTCTCATAATCAAGAAGTGAAAAATGGCAAATGCTCTGCAGTTTCTGAATGGAAATTGAGGAAATTAGGGAATGGTCACCATACCCATCACCCTGGGAAGAACAGTATGGGTATAAAAAAGCTGAGTGTCTTCATACACAGTAAGCTAATTTTTATGAGCAATGACCATAGAATACTTCTTGCATTACAGAAGAGGTGGGGGACTGCATGCAGATAGAAAATATCTCTGCCCTTCTCCAAGGTGATAAAAGTTTTCTTTCAAGTTAAAAATGTACATTCAGCAAACTGAAAAAACAGCTGGTGAAAGAAGACATTTTCATGGAGCAAAGTCCAGAGCTAAAAATCAAACATGTGAATTGTATTTTTAAAAAGCAGCAACAACAACAACAACAACAAAAGAAGCAAAACAAAAAACCCACTCAGGCCAATGTGAGGTTTTATCTCATTTCAGTAGGAAAATGATTGTCAGAGTAGCAGCTGGAGATATGAAGCCACAGAAAATTATTTAGGCTAGTAGCAGAGTATTCATCCAGGTTCTGAAAAGAAAAAGAAAGAAAAGGAAAGAAAAAAAAGAAAAGAAAAAAAATAAAATAAAATAATGAAAAGAAAAGAAAAGAAAAGAAAAGAAAAGAAAAGAAAAGAAAAGGGAAAAAAGGGAGAGAAAAAAGCATGCCTGGGATGTTGTTTAAACTACTAGAGAACAATTATGCATTGACATGTGCCTAAGTGATACTGGGCATAAACTATTGACCACCTGATTAGAATAGTGGAATGAAAAGCATCTGAAGGACTTGAAAGGTCATCAGGGGAGAAAACATAGTGATAATGGGAGACATTAATTTCCCCCATACAGACTGGGTAGACACCATGACAAAGCATGATGCAAAGACTGCATTTTTAGCCCTCATAAATGGATATTTCTTAGAATGACCACTCAGAGGAACCAAGCAGAGGATGAACTCTTGATTTAGTCACAAGTAGTACGTAGGAGGGAGTTTGAAATGTAATAATGAAGAGTCACCTTGTCTTTACAACACAGTGTGCTCAAATCCAGTATTATGGCCAGAGAGGAAAAAGCAACAGAAAAGTACACTGTAGTGCAATGTAATTTAAAAGGGAGATGAGCATATTCTCCTTCCAAAGGGAATAAGTGTAGAATTCATCAGAGTAATTAAGAAGAATTTTTAGGTAGCTGATGAAATGACAAATGCTTGCAATGACATTGAGACCCTTCATTTAAAGCTTTAAATATGGCATCACTCAAAGTATCCTAACAACAAGCTAAAATAATAAATAACCCCAAGTCTGGCACAGTTAATCAGTAGAACAAAGATGATATTTAGAAGAAAACAAAACAAAACAAAACAACCAACCAAACAAAAAACCTTCAGAAAGAATAAGTATGACCAAAGAAGAAATACAGAAAATCCCAAAGTCTACCAAGTTAAATAAATAAATAAATAATGAGACCCCACAACCCAACACATTCAAGCCAACCAAATTAATTTTCAAAGAGCAGCTTTCTAAAAACCTGAAGATTACTAATAAAGACATGTTTACACAGTAAGGGGAAGCCTACAGGGACTCAGGGGCCCAACAGAGAGCTTTAAGGGAAGAACAGTACAGAAAAATTACCTTGACTAGAGGCTACTATCACCAAGCACAGTTGTGGACATCCAAACATTTTTTAGCAGTGGTTTAAAAGCAATGGGTATATGTAAAACTTATACTGAAGTTTGGGTCCAGACTTGTAATTGCCTCGCTTCAACATGTGGCTTCCAGCATGCTGAGGGAAATATTGTTGAAATAATGAGGTGGTGGCTGAGGGTCCCAGACCGGGTTTTAGTGCCTGTTAACTTACATTTCATTAATAGATAGCTCTGAAGTGAATAGTCAAATGGGAAGCACCGAGGTCTGAGGAATTAGCCACTAGTCAAAGCACCAGGAGAGAGAGAATACAAAGACAAAACTGAGCCCAGCCTGTGGATCTGGGAGGAGTTACGGATTCACCAACCTTGCTATCACATGGAAATGTTTAGAGATGTTGATAGAGATGGGGATTAAGAGAACACCTGTCCATAGCAGTAAGTGGTGTTGGCTGCTGTCCCCTCTTTCCCTGGTTGCTATTGGCGCTCCAGAGATCCTGTCCTGCTCTGACCTATTCCTTTTATCTGGGCCATTAATAGCATTGCCTCCTCTGAAGTCCACCTCCACCAGCATCCGGAGGAGTCTGATTTATTCATTTTCCTCCAGTGGCAGCTACAATTCACGAACAGATACATCCTGCAGTTCTCTTCACTCACATGAGATTGTAGGTAGAACTCATTCTTGTCCGCTGGTGAAAATGGACCACACTGAGGTCTAACTGTCCCTTACCCAGACTTCAAAGCCTATAAAAACCCAAATTTAGCCTGAAGTAGTTCCTCATTCATTGTACCAGGTGTTTCCCCAAACATTATGATCATCTCTTATTCACTTAATGTGCATTTTTATAACAAATTGAGTGCTTTGCCTACAGGCTAAGTGCAATCCCAGGTCTCGGATATTCCGATACACAGACATTGTCTGGTCTCCACATCTTCATTGCACCACACCATCAATGTTCTTTGTGCACTTCATAAGTCCTTTGATGGGCAATAGATGTCGTGCTCCAGGCCATTTGAATAATGCTGTCAAGCGTGTCTGCTCTGGGTCGCATGGCTAGAGCTGGTAAAGTCCTGCTTCCTGAGCTTATGCAGCATTGCTCTAGAGAATGAGTGGGATTCAGGAAGCACTTTACCCCCAGGTACTTGAAAGAAAGCTGCTTTACTTAGGGACAAGCTCCAACTGTCTCTTGGTAACTGAAAAAGTGTATTTTCTGCTACTTCTCTGCATACTTCCTGCCTCTAAAAATATGCCATTTGAGGATGCAGTTTCTAATACCAGTTCACCTGGGAACAGTGCTTGTATGCTATATTGATATTGTACACAATTTCACAACCTTGTAACTCACCCATTGACTAAGCCTTCCAGTCACACTCAATTTACCTTGTTTAGCATTTTCACATGGACTTGTGGTTCTCCCTTGGATTAAGCTGAGAGGTGTTAAAGCCATTTGTCCTACCAGCTTTATCTCCTAAGGCTCTGTCATCCCCTAACCAGAATCTTTTGAGGTTAAACTGGAAACACCATGTCCTTTATCTCCGTCATCCATTCCTCATACAAGCTTTTTTCTCCTTCTCAGATTTTGTCACAGCCTGCGCTACTGATTTTGTAGGCTTCTCCCCAAGTTTTGCCATTTGCTGTGGCCACATCAGGCAAGCCAGAGTGTTGGCATACTGGAAAGGTGTTGAGCTGGAGGATAGTGCATCCCTGCATGTGTTGGAACGCTTGGCGCAGGCAGAGTGTGCCACCCGGAACAAAGCTGCAGAGATAAGCAGGAGTAGAAGCTGGCTGGCAGCACCTGGTCGGTAGGAGGAGAGCAGGAAGTTGTGAAGCACTGCTAGTAAATCAGGTCATTGTAAGGACATAAAAGAAATGATATGGGTAAGATATGTCCTGAGGAGGTGTGTGAAAGGGTGGTAGAAAGGACCCTGCACAGTTATTCTCAAGGGCTGGCTACATATACACCAGACATAGCTTTGAGAATAAACTGTGCTGTCTTCAAGGCTACAAGACGGATAAAGAGTAGGAACTGTGCAATTAGAGGAGTCTTTAATTTCACAGTGAATGGCAGGCAGTAAACCGTGCCAGAATAGCAGTGCTCAGATATCCTCTGACAAGACAGAAAGCAAATTTCCGTATCGATTCAGTATAACATAAAACACAACTTCATTTCAGACACAGCTTTACTGAATGGTAAGCCTACTCCATCAGTCAGGGAACAGACCTGCAGGGAGGAGCAGACACCAAATGTAATCCTGCAGGGAGAGGGGTGAGGGGAGAGGAGAGGAGACATGAACCAGCTGCAATCAAACCCCAAAAGTGGGTTTAACTCCGTTTCAGTAAAGGTGATGAGGGGAACATGGGGAGTGAGGAGATACCTAGTGAAACAGGAACAGCACAATAGAAATAATCCCTTAATAGATGGGGCTGCCAGTTTCTTAGACTGAGGCACTCCATTCAGAGTAAAGGATGGTGCACTACAAACCAGAAGAAACTGCTGCTAAAGGTGAAGATCAGTCCCAAGGTTGAAGAGGAGATACAGGAGAAACTGGCCAGGCTGCATCAGACACAAGCATGACCAGCCTGCAGGACAGGTATTACCCACAGATTCTGAGAATAAATTCAGGCTAGTAAATCCGTTGGTAATTTCAGAATAGCCATGTGCAAGCTCCCAAAATGCAGAGGGAGCAGACGTTTGGGATGTATTGCAAGTGCTGAGAGTAATAGTTTCTCATAGGGGAAGAAGGGGACCTTGACCTTGTCAAGGGATGAGGGAAGCAGGGTGAAATTTAATGGCAGAAAGGGCAGATTAAACACTTGGGGACCCGCAGCAAGGACATTTGCTACAAACTGATGAAATGAAAGCTCTGAAGGAATAAAAAGACCTTACTGCACTGAAGGAAGAATATGAAGCAGCAGCATGATGCTTCTGTGAAAAAGGAATGGCACTATGCTAGGATGCATCAGACAAGTTATTTTTAGCAGAGACAGAAACATTATTGCCATTGCGCAAGGCATTGTGAGACTTCCTCCAGAATATCCTTGCAGCTTTACATCCAGGAAGGATACATTTCCACTGCAAAGAGAAAAACTATTTGGATGCTGAGACAAACAAACACCAGCTGATTAAGAATCTACTAAAAGAGTTGGGTTTCTTCTGGCCAGATGGCCTGAGAGAGGACAGATGTATTTCTGAAGAACCACTGAAAGAAAATTATAAATAAAATTGTTATAAAAATATGTAAGATGTACAATAATGGCAAAAAGTATTTAATAAGTTTAGATGGTGAATTAGAGAGCCTATACCCCTGCCAGGATTGATGTTCTGGACCAGCCTTCCAAGAAGGGTAATGAGGCAGAAAAACCTGTATCATTTTAGCACACACTTTGATAGAATTCCCTCCATTAATTTGTAAGTGAAGGAGCCCTGGAAATGGGCGGCTCAGCCTGGGATACAGATCCAGGTTGGCCAAGGAGTCAGCAATACTAAGGGTGTTTGGAGGAGGTATTGCTTTACCCCAGGTTTCTGGGTTTCTGCTGCTCATTTGATGATGAAGAATATAATTTCCCTCTTAATTTGCTCCTAAACATACTGAGGTTTTCCTTCCTTTGGGAAACTAAAGGCAAGCTCTAGGTCTCATGCATTGGTGCTCCTAGCATTACAGTCTCAGAGGTCTGCTCACACATCAGGCTTAATGCTATTGCCAGATTAGGGTCAGGAGGGAATTTTCCTAGATTGACAGAAAAATTGTGGTTGCATTTTTTGTGTGGTTTTGATTGGGGCCGTTTTGTTTCACTTTGGGTTTTTACTTCCCCAAATTCACATCTATTTTCTAGATCTTATGTAATTTTTTTCATTAATTCTCTCCTATTGCCAAGCTGCAGACCAATGGTCCCTTAATCTTCCCACCTGCTTCCTGTAGCACGTTACAGCTGCAGCTATTTTTCTAAGAGGAGTCAGAAAGCACTTGCAGCACCTAGTTTGTGAGGTGAGTGGAGCAGGTGTCCAGACTAGAAGCACCAACAGGATGTTCACTGCATGTTTACTCCCAGCTGCAGGGACTGGACTACAGGGTGACCCTGGAGGACTGCCCAATGCAGTCACAGTACAACAAGCACACACACAGGAACTGCAGCAGCGGCTGTAAGAGGGAACAGGGGCATTAACCCAGGCTCTCAGCTGTACAAGCACAGATTTAAAGGACACACAACCACCGGCTGACCTCCAGGGCTTATTTGCAGGCAGGCAGGCAGGGATTTGGGATAAGGAATGTGTAAGAGAGCAGAGAAAGTGTGGTGAGAGTGAGGGAGCCCCAAACCTGCAGGTGCTACATGCCAAAGTGGGGTGAGCACCTCTCCCAGCTCTCTGGGGCTCCTCTGAGCCCACCTGTATCAATGCCAGCACCAGGCTGCCATGGCCACTTTCAGCAGGCACCCTGGAGCTGGGTACCCCTGTGAGGCTCCTGGTGGAGGGAATGCAGGCTGAGGAGGCACAGATATGCCACAGCAGCAACCTCTGCTTTGGGTAAGGAGCTCTGAGCCCTTGGGTGTGTTGAGCAAGTCTGAATCTCAAGGACTGGTGGTCCCAGGGACTGGAATAGGTGTCAACAGCAAGGACCATAGCCAGGTTCCTGCCTGGCACCTCTGCCCACAGGGGTCCCTGTCAGCTTTCAGGATGAGTATGCTGAACTTCTTAACTGTGAATATCCTAAGTGTGGGAAAGCACACCCACCCCACAGAAATGTGGGTACTTGGCACCTGGTAGCACCCAGCTCCACGGTCCCAGAATAACCTTTCCTGAGGATATGGGACTGTGCTGTTGCTGAGGAAGTGTTGAGCTCTGCAAAGCAATGAGGACAAGGGCTGTGCAGTCTTCAGCCCTGGGCAGAGATGTGCAAGGAGTGCTGCTGTCAGACTCTCCTGCTGCCCACTGCCTTCTGCACATGGGCTCCAAAACAGCTTATGCACAGAGCACAAGTCCCTCATCTTGTGGGTTTTACCCACTTTGAAAGACCAATTTGGATGCCCTTCCAGCTGCTTTCTAGCTTGGAGATCATGTTCAGAACATACTAATAAAAGAGAGAATGAAAATGGAAAGGGAGAAGGAAGATGTGAAATCAGCATCAATCCCTTAAAGATTTGTTCCAGAAGACTGTAGATAACAGGGCCTGATGCAGGAAGGGACAACTGCTGGAGATTGGAGTCTGTAGCAGGAACAGAAAGTGAAAGGCTGAGAGTGCTTTGAAGAGAAACAGAGTGAAAACCCCAGCTCTGCTTAGTGACCTCTCAGAAAACACCCTCTGTGTGGTTCCCAGCCATGGGCTGCTCCACCTCGGGGCAGAGCCACTTGCACAGGCAGCAAAGGGTGCTGCTGCTCGCGGGAGGAAGGTTGGCTATCCTATGGTGAAGCGGATTTGTTTCCAAGAGAACTGGGGTTCGTACAAAGCCTCACCTTTGCTCCTCACCTCTGGCTTGCCTGCTGAGGCAAAGCATATGCTCCAAGTGCTGCTCCTTGCCACTGTCCCCTGTTCTCTCCAGACAGCTTCCACCAGCACCCATGCTTCCAGAGAGCTGGCTGTGCACTGCTTTCCACGCTCCTGCCTCCTCTTTGCAACAGTGCCTTTACCACTGGCTGGACAGCAGGAAAACACCTTTCTGCAACTCTCACACCCTCCACAACAAACCTTAAATCAATAACCAAGAACACAGGGACAAGTTATTGCTAACGGAAACCATTAAACTGTAACACAAGGGAATAAAGCCAACCTCTAACACTCAGAAGATTTATAGGGCACAACAGCAGGGTGTTAATTCTTTTGGCAACACAAACGCTTTCATACCCCCTGCCTTTCCTCACCCACAGGAGCAGTGAGAGGAGAGGGGACCATGTGCAGCCCAGCTGTAGGAACACAAGGATACAGCCTTGTTCACGCAACAGTTAGCAGCACACATATTTGGGGTGATGCCGTGCTCACAGGGCTACCCAAATGCACACACTCCATGGACTAGCATATGCCCAGGGGTTCCCGGGGCTGCTGACAGCAGACATCCCCCGTGCCCAGCTCCTCTTTGCCTACAACACTATCCGCTCCTGCCTGCCTTTTCAGCTCCACCACAGTTTCAAGGAAAGGCTGTAAAGAAACTTTCAGATCACCTAAGTATTTGTAGAAACAAGCCCAGCTCTAAGGCATACAAGTCCTTCCTCAGGCCTGAATCACCCAACAGCTGGGGAGTGTTTTCACAGCTGGTTTAACAGACTCTCTCCCTGTAACGCTTGGATCCACATCTGCCACTGGTGTGGCATCTCTGAGACCAGGGAGATGCTGGTCAGCACCACCATTGGCCCAGCAGCTCTTGGCAGGAGAGGGGCTGCAGATGTGCTGCAGCCACAGGGCTTTGCATGAACTCACAGAAAGGGACACACATCCTCCCCACAAGACCCCACTGAGCCCTGGCTGTCACCCCCTCCTTCGATGTCCCTGGAAGAACTGCATTGCTGATGAACAGCCCCCTGCCTGCCTCCCTCTATCCCACTCACACCCTTGCCTGCAGCTGCCTCCTTGGACCCTCCCTTGTGTAAAGTCCAGGGCCAGGCAGGAGAGGACAGGGTGGGAGCTCACTCAGGGCCCACCTGCAGGCAGCCTTACTGTGCCCCACATCCCTGGGTACTGCGGAGGCCTCCCAGGGCTGAGCGGTGCAGCAGCACAAGTCATCAGTGTGCAGGCAGAAGCAGGAGACCTCGCTCCATCTAGGGGGGCAGCGAGGGAAGAGGTGGGCTCCAGCCACAGTGCTGGACCGTAAGAGTGCTGCAATACACCCAGGCACAGCCACGAAGGGCTCACAGCCTTGAACGCGATCCAAGCGGCAACATCAGCATCAACTTGGCTGAACGCCCCACCCTGAGTTTATTGCCCCGATTCCCCTCCGTGCTCTCACACTATTGGAGTGGGTGCTACCTCCACCAAGTAAGGGATCTGAAGGGACTGTGACCAGCCCCCTCCCACCCCAAACACCATAAAAAACCCTGGGAATGGCATGGGGGTCAATCCCCTGCCCATCGCTTCTCTCCACACCCTCCCAGCTCTGCACTGCCCAGTTGGGCAGCTGCAGGCTTCCCTAACTCAGGGTGTGCCAAGAGAGGGCTCAAACAGGTGTCACTGCACCCCACCCCAAGCCTCTCCCTGTCCTGAAGCCAGGGTACTCAATGCCATCTTGGTGTTCCCAGTCAGCACTGCCACCTGCAAGGGACCAGCCCCACCTGCAAGGGAACCCCAAGCTTGTCCCAGCCCAGGAGCAGTCCAAGGCAGGGCTTTTCTTTGACTGCCAGCACAAGAGCAGGGAGCACGAAAGATGCTTGGCAGCAGGCCCAAGCATGCTCCCTTGGGGGCTGCCTGTGATCGCTCCTCTCCTCCATGAGCTGCAATGCACTGAGAGGGCCTAGACAGGCGTCATCTATCCCTCCCTGCCACTGGCCATCCTTTCCTGCCAAGCACCATGCTGCTGCAGGCAGCTGTAATCTCTCTGCAGTCACACAAACACCTCTCCCTCGGGGAAAACCCAGAGATGAGATGTCCCCCCTCTTCTTCCTGCGAGGCGAAGCAATAGCAAGAAGCAGGCTCGAAAGGAATAGGGACACAGGGCAGTGTGCTCGGAGCGAGCAGAGCCTTGCCCGAACTCTGGCCAAGGGCTAGAGCGCGTTCCCAGCCCACTGCCGGGAGTGGCGGTGGAGGATCTTGCACTGCCCCCCCGTGGCCATTACGGAAGGTGCAGGTGGCCCCAAAACGGCTGGGAGCCTCGGGGTGACAAGTCCTGCAGCCAGCAGAGCCCAAGAGACTGTCAGAGGGGTCCTCAGAGAGGCATTCATCCCGTGCCAGGCCATTGCAGGCTGCCACAGTGACAGTCACACGCTCGGTGACCTGAGCCCTGCCCCACTCTCCCCAGACATCCCACTCCTGTGCCCAGTCCACAACCTGTGCAACATTTCATGGGGCTGTACCACAGGCAGAGTATCTGGGGTCTTGAGGGGGGCACAGCCTAAGTGCACACCTGGGAATAGCCCACACAAAGGAGGAAACAAGGCAGTGCTGCTGTTTGGGCATCCTTATTTATTATATGTCTGGGGCAAGCCCAGGGCTGCCAGTTGCCTGGACTGCTCCAGTTGAAGGCCAATGACCCATCCGCCTTAAATATTGGTTATAAAACAAATTTTTTTCCTTTTTCATTTTATTAAAAATCTCATCTCTCTCTCCATACTTTTTTTGCCTTTTGTATTTGAGTATAAAAGTGGGGGCGGGTGCTCCGCCTTGCCTGCCGCTACCTCCGCAGGCTGCGCTGTGCCTGCCGCAGCAGAGTGTCAAAGTCCAGGGAGTCAAACTTGCTCTTGACGGGAGCTGGGTCAAAATCTTCACGGTTTGAATCTGGAAGAGATGGGGAGAGGCTGTCTTGAGCCCCTGGAAACACTGGCACAGTTCTGGCCATTCCCACAGCAAACTTCTTATCTTGTTTTGCCTGCCAGCCTCTAGACCCAGAGTTGGGCCGGCCTCCAACACAGTGCTCGAGAGACAGGGAGCCCCCATTCAATCCTTCAGGGCAGGACAGTTCCTGGATGCGACTCTGCTGCCAACCCTGACTGACCCCAAGGATGGGGACTCCTACGCCTCTGGAAAGAAGAGAAGGACCCAGGGAGGCCAACCCTCAACTCAGAGGTTGTGCAACTCACCCAAGTCAGCGTAGTTCCTCCTGCAGAACTGCCTGCGGCCACCAAAGCACAGGTCAAAGGGCTGCTCATCTGGGCGCCGCAGCTTGTGCCCACTCTCAATGGCGGCGAAGGCTTCCTCAGCATACCGGTAGGTGACAAAGCCATAGTTATCCCTGACATTGGAGGAGATCAGCAGCAACAGTTATGTTTGTCCCCCCTTGGTCTGCAACATCTCCTTGAGTAATGGAAAAAGGGACAAGAGGAGTCATCCCTGCGGAGGGACTGACCCATCTTCCCACAGCTCTTACCCCTCAGAGCGGAAATGCAGGGTACACTCCTCAATGTCCCCAAACACAGAGAAGCGGTGCCGCAGCTCCGACCGTGTCATCCTGCTGGGGATCTTGCCGATAAATACAACTCGTCGCTCCTCCTGCGGGCAGGGATGCGCCATTCATAAGCAGGACCACTCACACAGAACACCCTTCCCTGCATGGCCTCCCACCACACTGTGCCCTGGCCAGGGCCTCCCAGCAATGCTGCTGGCAAGGCTGCAACCCCGTAGCTTTTTGAAGTGACAGAGGGGCTACGGACCCCCAAATTTCCAGTCCCAGATTCCCAGCCCTCCATCACTCACTATTGCACGTTCCTTCTGGAGGATCCTCTGCCTTTGGTAGTGGTCCTGTGCATCATAACTGTATCTGTCAAAGCAGAAACCAGACACATGAGCTACAGAATCATGGGGGTGTCAGAAGAGGGATTCCAAACACAAGGGAGATCTTGAAGGAGTGGGTCCATCCCTCCTCCACAGGAGGCTGGGAGATGGGCTGGGGAGAGCTGACACCCCTGCAGCATGGCCATGCTCACCTTCTCCACCTGTTACTCCTCCCGCGGGGTGAGGGGGAGCGGGACTGGCTGCGGGATGTCGACCTGGATGAGTAGGAGGATGTTGATGATGAGGATGAGGACCTGTCTCGGGACCTGCCATATGACCCACAGCTGGAGCGAGAGGAGGAGCTGTGGGAACATCTTGAGCGGTACCTGGGGGAAGGAGATATATAGCTGAGCCCTCCCTCTGTCCAGCATCATGAGGCTCCAAAGTAGAAAAAGATATCCATCGTCCCCATGGTATCCAGCATCCCACTCAGACAGGACCTATCCCCAGGATGGAGAAGCCTCCGCCCAAGATTGCCAGGGCAGCAACAACACTACAGAAATGTTGCTCCATTTGGCTCCCAATGCCACAAAGAAGAGGGAGCAGGCTCACAGGAGGCACAGCTTCTGAAGACCAAGAAATACTCATGGGAGAACTGTGAAGCACAGGGCTGCGACAGGGAGGGCCCAGAAAGGGCTGGGACTTCTGTGCTGAGCCCCACACGATGCACAGGACAACACTATATCCACGTCGTGCTCAACAGCTGAGTCAACAGAGACTGCAAGAGCTTCTACAGCAGGGCCAGGGAAAGCTTAAGGACAGCAGGACCAAAACACGTCTGGGATTAAGCTATGCTGCCTCCAGCCAGGAGCACAGTCCCCCTCCAGGCATGCTGGCCATAGGTGGTCCCTGCCATGGGCAAACCCAGGCCTGGCAGGACATGCTGCCTGGCTCTGCCACATATTCTCCTGGAGGACAGCAAGTCAGGGTGGCACAGTACACGGGGACATTTTCCAGCACAAGGCCAGCTGATTTGCTGGAAAGCCAAGCCAGACGTGTTGCTTGACAATCCCCAAGCTGCACAACCCCCAATCCATGGAACATGGCACTTTTATACCTGCCCTTTCCAGCTCCAGCCTCTGCATTTACTGGCCATCAATGAAGGGGTCTTGGTTGGACAGGCCCCTCATGCCCACGGACATCTCCAGAACTGGCTGAACACCAAGAGAACAGCAGAAAGAGAAACCCTTCACCAGCTCCAGTGCCTCCCTGCCCAGGTGGGACAGGCTGCACATCACTCAGATGCACAAGGACTCTGAAAGAAATGCATCCCACAGAGTCCTAAGTGTCCCACTTTCCTACACAGCCACCTGCATAAGGAGAACATGGAGCCCCCAAGGCAGTCAAACCAGACAGGTTTTTCCCTGCTTGCCTCCAGCAGCTCCCTGGAGAGCTTCACTGTGGCTCCTCTCATTTCTATACCAAGGGCAGCAGCAGCTCCACAGCACAAATATGAACACCTGCCATAATACTCCAGAAAAAGCATCCAAAAGCAAAGATGCAGCCAAGGACTTGTAACATGGTCTGGGTGTTCCAGAAGGAGTAAGGAAGTCTGGCTCAATAGTGCCTTTGCAGGCATATGGGCCCAGATGTGGGCTTCAGCAAAAAATGGATAGGCAGGGTGTTGCTGCAGCTCCCCTACCCTCTGTGAGCCAAACATCTCTTCAGAAGGGACACAAGGACAAAAGCATCAAATCCAGCCATCTAGTAGGACCATAAAAATGTGTCTGGGCTCTTGCAAAAGACCGGCCACTGGACAACTGCCTGTCTTAGGCTGTAATGAAAGATGTAACCAGAAGTATGTATTCTATCACCAGCTGTTAAAACCAGGTGGGGCAGTTTTCTTTATCTCTTCCATGACCCATCCTCCATCCAGGGAAATATCTTCAGTTAATGGGCCATTCACTCTCACTGCATAAAATTACATCATGCCATTGTGAGATGCTCCACCCAGGGGGAGGAGCCAAGCATTCCTACCCAAAGGAAAATCTGATATTTGGAAAGCCAGGAGACTCTTTTTCCACTGGATTCCCAGAGGAAGACCAGGCCCATCTACACCACCCCTGGCCCTTCAGAGGAAAACTACACCTTTCTACAGGATCACTGCTTCAAAAGAACCACACCTGTCACTGCAGGACTGCAGCCACCATTTAATCGGACTGCTACCAACACCCTGACCAACAGGGAGTCAGATTGTATTCGGGCTCTGTCAGTGATTATTTGTATTACTGCATTATTATTTTAATTTCCTAGTAAAGAACTGTTATTCCTATTCCTTATCTTTTCCCTATCTTTGCCTGAGAGCCCCTTAATTTCAAAATTATAATAATTCAGAGGGAGAGGGTTTACATTTTCCATTTCAAGAGAGGCTCCTGCCTTCCTTAGCAGACACCTGTCTTTTCAAACCAAGACACTGCCCCAAGAGCAAGCAACAATCCACTGCTTACCTTCGCCACCGCTTGGGAGGTGGGGAGAGCGACCGTGACCGGGATCGGGAGGACGAGGATGAAGATGAAGATGAGGACTCACTAGCTCCATCCGAACTGGAGCTGAAAGAACGGCTGGCACGGCTCCGGCCGGCCCTCCAGCTGTCAGTTGAGGGGCTGGGTGAGTCCTGGGGTCTCCGGTAGCAGCGCAGGGACCTCTTGGCAGCAGCATGGCTGGGCTGGGCACTGGGAGTCCGCACCTCCTGGTCCCGGCAGGGAGATGCAGCTGGAGACAGAAGCACTGAGGTGGGGGGACTGCTGCACCCAGTGGTGGCCTTGTTGGGGATGGTAGTCCGATAATCCAGGGGAGCTAGGCAGGCCATCCCCAGGGGCTCCGGGCTGTGCCCCATGGTGGTGTTAGGGGCTGGTGGGGTGGGCTCAGGTTGGTCCAGCGTCCGTTTGGTTAAGGAGGAGATGGGTTTGATAGTGATATCCCGGTGGTGTTTGACATTCCAGCGGGAGCCACCTTCAGCAGGGGGCTGCGTGCCAGGGATATTGCTGCTCTCAGGCCGTGGTGCACCCAGGACGCAGTAGTCATGGTCTCCCGAGCAGACGTGGTTGGGGGCTGTGCTGGCGGGGGCTGTGCTGGCAGGGGCTGGCACCATGCTCTTCACCTGGATCTTGTTTGGGGGCAGTGGCTTGGCTTTCATCAGCTTGGTTGTCTTCTGGGGCCCTTCCTGGGGCACGGACCCAGGTGACTTGGTCTTGGCCAGCAGTGAGACAACAGGCAAAGGCTTCCAGAGCTGGTGAGGAGGTGTTGCTGGGGGCGTGAGGCCTGGGAGAGCACCAGAATGCTTACAAGAGCAGCCCTTCGTTGCAACGCACCCAGCTGGGGCTCCCTCATATCCCAGCCCCCCTCACTCACCAAGGTGTCCCCCCAGACACACAACAGCCCTGCCATGACACAGCAGACTACCCTCCCTCGCCCCAAGTATTCATTACCTGCCACATTGGCCAGCTCAGAGGCCTGCAGGCCATCTGGGGGCTTCCTGTCCTGTTGGGTTGGTGCATCCTGCTGGGTCTCAGGCCTGAGAATGGGAAAAGAGCTTTGTCAAACACAGCAGGCAAAGCCCACCCCCACTCCCCACACCTGGGGCACCCAGTCAATCTGCCCCACTGGCCAGTTCAGGAGGACAGAGGATCCAAGAGAGCTGCAAGGATAAAACACAGCCTGGTCATGCCAATCAATCACTGCTTGTCCCAAGTTCTCCCCCTAAGTGCCAGCTCTGTCCCAGTCTGAGCAACAAGCTCAGCCCCTCCTGGGCCAATAGACACAGCCCCAGCACACTTCAAATCCTGCCAGGACTGAAAGCTGCCCTGTGCCCTTGCTCTGCTGGGCTCCATGCTGGGCACCAACTGCCAAGGTTTTGATACTCACCCAGAGCTCCCTGTCAGCTGCCTTTCCTCAGGGGGCTGTACAGGAGTTTCCTCCTTCTTGGCTGAAAAGACAACAGGTAGGTGAGAGTGGCAACAAGTGGGGCTGAAAGACAGGGTAAACAAAGGACCCCAGGAACAGCTCAGAAGAGCACAGCACCTGAAACACAGCTCCCTGAAGACAGGAGCTGCACATCATTTTTCCTTCACAGACTCTTCACCACCCCTTTGGTTGCCATGGGGACCCCCAGGTGTTTCCACAGGCCAAGGAGATGGAGGCAGAGACAGCCACAGGACAAAACACCCGCGCAGGGTAACCTGAGCCCACAGGCAACAGCATCACAGCCCTCCCACTACCACCCTGACACAGGGAGCATGGACAGCCCAGGGAGGCCAGCATGGCATGGAGGGAGCCCTGTGGGGGACTGCATGCCAGATACGCACCTTCAGACTTCTCAAACTGCTCCAGCAGGCTGGACAGGTCGGTGGCTTCAATCCCTGAGCCAGGGAGAAAGCACAGCAAGTCAGATCAGCTAGAATTCCCCCAGCACTGAAGTGATGCACCCCAAACCCATTCTCCCCCTGCATCAGCCTCTCTGGATGGTGGGGCAAGTACTGGGGAGGAAAACCAGTAACAGAGCCTGCAGCAGCTATGTGTCTCCCACAACGACAGGAGCACCCAGCTCTGCAGTCCCAGAAAGGAGTAGTTTCAGGACAGCCAGGCCAGACCATCCATTGTAAGCAACATCCTAGCAGAGTACTGGGAAGAGACTGCAAGCCTGTGGGCATAGCTTTGCCACCCTCACCCCCAGAAGTGCCAAGAACCGGTCCTGCTACCCAGGTTGCCGGCAGCACTGCAGCCTTGCTGGCTGCTGACACTCAACCCAGCGTCCCGCAGCCCTCCCACTCACCGATCTCGCTGATGAAGGCTTGCACAATGTCCTTGCTGCTGTCTCTGGGCTGGGCTGGGCTTAGGAGTGGCTGGTGCCTCCATGGCCGCACAGTGGGTGCCTTGGTGGGAAGGCTGCTCTCTCGACCTGCTTTCCGTGGTGGTGCCACAGCCTGGGAGGTGGATTTTTGGCCAGGCAACTCCTGCCCAGCAGCTGCCTTGGGCTCCAACAGGGCTTTCTCCGCTGCCTCCTTCCCTGGCCCGACAGCCTTCTCCATGGCGTGAGTGCTAGGGGACTCCCCAACAGGGGCAGAAGACACCTCTGCTGGGCAGCAGATGGCAGCTGGGGGGGCCTTTGGGAGCTGGTTGGGAGTTGCAGCTTGGGACTCCTCCAGAGGCTGAGTGGGGACAGCCTTGGGGACTGGCAGTGCAGGAGGGACCCTGCTGGGCTGGGCAGTGGCAGCTGAGGGGGCTGGCAGGGGCTGGGCTGGGGCTGGAGCCAGAGGGGCCTTGGGGAGGGAGCTCTCTCCTGCCATCCGTGCCTGCCTCCTGGGATCTGACACCCTGCCAGCTGCCGGCCTGGCTGGGCCACCTGCAGGCCCCATCTCGCTGGTCGGGGCAGTAGGTGACTGGGCGGGGAAGGCTGGTGGCTCCAGGCAGCTGAGCATAGGGGTGGCAGAAGACTGCCCATGCAGAGGGGCTGTGCCAGGGTGGCTGCCAGCTGGGAAGGCAGTGGTGGCCTGCACTGCTGCTCCGGGGTCCCTGTACGCAAGGGAAGGCACCGGAGGTGGCATGGGGATTCCAGGCCAGTAGGATGGTGGTGCCCACCCAACTGGGGCATAGGGGCCACCTGGGCCAAATGGCGGCGGTGGTGGCAAAGGTGGAGGGGGCCAGGCCATGGCTGGAGGTGGGAGGCCAGGCACCACGTGAAAAGTACTGGAGGAGCTGGCACTGGGTGGTGGGGGCAAACCATGGCAGCCCATGGGCTGCGGGCTGAAGCAGGGCCAGGAAGGCACTGGTGGGTAAAGGGCATAAGCACCGGCAGAGGCTGGCGGCATCCCAGTGGGGGCCACCCCAGCAGCTGGGGGCACGTTTGGTGCGACAAAAGGCATTGGTGTTGATGGGGGTGGTGGGGGTGTGGCAGGTGCTGGGGCTGAGGTCAGAGCAGTGGGAACTTTGCTGGCAGGAGAAGGGACAGCAGCAGGGCTGGTGGGTTTGTCTGGTCCCTTCTGAGCACCGTCTGCCTCAGTGGTGGAGCGCACGGGTGACACCAGGCAGGGGATCTCTGCCAGCTCTGTCGGAAGCTCGGGGACACTGGGCCACTTGCTGGCCACTTGCTTCTTGCCTTCCTGGCTGCCACCCGTGCTGGGCTGACGGTGCAGCATGCGGATGCGGTACTCACGCAGGCTCAGGGCCTTGGGTTTGGCTTCTTTAGGCAAGCCCTCAGTCGGCTCTGCTGCTGGCAGGCTCTGGGCAGGCTCCAGCCCAACACCTTGCTCTGGGAGCTGAGAGGCAGCCTCCGAGACCCCACTGCTCTGTCCGGCAGATGGCTGCGCATCTCCCTGGCCCTCAGCCTGGTCTGTCAGGCTGGGACGTGCAGCTGCTGGCTGCCCCTCCACACTTGGTGCAGTCTTCTCCAGGGACACCAGAGTCTTGTTCTTCTCCAGGGCCACATTCACGGTTTCTGGTGCTGGCTCCTTCTGCAGCTCCTGCTTCACCTTCTTGGGCAGGAAGGCTCCTGCTGTGCTCCGAGGCCTGCCCCGGGGCCGTGGTGCCCGCTCAGCATGCAGCTCCATCTGCCCCTCCTTCCTGGCTCGTTCCAGCTGCTGTGCCAGGAAGTCTGAGACCTGAACAGAGGGACACTCTGCCCGCTGCCGGCTGATGGCTGGCTGGACATGGGGCTGTCCAGAGCCAGCAGAACGGAGCCGGTGGGCTACGCAGTCCTTGCCAGGCCTGGCCTGCTTGCTTTGGTCCTCCTCTGCTTTCTTTTTCCGACTTTTCCTTGCTCTCTCACAGCCCCGTCCCTTCTCAGAGCATTCACGTTTTCCACCTGCTGGGGCTTCTGTGCTGTGCCAGGAGCTGCTGTTGGGACCTGAGGCTCCAGGTGCCACTGTCACCGGTGGGGAGGTGGCCTCTGGAGTAGTGCATGAAGGCTCCTTCCCAGGCAATTTTTCCTCCTTCTCCTCTTCCAACCCATTTTCCTGGGTTGGAGCTCCTGGCAGCTCCCCTCGATCTTCTGGGATTGACTCCCTGGTAGCCTCCTCTACTCCCAGGAGCTGGGGCTCCAGGTCAGGGGAGCTGGGAGTCAAGGGCTGCAGAACCACAGGGATCTCCACGCTCTCTCCCTCTCCAGGCACAATTTCCAGCAAGACAGGACTGCTCAGAAGTTCCTTGGCCACAGGCTCCGTGTCACGGTCCAGGCAGACAGTGAAGGTGGGCAGGCAGTAGGGGTGCATGGACTTCACCAGCTCACTCAGGGATACATCACCTGTGTTGATGATGCAGGGGTCTTCATGCTCCTCCAGCGCCGCCCCTGCCTCACTCACACAGAAATCCACAGCTTCCATGCTGCTGTCTAGCTCCTGGCTCAAGGCAGCCTCTTCCTCTTCTTCCTCCCCATCACTGCGCTGTGGCAGGGGCTGCTCTCGGGCTCGGTGCCAGCCCACCTTCCTCTCCACTCTCGGGGTACTGCAGACTTGCTTCTTTGGCAGCATTGGGTCCTCGAGGCCATGAGTAGCACGGTCCCAGGCCACGTCTGTGTCAGTCTGGGAAGGGGGACCACAGCAAACATCAGTTCCTGGGCTTGTAGCAGCACTCCCCCAGGACAGCCAACTGGGTCTGCTGCAACTCTACAGCAAAGCCCCATGGCCAACAAAAAGCTTTTGACACACATTTGACCTGCTCAGTAAAACATAACAGAGCTGGAAATCTGACACTCCTATGGGAGCATCCCCAGTCCCTGGCACCCACCACATGAGGCAGACCCTGCTCCCACTGCCACTGGTGCCTTGCAAAAGCATTGTCTCAGGGAAAGGTTGCCTGTGCCAGGAGGGAAGGCCGGGGCTGCAGCAGAGGCAGTTATCCCAGCACCACCTGGGATACCGCCCAGTTATCCCAGCACCACCACCCAGCACTGCTGCTTCAGCTTCCCCTGCTCAGCTGCTCACCTTCCCAACCACAGAGACACTGCTGCTGCTGCTGAGAGGCCTGAGAGCCTTAGGCTGTTCCAGGGTAGGGCTCTCACACTCCAGCAACGGGCGGGATAAGGTGAGAAACTTCTGAAACTGGAAAGATGGACAGAAGATGAGACAGTGGCAGGTCTATGCTGCTGGAGGGGACAGGCCACCCCCGGCCCCACAGTGTCCATGCACTTCACCCCACAAAGCCCAAGAGCAAACAGCCCTGTTTCACCACACTGCACACAGCTCCCATTGGGGACATGCTGCTCCCCAAAGCCTCTAGCACATCTCTGGCTCTATATAAAGACTCAAGGGGGAGGCATGGCCCTCCAGAGCACTTCTCTCACATTGGAACTGTCACGAGAGTACATCTCAGGGTACTATGGACCAGGGTCCTACTGCTTCAGGGCACCCTCATGTTAGGACCTAGCAGAGCCCTGTCTGAGCATCTTCCCATGGGCTCTGGGGTCAGACTGCATCTGCCCCTCAACTTACCGAGGGATTCTCCCGCTCACGAGGTGAGGTCAGCAGCTCTGCATCCATGATGGTATCAAAGGGGGACAAGGTCTCATCATCCGTGCTGTCCAGGATCTCTGTGATGGCAGTCAGCAGGGACAGCTCGTTCTGTGCATCCAGGCAGGCCTTGCTCTGCTGCAAGGGTAGGGACAGTCTCAGAGGACGACGGGATACAGCCCTAAGACCTGGACATTGAGGACACTGCCATCACCCCCACCCATGCCATAGCCAAGACCAGCGTGGCCGCCACATCCCGCATCTGTGCGTGAGCTCCCACCTCGCTCAGAGAAAGATCCTCAATGATGGAGATCACAGAGGAGTCAAGATAGTTCTGCATTGTCCCCAGGATCTCTTCAGCTTCTAAGATGGTTTCTGCATCCAACGATGTTAAGTTCAGGTCATCGTCCTCGAGGGAAAAGCACTGTTGAGGAGCATGGGGAGCCAGGTAAACACTTTGCACAGCCCCACTACCAGCACTGATTTCCTCACAGTACACATGGGCTCCCGACAGCCTCTGCTGCAAACAGTGGCTGGGCACCCCCAGCACCCTGAACACGCAGGGGAAGCAGATGGGACGCAGCTGCAGGTCAGAAGGCGGCAGAGGGGACCTTCCCCCTTGCTTTCAGGGGAGTCCACTGCACAAAGGCCTGTGCTGCTTTCAGCCCGAGACCCTTCCAATTACTCAGGATGCCTCCACACCAAAAATTTCTGCCTGATTCACTCTGCAGCTGCATGACTGGGAAAGATGAATGGATAAAACACCAGGCTCTACCCAACACCACACAGTGGTAGTGCAGGGACAGGCTAGCTCCAGCCACCTCATGGACTGTCACGCGCTCCTCCAATTCCGGCTGTTGGCGCTTCAGATAAGCCCAAAACCATTACAAAACTCATAACAAAAGTGCAGGAGTCAGCAAGAGGGGTGCAGCCAGCTGCCACTGCCGAAGCCCTACCCCAATACCTCTGCTGCAGGCTACAAGAGGACATGGTCTGTGCTTGCAATCCAGGACCAAAGCAGCTTTGTTACTCTTCCTCCTTCAAATTCCCAACCCCACATCCTTTTCAGTCCCCCAGCCACCTCCAGGGATGCTTGGGTAACTTCAAAAAAGTATTTGCACTGCACTCCAGGGTGTCACACAGCCATGCTGCAGGACGGCCAGGAAAAGCCAGATGCTGGGCAAGGGCAGGGGCTGCAGCCCCCAGTTGAGCAGAGCCACAGGACACACAGAGCAGAGCAGCAGCACAGGCATGCCACCTGCATGAGACAGGATGGGAATTCCTGTTTGTAGATGGGCTTATGCAGAGAGATAATGGAGGCTGGGAAGATAAGGGCACCAAGGACAGAGCCCTGGGAGAGTACACTTCCCTCCCAAAGCTAGCTGGGAGCAGGCTGCAACCCATCTTCCTGCCCTTGGAGCAGCAGCAGCACTGTGAGAATACGGCTGAGCCTTGGGGGATGCACATATGATGCAGTTCACCTCTGTATCATGTAGGTACCACAGCTTGCGTGAGCCTGTGCCCATGCAGAACAAATTGTACCTTGTCCCTAGAGAGAAGCTGCTAATACTTTGAAATCCTCTTCTAGCAAGCAGTAAACTGCACCAGAGAGACAGCAGGCATTTCACTAAATAGATGCTTCTAAAATACAACAGCACCAAAGCCACACGCCCAAACCCCTGGTCCCTGGGGCTCTTCAGAGACTTGCTCATATAAGACTAAGCAGGCACCGCTGGCCACAGCACAGCCAGGAGCCCTGTGCAACCCCAGAACACAGGCACCCCAAGACCAGGCTGGGAATCAAAGCCAGGACACCCAGAGCAATGCTCCGAAGCTACCCATCCCGAATTCCCCCAGACTGTGACGTGACAGCCTGAAGGACCAGGAGTTTACAGTGGTTTGGGGCTCAGCAGACAGCTTGCCAACCCAGAGCAGCCTCTCCCAGGGCCCTCTGCCTGGAAGTGGAGCCCACCAGTGATACCAGGACACCACTCCACCCCACCATGCAGATCAGGCTACGGAGCAGTTTTAGAGCAGTTTTCCTGCTCAGCATCTCCAGTCCCCTCCCTCACCGGTGCTGGCTGCTGGGCAGAGCGCAGCGCAGAGCCTGCTGGCAGCTCTCTAGGCGCAGCCTGGCTGCGATTCCCGACCAATCCTCACGCAGATACTGGGAGGACATCCAGGCTCACACGCCCAGCCCCGGAGTGCAACCCTGAGTCAGCGGTGACCGGCAGGCAGAGGTACCCGGGCCACGGATAGAGGCAGCAGGATGGAGCACCAGCAGCCCAGGGACGCAGGGACCATCTGACCCCTGCCTGCAGATGGCAAAGGGATGCGAAGGACACCCCGGGGCTGCACAGCCCGGCCCATCTGGCCACAGGGCGGCTCTCCCCAAAGAAAACATGTAATAAAAGGTTTCCAGCTGTGATCAGCGCTGGACATTAGGAGGGAGGGAAGTAAAACCCTCCCACTCAAATGGCCTCTTCCTGTGGCTCCTGTCCGCAGCCCGGGAGGGAGGGAGGGCAATCTCTCATGCCTTCCTCGACTCCCTTGACTCAGCGCCTTGCAACAAGGAGTCTCACAGCCGTGAGTCACCGGCCTGGGCTGTATTCCCCCAAGATTCCCTTTGATCCACCTGGGGACGGGCACCTCCTGCAGCCCTCATCACTTGAGCATCGCTTGTGCGTCGGGGCGGGGGTACAAACCAGCCCAGCCTGCTCCAGCGTCCCTGCCCGCTCTCCTCCCCGCCAGAGACCCCTGTCACTCCTAGCCCGGAGGGGAGGGGGGAACCCGCCGTGCCTTCCTTCACAGCTCCCTGTGTTTGCTTTAAGCAGCGCTGCAGGGAAGAGGGTCACGGGAATGTTCAAGGACAGGCTTCGGCTCTGGACACGCTGTGCCCAAGCAACCAGCACTGCCGGGGAGAAGGGAGGATGCCCACAGCCCCAGAGCGGGCTTTGGGCACGCGGGGTACTGGGACTGGAGCTAACTGCTTGCAATGGACGCAGTCTAAGCGAGGCCACCAGCTCTTCTGGCACCCACCCGGCGCAGGGCACCCTGCGCTCGCTGCTCTGGTCCCCGGAAGGGACAACGGGGGCCCCCGCAGGCCGCTGCTGACACGTGTGCCTGGCGTGCTGCGGCTACGCCCCGAGCACAGGGCGGCCATGGTCCCCGGCTCGGGAGCTGCCAAGGCTGCTCTTACAGCGCCGGGGCTGCCGGCAAGGGCGCGGAGTAAGCCCGGGAAGCCGGGGGGCTCCGCCCGGCCAGCGCGGCACAGCCAGAGGATGCTCCGTGGATTCCTCTGGTGCTTTCGGAAAACATCAGGCGGGAACACACCTCTCTTCCCCCATACGCAGCCCACTCTGCTCGCGTCGGGGAGGGGCGAGACGGGGTTGGCGTCCTCCAGCCCGGGGTCAGGATGGGGGGTCTCCCCCGCAGCCCCTCAGCCACGCAGGAGGACCCTGACGGACGCAGAAGCCTAGGGCTTCCCCCCAAAAAATCCCGACAAACGTACAACGCAGATGCCCCTGCGTCCCCTCCTGGGGTGCTGCATCCCCGCGCTCCCTGTCCAGACAGCAGCGCGCTCGCACCCAGCCCAGGCCCGGCAGGAGCCCACCGGGGCCGGTGACAGCGGCAGCGCCGGGACCACACCTGCCCCGGCGCGGGAACCTCTTGCTGCGGGATAAAACCCCGCTTCCCTTGAATAAGCTCTCTGTACGGCTGGGGGAACCTGCCCCGGCCCGGGTCACGTTCTGGAAGCAGAGCTCCTGCCACCGAAACCGGCGGGTGTCGGTGTCCCAAACCGCGCCAGTCCCAGCNCCGCGGCCGCAGGTGCCATAGAGCGGCGCCGGGATGGAGGGACCGCGGGGGAATGACGCGAGCGGCATCCCCCTGTCCCCCACTACCCAAGGCCGGGGTGTCATCTCCCGCAGGGGACACCAAGCCACCCGTCTCGCCGAGTCCCGAGGCCGTGGTGCGGCCCCCCTAGCCTCGTAATCTCCCGCGCCGACCGACACCCCACGCCGGCGAGAGAGCTTCGGGCATCCCATTCCCCC
>VXBC01006750.1:312977-346619 GCA_013399945.1 Ploceus nigricollis
CTCCCTGTCCCCAGCTCCCCTCCCCCTCCTCGGCTTCCCTCTCCATCCTTACCCAGTTCTCCTGTCCCTCATCCCTCCCCAGCTGCTCAGTGCATCCTTGGCCCCTCAGCTCGTTCTCTCTCCTCCAGCTCCCATGTCTGTCCTCCCCCTCCCTGCCTGTGGTGTTCCTCCCTTCCCCTGGCTCCCCTTTCTTTCCACCACGTATTGCTTTTGGAGGGGCACCCCCAGCCTGGTGGGGTGCTGCCACCAGCCCCCATGCCCTGCTGTGCCCTGCTCCATCCCAGCCCACAGCTCCCTTTGTTCTTCTCCGGGTTCCTTCCCCTGCCAAAGCCCCTTGACAGCTGCCCCACGCCCTCCTGGTCCCCCTGCCTGAGCTGTCACGGGGTTTACGGGGCCAGTGCCCAGCTCTTG
The DNA here is from genome assembly GCA_013399945.1 of Ploceus nigricollis. Lineage (NCBI taxonomy): Eukaryota > Metazoa > Chordata > Aves > Passeriformes > Ploceidae > Ploceus > Ploceus nigricollis. The sequence goes on from VXBC01006750.1 coordinate 313,389, forward strand.
GGGCTGCTCACCTGCCGCACCTCACTGCTTGCTGCAACTTCATCCTTGCTCGCAGCTCAAAGGCTCCCACCAGCCTCCCACGGGTGCAAAGGGAATAAAAGGTCCAAGGGGTGCAAACACATGAAAGCCACACATCTTTCAGAAGCTGCCTTGCTGGGTGTCCAGGCACAGGGGGCCGTGGGCACAGGGAGCTCATTTTCCCTGGCAGACAAAGCACTGGCTTTACCTGGGCCAGCCAAAAGTGGGGACCAAGCTGAGGGTGAGCACAACATCCTCGGGAGTGGGGAAGACTCAGAAGCTCCAGTTTAAGAGTCAGCATGAATGCCAGAGCTGTGGAGGGGTGTCTTAGCTTGGTGGGTGTTTTCCTGGAGCCCCTTTGGTAGAGCCTGCTGTGGTAGGCTGCCCTGATCTTGGGTGTCTGGCCTTGTGGTCCCTGCCAGCCCGCCCGCTCGGGATGGGTGATAAGCACTGCTGGGGCTCCCTTGGCTTGGGCAGCCCCCAATCCCATCCCTGCAGCCTTAGCTGGCAGAAGCCAGGCACCATGGCAGGAACCTGCTGAACAACTGCTATCCCTAGCCAAAGCCAGTGCAGCAGCAGGAGCCAAAACCAGGGGTGTCAGCCACTCTCAGGGTGAGGTGTGAGCAAAGGGTTCAAGGCTGTAGGGTCTAACAGGGAATCACCTTCTGGGGGCACACAGTGTTCATTTACCCCACACTGCAAACCGTCACCTGCTCTCTTCTCACCAGGAGGGTCTGAGCCTGCTCGAGGCTGGGCCAGGCAGGTGTGAGAGCAAACACCCCGTCCCAGGGTCTTCCCAGTTGTTCTCCATGTGCTTTCAATAGCACCTTGTCTGAGCAGTTTTGCAGCAACTCCTCCAGTGCTGGTCAGGTATCAGCTCTTACTGCTTCTGTTGTAAGTATGGGTAAATATCAGTGTCCTTGTTCATTTAAAGCCTTAAGTTTTGGAGTGTTCTCATTGTGGGGGAATTATGGTTTTCACTGAAGTAGAACTGAATATGATCTTTCCACTCCTGATGCTGTAGAAATCCCAGGTTTGTGTTCTGAGCACCGCTTAAAGACTGAGTAGTGCTGAGCAGAATGACATAAAGTTGTGTTGCCTCAAAGTGGAAAACTTGTGATCCAAGGGGGACAGGCTGGTGCTGGAAGGTTTGGTGACACAAAGGTTTTGCTGCCGTTTGGTGACTTTTCCCCTCACCAGGAGCAGGTCACAATCCATGTAAAATAGGAAAAGGACAGTGAAAAGCCACAGAAGTTCAGTTGAAGCAAAGGTGCCCCAGGCTGGGGACCTGGAGCCTCTTTCAGCTTCTTTTCAGAGAGCAGCAATAGCTGGAGGCCCTCAGCTTGCCCAGCTCCTCAGGATGCGGGAGCAGAGGATGATATGGACCAGTCCAGCCCCAGGACTTCATCCCTGTTCCATGGCTGGCAGGGTGGCAGTAGTGCTTGGCCCAGAGTAGTCTCTCTCAGCGTGCCCTCTTTCATGTGCTTGCAGCTCTGCACTGGCGTGAGCTTGGCGTCTGCATTAACAATACGAACCTGAAGTCCTATGTGGTGGCAGAGCAGCGTAGCACTTATCCTGGCCCTCTGCCTTGGAAACCTCTCATCCTCTGAGTGATCTGGGGGACAGAGTGCTCCTGCTGTTGTTTGCTCTGTGTGTGTGTTTGTGGGTTGTCACGCTTGCCGCAATGAGGTTTGCTGCCCCGTGGGTTGCTGTTGTGTCGGGTGGAGTTTTAACCAGGGATGCTGGGGTAAGAGGGTTTCCTTGGGGCTGGGTTCCTCATGCCTTCAGGAGCACTAGGCAGGTGTGCTTGACCATACCGTGTCCTTTTGCTTCCTGGGGTTTTGGCCCCATCCTGCACTGGTTATCCAAAGGCCTGACACCAATGGCAGCATGTGCTGCCTGTGCAGAGGTGCAAGTCCAGCAACCACTGCATTTGCTCTGTCCCCAGTGCTGCCGGCAGCCTGCCTTGTCCCTCGTTCAGCAACTCCCATACTGCCTTTTAACCAAGTACTGAGAAGAGAGAAGTTCTGCCTGAGCAGGAGGGCAGAGGCTTGCCCTGGCAGCTCGAAGAAGCAATGGAGGTGCTTTGTAAGCGGCGCTGAGTAGGTTCCTGCCATGCTCGCACTGTCCCTCCTCTCCATGGGCATCTGTGAGTGGTCCAGACCTTGTGGCAGGCGCTGCACGCCAGCGCCATGGTTTGCCCCCGGGCGCATGCTGCCCCAGCGAGGCCAGCTGGATCCTCGCCGCGGGAGTTATCCAGCTTTTTCCCCCCTCCAGAGCGGGCGTCTGGCCGGCTGCCAGGGCTGCGGGGCTCCACCTAGGAGGCAACATGGAGCAAGGCGGCCGGCGGCGGCAGGGCCGCCGTCTCCGGAGACTACGCGTCCCAGCGTGCAGCTCTCGGCGCCTGGCAGCGGCAGGGAGCGAGGGGAGTGTTGCATCCCGGGATCGCAAATCTCCATGCGCCACGTGGGGGCTGACAGCCTCCTGCGCTCCGAGGCAGCAGCGCTGGGGGTCCTACCGGCCTGGAGGATCGCTGTGGCTCCCCCTCTCTCAGTCTAAGGACAGACCTCAGCCTCTTGCTGTCATTGCCCTGCACTGTGGCTCTGGGCTCCAACTCTCCCGGGCAGATCTTGTCCCTGTGGAGGGCTGCCCTGAGCAACAAGCCCACAATACCATGCAGAGCTGTGTAGTTTTGTTCCACCATGTGCGTGGCAGACAAGCATCTGTGAGCAGGGATGTTGGCTTCATGTTCTGCAGGGCCATCGGCATGGTTAGCTATAACTGAAATTTTTCTGTGTTGCCGTAGAGCCTAGAAAACCTTTGATGATGAAAATCCTAGTTTGTCAGGAGGCTTTTATTCTAGGTATGCTGACAGGGTTTTTTTCCAGCCCCATGGTTCCCACACGACATTGTTCATTTGTTTACCAGTGCTGCACGGACGCGTGCTGCAGGAGGGATGTGAGCCTGGTCACTGCAGGGTGGCAGGGCCCCAGGGTGAAGGGGTCTGGGAGAGAGGGAGAGTGTCTGAAAATTTGAAAGGTGCATTTCTGAGGCTGAAACCGACAGCGTTTGATTATGGATCATCTTTGAGACAGTGAACTGAAAGGAGTAATTAGGGACAGTGGGATATTTCCCTGAGAGTTGCAGGAAATGACTGCTTCGTGGTAAGTTGATAGTAGTGGAGCTGAAACTGGGTTATCTGTGGGATTGCATCTGGGGCTTGCAGCCGTGGACGTGATTCAATTTTCTGGCTGTTTTGCAATTGGCAGGGTGTGCTTTTCTCCCTTTTTTCCTCCTGGAGAATTCCCCGTCTACGTGTCTGAATCATCTGAGGAAGAAAATGGGAAAGGGGAGACTCCTGCTGTCCGTAGGTACTGCAGGGCAGTGCAGTTCCCTGGGGCCCCAGCCAAATGTCCAGCTCCAGAGGATGCCTTCCTGGGAGACCCTGGACCCTGGCAGAGCTGGGGCTGTGGGACTACGCTGAGCCCTGACCTGCAAATCCACATCCTGGCCAGGTTCTCCTCACCTGATGCTTTCAGATGGCACTGCTTTGCAGCCTACATCAAGACTGTCACCTTGTAATAATTAGCTGCAGGTAATTATCCCTTCTCTGGCTATCCCCCTAAATTTGTGACCCGATCTGCAGAGAAGAGCACCCTTGGGCTCAGATGCTTTGTGTGCTGCTGTGGGGGACTTTTGCACTAATGCAGGATGTGACCTGGGGCTGGGACACCATGCACGTGGTGTGGTGTGGGCAGGGAGGCAGCTTGTGTTCCAGATAAGCTCTGTGGATGGCTCGGATGTGGGGCTTGGGAAAAGTGAGAGAGTAATTGTATGCAGTAATGCCCTGCATACCATTTTTTTTCATGCGATGCAGGTTTTGCCTTTGGACAGGTCAGGGCCAGGCAGTGTCCTGGCTGGGGTCAGCCTCTGGATGCCACTGAGTCCGTGGCACGTGGTCTCCTCCAAAAGTGGTATCTCCTCTTCCCTGGAGAGCCCAGCCTCGTGGGAGCTTCAGCTTCACCAGTTGTGCATTTTTAAAGCAAACAGGGTTTCTGCAAATTGATATTGTCACTGGTAGTGTCTCAGGCCGTGTCTTGGTGGGTTCCACCTGGGCTCCTGTGGGCTTAACAACAGCATCAGAGTTTGCAACTGGCCTCTCCCAGTCCCCTCTATTCCAAAGAAAAGGAGAAAGACGAGGTGAAGGCAGGCTTGTGGGGGCAGACCATGGTCTGCTCCATGTGCCTCTGCCTGTCCCAGTCACTCTGAATACTTCGTGTTTGCCTCCCAGCCCTGCCAACTTCCCGGACACCAGGCACTGTCACTGGGCAAAACCGCATGAATTATTTGAGACGCTGCCCTGCACCCAGTCCCAGATAGCACCCTCATGCCAGCCGTACTGGCCTGGGAAGATGTATTTCTTCCCGTTATCAGGGCGCCCACACCCCATCGAGGCAGCCCTGCGAAACAATGACGCTATTTACACTTTAAAGCCTCGTTAGGCAGCCAGGAAGCAGGCACGGAGCATTCCGGGAAGCACCGGCTGCCTTTAGCGAAGGCTGGCCTCTCTTCTTCCCGGGCTGCTGGGAGGAGCAGGACTCTCCCCGGCTGAGCTGTAACCCTGCAGCCCCTTTCAAGCCCCACTTCTTCATTTTTTTTCATCATTTATGTTTTTAGCCTCTGCCTTGTTGGTGAGCTTTGCTGCTTACACAGAGAGCACACTGGCTGCCCAGATGGGTGTCTCCTGTCTGGTGGGGGGGCACCAATTCCTGCCAGCAGCCATAGGTATAGGAGGAACAAGATGATGCTGCTTTGCCTTTGTCCTCAGCAGTTCTTTGCTCTTTGATGGTGAACTGAAGTTATGGGAGTTCAGGCAGGGCTTTTCTCCCTGCTTTTCATGTCCCCTGCCCAGGCAGGCAGCTCCATGGTGCTGGTCTCAGCTCACAGTACCCTGCTATCTCCTGGCTGTGTTGGCTCTGTGAGGTGTCCACCGTGCTTTTGGTGCCTTGGGAAATCTGATGTTCCCCCTCTCTTGGAGCTTGGCTGGGATGTGAATCACTCCTGCTCCAGCAAACCCACCGGACAGTGCACCAGAAGAGCTTTCCTCATAGGGCTGATAGTTCACAAGCAGGAACAGCAGAGGAGAAGGCATGTGGAGGGTTGGGCAGTACTGGGCTGTACCTGAGTCATGGGCAGAGCACCTGCCTTCTGTTCCCTGGGGGGCTGCCCACCTGGAGCTGTTTACTTGCCCACGCTTTTGCAGCAGGTCTGTGGACCTGGCCTCGGCCGAGGATGCTGAGCTGTGAGATCCCTTCCTGGGGTTCCCTTCACCCACACCTCCATGCTGAAGAGGAGCCATGGAGCCACCCACCTGGCCACAAACACTGCGCTGTTTGCCCAGACCTGCCTGGGCCGGTAGCTCACTGGCTGCAGCATCAGCCTGATTTTTTCCCTTGCTGAATGTTTTTGTGTCACTGGGCCAGCACCTTTGAGCGGACAGGAAGCATCTCCTGTTGCCTCGTGTTCCACGGGGCATTGCATGCTCAGCCACCAAGCAGCATCCCTGTTTGCACGAAGCCTGCCTGCGTCACCAAGCCTGCCCAGGTCCTGCGCTCAAAACAGGAGGCAGAGCAGGGGCACGCAGAAACAGCAGGTAGGGCCAGGCACTTGGGACGGGCCACATCCTGCGTGTCTGTGTCACTGCACCTGGCTGGACAGGGCTTGCAGGCAGCTGGGGCAGTATGAAGAAAAGAGGTGGTGATGGAGGGATGTCCTGGACCAGGCATCATGACCTGTGTGTGAGTAAAAGCTGGTGTTCCTGCTGCTGTAACGTAATTGTGTTACTTCATGTGATGTGTGCAGTGTGTCTACAGTGAATGTAGAATTTTGACAGCTTGTATCAAATCCTAAGGCTGTTGTTAGTGTTATTTCAAACCACTGAATCCAGTGACATATTTTACACTGCATTAAAAATAATACTTGGTCAGGATGCCAGTCTTGCTGAGGTCACATAACAGGCTTCTCTCCACTCCTCTAGATCCTGGCACAGGTCACTCAGAGCTCCAAAAGCAGGGCGTCTCCATATTAACCTGCTGGGAAAGGCCCAGGATGGAAATGGAGGCTTGGGTAGAAATGATGGCCTGGCTCGTCTGCTGTCCCACTTCCAGCAGCAGGGAGCTAGGGAAGAGCATGAGAAGCAGAATGGATGGAGATGATGTGTCTCCCTGGTCTCACCACCCCAGGAGACCTTCCTGCATTGTGAAAAACAAGATGGGAACTGAGGACATCAAGAAGCCTTGGGAATTTAGTCTTCCCATGTCTCATCAGTGAATAAAAACAAAGAATTGAAGGATGAGACCTGCTGGGTCTGATTTTTTTCTGCCCCTCAGGACATGATGACCAGAAACAAGCAGTGCTTCAGCCACTGCTGTCTCTGCTTAATGAATTGGTTTGTTTTCAACAGAAGTTTGGGAGTTTTGGGAAGTTTCCTATATGCTGAACATGCTTCAGTGTCATGTTGTATAACAACAGAATGGAGGAAATAGAAATGCTGTGTTTCTAGTATAGTTTGGGCTGAATTATTGTCCGTTAGGCACAAGTTGATGTGGATAAAGCAGAAAGCAAAAACTCCTCTGCAGTAGCAACTGACTAGCACTGAACTCCCTATTAAAACTTGTTTTATCTATGAAAACATTCAGTAAGAGCAAGGGGCCGACATTGTTAGCAGCCGTATGAGAAATTGTGCCATGTCCCACTTATCCTCACTGCAGGCGGGCAGGAGTGGGAAGAGTGAGCCATGGCTGAGTGGCTGGGCTGGCTCCAGCCCCACAGGACTGGTAGATCCTGGTGAGTGCTGGAGAGGAGCTGGGTTCAGCTGCTGTGGGGAAATGTGGTGAAAAGGCCCCAAGAAAATCAAGAAGTAAAACACGTATTTTCCTCGTTGCAAGTTGGATTTAATGCTCGGGAGGTGACCCCTTCTATTTTTGACCAGCCCTTGCTCAGCAGTGTGTGCAATCCCTGTGACTGCTGACTTGGGGTCCCAGATGGCTCAGCAGGGGTGAAGGTGATGCCTTGGTTATTCACCTCTGTTGGCTAACGAGCTCTTTGTTGCAACAAGCTGGACATCTTGGGTCCCTGTGCTGGTGGCACTCCTTGCCTTGACTCTGATGCTTTTTACTCCCCTCTTGTATCCATCATGGTCGAGCTGCTGCTCCGATCCTGCCCCGGCACCCTTCTGCACAGCCTGGCCATGGAGTGAAGCCCAGAGGGGCAATGGTGTGTCTGGCGCCTCTGGGACGCTTCCTTCCCCTGCTGGGTTTGCTTTCTGCAGTACTGGGTGACAATCCTGGCAGTTCGTGGGCGTTGGGAAGTGCCCGTCCCAGGGCTGTGTGCGGGCGGGCAGCCGATGGGGATCCCGGCTGCAGCGGTAGCCCGGCACGGCCGGCTCCGGGGCCCCCGCCTGCGGCGGGACGGGGGGAGACGTGTCTGTGCTCGGCAGGGCCGGCTGAGCCGGTGGAGCCGGAGCTGCCTGGCAGCTCGCCCACTGCTGCGCCCCATCCAGGTCAGCCCGTCTGCCCGCCTGCCTGCCGGGAGGGAGGGAGCCGCGTGCCTCAGCAGCATCCTGGCGCAGCGTGCCGGGTCCTGCCAGCCGCGGGGCGTGCCGGGGCTCCCGCGGGGCTCGGGAGCGGTGCTGGCAGCCACTGCTCCCGGGAGCCTGCCCGTGTGGTGGGAGTGGGCTGATGACTGTGGGAGCCCCTGCCTGCCCCTAAGGAGCTTGGATGGGGCTGGCTCTGCCCGGTATACCTAATGTCTTCTATCGGCAAGTCTGGAGGCCCCCAGCTTGTTTTCAGGGTGTGTGCTGGTTTCACACATCATGTGCTCCGTTGCAGACCCCATCACACCCCATGCCCCTCTATGGGCTCTTTGTCCTTTGCCCTGGTGCTGTAGTGGGCAGTGAGGCTTTGGGGTGGTTTGATCACAGCTGGGGGCTGGTGTGTGGGATCTCTCTGTCTGCCTGGATCCGGGTGGCTGCTGGCCTGCCTGAGCGGCAGATGGTGGCTGCCTGGGGACCCGCCATCCATCCCTCTGGGCAATTATTCACCCATCACCATGACGATAGAAAGGTCAGCAAAAAGATCCTGTGTGATTCCCAGGTCAGTCAGTGGGATTAGGAGCAGTGTGGGAGGGAGTGCTAGGGCCCAGCCAGCCCCTCTTCAGACTCACCAGCTGGACTGTCCCCCTCAGGCACATCCCCAGAGCCCAGCCAGCTGAGAACTGACAAACTCTGGGTACCAGTGAGAAACCCTTGGGGTGCGGTTGGGCCCCTCTGGCTGCTGATCCTGAGAGCTCAGCCATGACCCTGTGAGTTCCATCCTGTGCAGGGGAGGCCTGGAGCTATGTGTGGGATGAAGTGAGTAGGCCGACATCAGGGGGAAGTAGAGGAGGGATGGGGCTGTGCTGATGGAGGCTTGACTGGTGCATCCTTCTGCCTCCTCCTTCTCCTCTTCCTCCTCCTCCTCCTCCTCCTCGCAGCAGCGTGTCTCTCCTCGCAGGGTGCCCTGACTGACCCATGTCCTCTCTCTCTCTCTCTCTCTCTCTCTCTCTCTCTCTCTCTCTCCAGGCTGTTCCTCTAAGTCGTTCAAGCTGTACTCGCCAAAGGAGCCCCCGAACGGCAACGCCTTCCCCCCCTTCCACCCAGGCACCATGCTGGATCGAGATGTGGGGTGAGCTGGGGCCCAGGGAGGGGTCTGCAATGTCGAGGACACTCTGCAGTTTGCACCCCAGGGTCTCTGTGTTATGCTTCCCAGCAGCAAACAGAGACTGCAGTACATGGAGTTCAGTTAGCGCAAGAGCAAAGAGGGAATTGGAGCAGGCACAGGTGATAGTGGGTTGAGAATGAGTGATATTTGGAATAAAGGAAACCTTCAGGTCCTGAGCTCTGTCAGACCAAGCCTTTTGCCTGACCAAGGCCCTGGGATGACAAGGAGCCTTCCCAGCTCCTGCCAAAACAGCCCCTTCTTCAGTGTCTGTCCTGCCTGGCACCAGTCACTGCTGCAGAGGAGGTGGGTATGTCCCCAAGGAGCAGTTGGCTAGGTCTCAGGGGTGGAGGAGCCAATGAAGTGGGATCAGAGCCCAGTTTTGGGCTACAGCTTGCCCCATGGGGCTATCAAATATTGGCAGCCAGAGTACAGTCCGCACTGTGGGAAGGCACTCAGCTCCAGTGAGCCTGACTGCCTGCTGTAGCCAGGGAAGTAGGATCTGTGGTGAGCAGGGAGATCCCTGCTAGCACTGACATGCCTGCATCTCTTTCCACTGCTAGACCTACTCCTATGTACCCACCGACGTACCTGGAGCCTGGAATCGGGTAAGCATGGGGGGCTGGTGTGGACTGTGCTTGGGGGGAGCTCGTGCCTGTAGTGGGGGTGCCTCAGAAGGGCCAGCATGCTGTCTGGCTGGGGCTTTTGGGAGGATTGCTCAGCCTCTGCCAGCCCTGGCGTGGCTGTATGTGTTCCCCCTGCGGGCTCAGGACCCCTCCACACCCTGTGGCTGCCTTCCCCTCTGATGGCTTGCTGTGCTCTCTGGGCAGGAGGCACACGCCGTACGGGAACCAGACCGACTACAGGATATTTGAGCTCAACAAGCGGCTGCAGAACTGGACAGAGGTAGGCAGCTGGGAGGGTGAGGGTTGGCCAGGGCAGTATTTCGGCAGTGGGGACCCCCACCGCCTTCTCCCACACGTGGCCCTGGGACAGGGCTTATCACCCCCATCTGTGAGCACTCTGCTCGGAGCACAGTCTTCCGTGGGTTGAGCACATGGCTGCTGTGCCTGGCAGCCAGTGTCTGTCTGTCTGTCTGTCTCTCTCTCTCTCTTCCCCACAACTTAGCATCTTTCTGCCATCCCCAGGAATGTGATAATCTGTGGTGGGATGCCTTCACCACAGAGTTCTTTGAGGATGACGCCATGTTAACAATCACTTTCTGCTTGGAGGATGGACCAAAGAGATACAGTGAGTACCAGCTTGAGCCCTCCTTCCTAAGGGCATTGCCCTTCAGCAGGAGACAGTTGTGTGCTACGGGGGATGTGGGTAGGGTGTCAGAGCTCAGCTGTTTCCAGCCAGAAGGTATGGGGGGGACCCGCTTCATGTACATTCCAAGGAACATCTGGATGAGCCAGGTTTACTGACCTTATTTTCCTCTTTCTTCTGCTGCAGCGATTGGCCGGACTCTGATTCCCCGTTACTTCCGCAGCATCTTTGAAGGGGGAGCCACAGAGCTGTACTACGTGCTCAAGCACCCCAAGGAGTCCTTCCACAACAACTTTGTCTCGCTGGACTGTGACCAGTGCACCATGGTCACCCAGCACGGCAAGCCCATGTTCACCCAGGTACTGCCTGCACCTGCAGCTTCTGGTGCCCCTCCTGCCTTGGTTTTTTGTGCCCTCTTGCTGGCTACAGTCCCACGGGGCTGTGCATTTTGGGCTCGTGGGTATGGCTTCTGCTGAGACTTGCGAGAGGCAGAGGCAAGCCACTATGAGTGCGTTCCAGTGTGCAGCAGTGGGTTCCCAGGAGATCTGGGCTGGGGGAAGCTGGGGCAGCCTGTGCCTGACCCTGTGCCCTTCCCGCCCAGGTGTGTGTGGAGGGGCGGCTCTACCTGGAGTTCATGTTTGATGACATGATGAGGATAAAGACGTGGCATTTCAGCATCCGCCAGCATCGAGAACTTATTCCCCGCAGCATCCTTGCCATGCATGTGAGTACAGCTCCAGGAGCTCCCCTGGGCATGAGCAACACAGGGCTGCTGAGCCCCTCAGGGTGCTGTGCAGGTGGAGGACCTTAACCCAGTCCTGCATCACAGGCCAGGGCATGGGAGGGCTGCTCCCAGCCTGGATGCAGCTGAGCCTTCTGTCCCTCTCACTCCTAGGCACAGGATCCCCAGATGCTGGACCAGTTATCCAAGAACATCACACGCTGTGGGCTCTCAAACTCCACACTCAACTACCTCCGAGTAAGTGTGCGAGAAGAAGGGGGGGTTGCAGCTCTGCCATGTCTTGTGCTCTCAGCTGCCTGATGCCTGGCTGCCCTGGGGTGTGGGTAGGCTGCAAGGCTGGCTTTGCAAAAGGGATCTTGTAGGGGGGCTGTAGAGAGCTATGGGGCAGTGGGTCTGCCAAATCCCCCAAACTCACGGCGTGGCTTGGGTAGTCGCAGCACAGACACCTGCCTGTAGAGGCGTTAGGGTTATGGGGTCTCCATTTTGCTGGGGCTCAGAGCATTGCAATCTAACCCAGAGTCTGTCTGTTCTTGCAGCTCTGTGTAATCCTAGAACCAATGCAGGAGCTCATGTCACGGCACAAGACCTACAGCCTCAGTCCCCGGGACTGCCTCAAGACTTGCCTCTTCCAGAAGTGGCAGCGGATGGTCGCTCCGCCCGGTGAGTCTCACACTGCCTGCTGTGCTGCCTGGGGGTCTCTGGGACTGCCTGCTCAGGCCCTGCCCTCAGTGCAGGCTTCTCCCAGCCCCAGAGCTGTTCTTGGCTTTGTTTTATAAGGCTGGGGGTGGTGAACCAGGCATTTGGCTTCTTTCTCTGCTGGTCTGCCTTCCCAGTGGGGCAGAGCAGGGCTGCAGGCAGCCAGTGCTCCCTGCCTCAGGGCTGCTAGCTACTTGTGGAAAGTAAAGCAGGGATGGAAATGTTCCTGCCTCCTCACCTGTCCTCTGGTCTGGGAGGACACCAGAGCTGTGGAGGTGAGTGATACAGCCTGGAGGGGGAATGTGTTCCTTGAAGAAGTAGGGTTTGCATCAAAGGGCCTAAGGGGCACCAGCTTCCTCTTGTTGGGACTGACCATGTACGTCTCCATCCTTCACCAGCCGAGCCAGCACGGCAGCAGCCCAGCAAGCGCCGGAAAAGGAAGATGTCGGGGGGCAGCACCATGAGCTCTGGTGGGGGAAACACCAACAACAGCAACAGCAAGAAGAAGAGCCCAGCCAGCACCTTTGCCCTGTCCAGTCAGGTACCTGTAAGCATCCCGTTTCCATTCTCTCTTCCTGCTCTGGGGTGGAGGGGAGGGTTCTCTGCCCCTGGGAGCTGCTAGGGAGAGACCCCCAGGGACTACCTATCTGAGCCATCCCAATTCTTCCCATGTGATGGGAAAAAGAAGGAGGGGGTGTCCCAGCTGCCTTCCCTGAGTCCCTTTGTTCTCCTGCAAGGGAGTGAGGATGTGTTTGCCCCACTCAGTGCCCAAGCTCAGGTTCTGCAGTGGAGATGAGGAAGTGGCCCTACAGCTGGGAAAGGGGGCTGCGCTGATGAGAGGGGGGTCTAGCGGCCCAGGCTCCCCCCACCTCGATTATGTTTCGGGACCGTCTCCCCTTTCAGGATGTGATGGTGGTAGGCGAGCCCACGCTGATGGGGGGGGAGTTTGGGGACGAGGACGAGCGCCTCATCACCCGGCTGGAGAACACGCAGTTTGACGCCGCCAACGGCATCGACGACGAGGACAGCTTCAACAACTCGCCGGCGCTGGGGGCCAACAGCCCCTGGAACAGCAAACCGCCCTCCAGCCAGGAGAGCAAGTCAGAGAACCCCACGTCGCAGGCGTCGCAGTAATGGCCCCCCTGCCGCCCCGTGGACTCAGTCCCAACCAATCTACCTGTACATTTGCAACAGAGAGTGACTGGGAAGCGGCGAAGTACCGGGGGCGGATCAGCGCCACGTGAATGATGGGGTGCACGGCCCGGGGTGCACACCAGGCAGGCAGCCCCCAGCCGTCACCCCCGCCGCCTCCCCGCACCCCCACGCCTGCCTCCCCAACGGACCCCAGGGCAGGGGTGGGTTTCTGGGGCCGTAGCTTCATTATTCCCCCTTCGCTCTTCTTTTCTGCTTCTTGCCCAGAGAGCTTCTCATCCCTGTCCCAACACGCCCAACCGCTCCCTGCCAAGTGAGGGGGAATTAGTGGGGAGGTGTTGGCAGCGGCTGGCGTTACCAGATGCCATGTGTTGGGGTCTGGCACAGCGCAGAGACCCTCCTCCTCCCTGGGCCCTGTGGCTGGTGTTTGCTGAGCAGCCACTTGCAGTGGGGTTGCATGTCCCCAGTCCATTGTGGGGCTGGTTGGGAGGGGCAGTGATGGAAAGCCTTCCCTGTGCCTCGGGCTCTGCCTCGGGCAGGAGTTTCCTCCTGCCAGGGTCAGGAGTTTCCTCCTGCCAGGGTCAGGTTCTGCAGTGCTGGGATGGTGTTGAGGATAGGGCCCCATTGCATTTTCCCACTCTCCTGCACCTTCCCCTTCCCCTCGCTCCCCAGAGCGACAGCGCAGCACAGCCATGGGGGGACTCTTGTATATAGGAAGTGCGTGGTGGGGGGCTGGGGGGGCACGGAGGACCCGCGGCTCTGCTGGAGCAGCCGGTGCCCTTGTTCCCTGCCTGCAGCCCCTGTGTTGCCCTCCACCCTGCGTGAGTCTGCCTGGGGCCCCTTTGCAACCCCTGGCTCCTAGTACCTCCTACTTTTGTCTTTTTTTAAGAAAAAAAATAATATTATTAAATTGTAAGTTTAAAAAAGAGAAAGAAAAAAAAAAATGGGAAAATACCCCCTCAGCCCCCGTGCCCATTCCCCCCTCCTGTCCTGAACCCTTTCACCCTGTCCTGACTTTTGTACAGGCTTCTTCTCTTGGAAGTCTCGTTTTATATCCAGTTCGGAGAGCTTCAAACCAAGGAGAGACTTTGCAGACTTCCTTTCTAATCCCTCCAGAGGCCGGGGGGGGCCAGCCCCCTGCCTCTCTTCTCAATGTAAATCTTGTGTGCTGTTGTCCCCGCTCCCCCCTCGGGTTCGTGTACCTCGTGCTTGTACATTTCCGCGCTGTAGACAGTGTGTACGATACTGTTCTTTCAATGTGTTATCACTAGAGCAGGTGCCTCCATTGATGTTAGGGGAAACGATGAGAAAAATAATAATTTTTGGGGGTTTTTTTTGGTTTAAAAAAAAAAAAAGAGAAAAAAAATAATCCCTTCCAAGGCTTTTTCCAAGGAGAAGATGGGAGGTGCTGGGGGAGGGTGTTTGTGCTAACCAGTTCACCCCAGCAGCCTTGGAGTGGGGTTTTGGGGGAAGATGGGAGTCTGGGCTGCCTGTGGGAACCCCCTGGCATGCCCCGTGGTGGGGTTGCAGCAAGTGCTGCTGTGGGAGGGGACTGCCCTAGTGGGGGTATAAGTGTGTGTAAGAGTGTGTGTGTGAGGGGTTTGTGTGTCTGTCTGCGTGTGTAAGAGAGCCTGGGGCAGGCAGAGCAGCCCTGAAGTATGGGGGAATGAGGGTTGCACTCCATTCTCTCCATCAGATACCCCCCAGTTCCCTGCTGGGGATCCCACAGTCTGTGTCCCACTGCCCCATGGGGCTTGGGGCTGACAGGTGTCACTGCCTGTGCCTGGGGACTCTGGCTGTTCCAGGGGTGCTACTAGCACCCCATACTTTGCCCACTCATGGGTGAGACTGCAGGAGGTTGCTGAGATGGGGTGGAGGACACCCTGTGTGTCCTCTCCTTCTGCTGTCCCTGTGGCTGGGCAGGGAGACAGAGCCTTGAGTCAGCCCTGGTCTGATCTCAAGCTGAAGATCCCTGGAGAGATGCCTGTGTTGGCTCCTGGGCCCCGCCATGGGCAGACCGGAGCTGGAGAGCTTGGCCTCTCAGACCCCCAGGCATGGGGGTCCCCACAGCCCCTTTGCAGGCGAGGGTGGGAGCCCAGTGTGGCAGGGAGGGGGGCTCTGTGTCACAGTTAAGGTACGATTCTCCATGCCATGCTGCACGGCTGCTGTGGAGGGTGCAGAGCCCTCACTGCCATGGGCACACTGTAATGCCTTTTTGGTTTTTGGGGTTTTTTTTTTTTTTTTTGTTTGGGGTTTTTTTTGTTGGTTTTTTTTTTTTTTTTTTTGGGGTTTTTTGGTTGGTTTTTTTTTGTTTGTTGTTTTGTTTTGTTTGGTTTTGTTTTTTTGTTGGGTTTTTTTTTCCTTCCTTCCCTCCATAGTTTGTGCCATTTATGAGTCATGTATGGTACCAATAAAATGACTTTTCGGTTTGAAGCTGTCCTGATCACTTATATCTGAGCATGGGACCAGGCTGACGTGAGCAAGGCAGAGGGGGAGGTCCCCTCATGTCCCTGGTACCCTGGCAGGGAGTGTGGGCACAGGGCTCACTGTGTTCCCTGGATGATGCTGGCCTGCCTCTGCCTGCTGGTTCCCAGGCACGACACAGCTGGCTCCCTGCCATGCCATGGACGGCAGAAACCCCGCCAAGGGTAAGGTACAGGGTTGCTGGGAAATGGCCCAGTCCCCAGGGCAGAGCAAACAAGCAGCTCGAGGCCTGCCTGGACACCAAGGTGATGGGCACGTTCCCTGGGGAGGAGTGGGGGCCGTGTAATCCTGCCTGGGAACAGGGCAGGAGCAGCTGAGCAGCATGGAGGTGTCCTGGGGGGAGCAAAGGAGGGACAGGGGACTATGCCAATCTCCTTCCAGAAGCTGGGGTGCCCTGTGCCAGCTTTATTAGGGATATGGGGGAAACCATGCTCGTAAAACAGGGCTGATGCAGCAGAGGGTGAGAGCAGGATGGGCCTGTATCTTCAAGGTAGGAGCAGGGGTTGGGTTGACATCTGCAGTGAGGGATGTCACCAGGCTATGGCAGGGCTGAGGTCAGGGGGGCTGCAGGATACAGGTGCTGTGGTAGGAGCTCATGGCTGGGCAGGTGAGGGCAGGGTGGCCCCAGTGAGCCCATGGTGTGGCACCCAGAGCTGAGGCATCAATAAATACCCTTGTTTCTGACATGCCCCAAGCTCCGGCAGGCTCAGTGGGATGCCCTGGATGGGAAGGGCGCAATGCCCTGCAGGAGCAGATCCTGCCATCTGTGATGAATCCTGCATAAGGCTAGATCCTGCACATGCACTCAAGAGCTGCTGGAGGGCCCCAAGGCAACGCTTCAGGGTTGAGGTCTGACCTGGAAAGCCCAAGGGTACCTGTGAAGCTCCCAAACCTCCTTCCTCCACATCAGCTCCAGTGCTGTGAGAGACTCAGTGGTTGTTGCTTTTTTTTCCCTCCTTTTTTTTGGGATGAATCTGTGCCCTCTGCTGCCCTGTGTTAGTGCTGTGCCAGAGGGTCCCACATGACACTCTGGCACCCAGCATGGGCCAGACCAGGAAGAAAACCTGAAGTAGGGCTGCCCTTCTCCCTGGGCCACTTTCACCTAAGGTCCCAGAGTGCAGTGATGCCTGCTTGTGCCAAGGAAAGTTAAGCAGTAACTGGGAGGTGGCGATGAGCAAGCCGTGGGTGCTGGAGGGGCCAGGGAGCCCCCCATGCGAAGGTCATTCAGGTACAGCTCACCCAGAGTCCCTGCTGGTCCCTGTCCAAAAGCCCACAGTGTCCCATGCAGGGACCAAGGACCATGCTGGGGGCTCCAGCTACTTCGGGGCAGGAGGTGGGGGGTGCAGGGCACAGCTGAGGGCTGGCATAGGGGCAAGGTGGACAGCAGGGGTGGGCTCTCGGCAAGGGTGCTATGGCAGGGTGGGCTGCTGGAGGGGCCAGCAGTAGCTCTGGCAGTGTGGGGTGAGTGCTGGTTGTCTTAGACAAGGAGGGAGCATCCCCAGGCAGAGGGCCTTTGGGCGGCCGGCTCTCCCATGCGGGACAGGGCAGGGGCCGGGGTCTCTGTGGGAGATCCAGGATGCCAGGGTTGGCTGGGGCCAGGAGCAGGGTGCANGCGGCGGGGCGGGGGATGGAGCCACGCGGCGTGGGAAAGCTCCGCGGGGAGTGGGGATGGAGCCGAGCGGGCGCCCAGCCTTTGGGAAAAAATGCTATCTGGGGACCCCTGAGGCTGTTCCCCGCTTGGGAGGACCGGGACGGCGTGTGAAAAATGCCGGGTTTGCCGCAGTGCCCCATTTCGGAAGGTTTTCAGATGCAAAACCTGCTTCTGTGGCTACAGCTGGTTTTTGTTGAAACTCTGGACTGCTCAACGCACCCCATCCCGAAAGGATGCAGATGGTGTGGGGCGGAGCGGGCGGGACGGCTGCCCTCGGGATCACCCCGGGCCACCCAGCTCCTGGGTTGGGGCAGGAGGAAACCAGCACGGGCAGGGGAGCTTAGCGGAGAGGGAAGAGAGGGACTCTTCCCGATGCCTGCGTCGGGACAGGTCGGTGGTGACCCTGACCCCGGTATAGAGAGGCGGCCCGAGGCGGCCGGGTGCCAAGAGCCGTAAGGGGCAGGGTGGGGCGATCCCGGCATCGCCGGCTGACCCGGTAAACAGCTTGTCAGCAATGATCGCTGAAACTTAAACAAACCACAGACCTGGGCGCTGCCACGCTGCGGCCGGACCCTGCCGCAGCTGTGGGTGCAGACAGGTGTCGGAGGACAGGGTGAGTGCTCTGAATCCGCTTCATCCCCCACACCCTCCTCGTGGGCACCTCCTGCCTGGCTTCCCACCCCGCTGCGCATAGGGGTGGGGATGGGTGCACCCATCCTTCCTCGGTGCTCTCCCGCAGCTCTTTCCTTCCGGGCAGGAGCGGGCAGGTGCTTGATTTTTTCTCTCTGGATTTCCTGGTCGGAGGCAGGGCGGGCTGGGTGGTCCCGAGCCCCGACGACATCGACAGCTCCTCTCGGTGCACAGGTGTCCACAGGAGCTGCTGCGATGGAGCTGGGGAACATCTCGAAGCCCACGTACGGCCCTGGCCCCGAGGCGCCGGGGAGCAGCACGCCGGGGCTGGTGACAATGGCACACGGCTTCCTGCGGCTCGTGCAGCCCAACCCCCTGCCCGTAGGTGGGTGTATGGTGGTGGGGGGCTGGTGGTGGTGTAATGGCTGAGGTAATCAGGAGTGGGCTCCCAAGGATTGCCAGCTGTGTCCTGCTCGTGTCCCATAACAACCGTGGGATTATCTTAGCTGGGCCCCAGGACAGGTGTTAGTGGTAGTGCCACCTTGCAGAGTCCTGCCCCATCCTCCCTCCAGGTATCTTAATCCTAGGCCCCCGAAAATGTGCAGAGCAAACCCCACTCTGTCTGCAGGGTCTTTGCCTGTCTTGCAGCCCTCTGTGCTTGCTGGCCACCAAGAGCAGTGTGTCTCGGTGCCAGTGGCAGCACTGTGTGCTCTCCCTGTGCACTGCCCTGCTTGCCAGCACTTGCCCTTGCTCCTGTCACTGTCACAGCTCTGTCCCGAAGCAGCTGCAGGTTTGCACAGGTGATACCAGCACCCTGCAGCTGCTCCATATTCATGGGGCAAGTGCTGCCCACCTGGAGGGAAATGCCACTCTGGGTACTGCCACTTGTGCTTCCTCCTTCACTGGCTTCAATCCTTGCTTACCATCAACCAAAGGTGTGGCTGGCACCACAGGTCCTGCTTTGTAGACCTGTGTCACATAGACACCAGGGTACAATCAATGGCCCCATGTGCCATCAAGGCTTGTAATGAGGGCATGCGGCACAGGCAGGGAGAGCCCTGGGAATGAAAGAGGCAGCGTGGCAGTGGGCCTTTGCCCTAGTATTCATTCCTCACTGGCAGTGTCCTTGGACCTCTGTGTAGGGCTGGGCTGCAGGAGAGCAGCCCCAGGGCAGTGTCCCTTATGCCCATGGTGGTGAGGAACTCCCTTGTTCTGTGAACCCCTGAGAGCCTGGGGGCTGGCAGCACTTTTCCAGGGTGCAAAAATGCTGCGTGATGTGGTGGCTGGGGAGGGCAGCTGCAAGGGAGAAAAATGCCATACTCAGAGCTGGTCTGAGCTGCAGGTGATTCCTTGGGCTGGGAGGGGTGAACAGGGTCTGGGGCCCTCTTGGAGAGCCCCACAGGGACCAGCATCTGCTCACAGCCCTCTGTGCTTCTTTTCTCCCAGACCTGATTAATCTTGGGGAGTCCCAGAGCGGGTTCATACAGGAGAACAAACCCGAGGTGAGCAGGCAGCTGGGGTGGGGAGCCAACAGCCCCAGACCACCATGGACTGGGGGATGCTGGTGGATGCTGCTCTGAGGCTGAGCCCTGGATGCTGGGCAGCAGCAAGGGGACATGTTCTGCTCCCTGGGGGGACCCATTTTGTCTGGGTCTGGACAGGGTGCGCAGAGCTGAGGAGCCTTCGGAGGCACCAGTGTTATGCTGCTTCTCATTCTTCCTATCCCAGCTGCTGCTCTACGAACTGGGTTTCCTGGTCTGTGTGGCCATTGGAGTCCTCCTCATCATCCTCGTGCCGCTGGTGGGGTGCTGCTTCTGCTGCTGCCGCTGCTGCGGGAACTGCGGGGGCCGCATGTACCAGAAGCAGGGCCGGCGGATGGGCTGCCGGCGCCGGGCGCTCTGGGCCTCTGTCCTGCTGGTCTCCGCTTTCCTCCTGTGAGTGCGCTGGCCGGGAGGCTCCGGATGGACCCCAGGGGTGGCTGGAAATGCCGGCGCTTGGCGGCCGTGCCAGGAAACTGCCATTGTTCACGAATAGATCCCGGCACGGCGGGACAAAGGAGAGGAAGCAGCGGCGGTGGGGAGCTGGCCCCGGGGGGCTGCGCACTGGCACCGTGTAGACCTTTCCCGACAGCTTCCCCACGGCGTACCGGGCTCTCCCGTGCCTCAGTTTCCTGCATCCCTCCTCTCTGGTCCCTCAGTGCAGGGCACGTGCTGGGATGCACTGGAAGCAGGAGTCACTGGTGTGCTCCAGACCCTGCAGGCTGGGGTCTGTGTGGGTGGATTTGGAGGGTACTGGGGGGGAGCATTGGGACTGAGCTCCCCACATGCTGACTTTGCCACCCTTCCCTTGTAGGGCTGGGGGTGTCTGTGCCCTCATCAGCAACACCCGCTTCTCCCAGGCTGTGAAGAGCACCTTCCCCAATGTGAACAACACTCTGGACAACATCCACACCTACCTGGCCTCCATCCCCCAGGCACGCATGGTCCCCCTGCCATGTCTTGGGGGCAAGGCAGGACGAGCAGCCCAAATAGCCCCCTGGGGAAGGGCAGCAGAGGGGCTGGCAGCAGAGAAAGGTCCCCACCCTCACTGACACCACATCTCTGTCCCCACAGCAAGTTGATTTTATCATCAGCAAGAGCGATGTCCCGCTGGACTATGCCAACCGCAGCCTCCAGGGTGAGGGTGTTCGACGGGAGGGGCTGAGCATCCCCATGGCCCTGTGGCGAGCTGCTCCAGGGTTGGGGGTTCTTGGGCAGTGGGGGTGTTGTGTGGGTTTATCTTTCTGCCCTGTGGGTGGTTGCTGACCCTGCGGTCAGCAGCCTGTTCTTATGGGGATGTCTAAAGGGACTGGGTCTGGAGGCTCTTCCAGGCTCCAGCTCTGCTCCACTTTCTGCTTTTCTCTATTCAGGCTCCTCTCTTGGAAGGGTGATGCAGGTGGTGGGAGAGTGGGGATATCCCCACTGCCCCCCACCTGGGGGGTGGGTGAGGGAGGGGTGCTGGTGGTGTCAGTGTTTTCACCAGCTTTCCTGCAAGCCCCAGGACCTTGGAGGGATCCTGTTATTGACACCACCTGTCCCATCTCTGCAGACATTGGGCCCAAACTTGGCAGTATGATCACCTCACGCATCAGGAGCAGCACGGACGGGGCTCTGGGATCTCTTCAGAACCTCTTGCAAGGTACTGGGAGGCTGGCAAGGGATTCAGGGGGATCAAGAGATGGGGTGGGTGCATTTTTGGGTAAGGCTCCCATGGAGGCGGATGCTTTTGGCCTCCCAACCACACCCTGGGGCAAGTGCCATGACTTTGGGGATGCCCCTATGTTGCATTTTTTCATGGGTTCCCAGGGTTCAGCTGGATGAGGACGAGTCCCTGCCACAGTGGCAGGATGAGGCCCTGAGCTCCCCACTATCTCCCCAGGGATGGAGATGCTGAACAACACCTTTGCCAACATTGCCATCAGCCGCTCAGACCTCGAGGAGCTGCAGAGCAACTACAGCCAGCAGCTGGTCAGCCTGCGGGGCGAGCTCAACCACACCCTGCAGAAATGTGGCCTCCCCTGTGGCCAAGTGTCCCTGGACGGGCTCGCCTTCACCACCAACTTCAGCACGGTGAGGAGGGGCAAGGTGTGGGTGAGGGGCACCAGCAGCCCCTGCCCCAGCCCCCACAGCTCCCTCACCCCAGGCTCCTCTCTGCAGATCCCAGGTGTGGAGAAGCAGCTGGAGGCACTGCGTGAGGTCTCTGAGTCAAACATAGAGACCGATTTAGACCAGGTGAGGGGTATCCCCTTCACTCAGGCACAAAGCTGGGTGCTCGTGCAACTGCTGGGGCTGTGCTGACAGGGTGTGGGTTGGGAAGAGCTCTGTCAGGAGTTCAGTGTGTGACACGGAGGGAAGGGCTGGCCAGAGGTCTGCTTGCTGTCCCAACCATCCCTGCACACTGCTAGGGTGGACTGGGTGCTGTGGGGAGCCTGGACTGGGGGACAAGGGGATGTGCTGCTCAGCCCTGGATTGCAGGCAGGGATGTGAGTTTCATGCTGTGCTCCCCTGGATACAGGTTAACAGAACGCTGGACATGATCCCTGACAAGGTGCAAGAGCAGTCCCAGGAAGTGGTGGCAAGTAAGCCGGGCTTTGTGTGCTGACTTTTCCCTCTTCTAGGGTTCCCTCCTCCCTTCTCAAGCCATTCTTTCCTGGAGGCCTTCCCTGCAGCCCTAGCTGTCCCCAGGTGCCATCATGCCAATGTCATCCTTGGCCATGACTGCCCCTTTCCTATCCTTTGAGTCCCCGCTGCCCTGCTGGACCTGGGCAGCAGCTTGCAATGTCAGCGTGTCCCCGTTCCTTACAGAGAGCCAGGACCAGCTGAGCCTCATCAGGCAGGAGATCAGAAGCTTTCAGGAAGGGTTGCCGCTCCTGGATGTGGAGGAGAAAGTTGGGGCCTTTGTGAACAATGCCACATCGGTGCTGGAGAAGTACAGGGAGCCGATCATCGCCTGGGATGGGCTCAGGTGGGCGAGGGGCTGCGGCCCCGCCTCCATTGTCTGGAGAATTTTAAGGCTCCTGCTCCTCCCGTTGCTGGGGGTGGGGGCTTGCTGGGTGGTGGGGTTGTGGGTGCAGGGTAGTCAGAGCTGTGCCTTGCAGATACACATGCCCCTTCCCTGCTGTGGTGTCTGGGACCTTTTTTCCTCCCCACGAAGGCAGCCCATGGGCTGCAGGGTGCTGCTCAGGGTCCCAGGTTCTGCTGCCTGACGCCCTCCCTTTGTCTTCCCCCAGGTTGATCGTGTGTGCCCTCCTGTGCTGCCCGGTGCTGCTGGTGGTCCTCTGCAACGTTTTTGGGCTGCTGCTGGGGCCCCTGGGGCTGAAGGAAGGTGTGCTGCCCACACAGCGCAGCAGCCTCTCCAATGCTGGCGGGAACTTCTTCATGGCGTGAGGCTCAATTGGCTGCCAAGGACGTGTGTGGGAGCGATGGGATGGGTGGGCAGGGCTGGCCTGGGAATGCTCGAGCTCCTAAATCATCATTTTACTGCAGCTTAATGGCCTGCCCTGTGGCGACTCCCCGTGCAGGTGGTCAATTGAAGGTCAAATGTGGTGCTGGTGAGAGGCATTTGAGGGGAGCCCGTTTGCCCCGTGACAGGGAGGGCTGGCAGTGTGTGCGTGGGTCCTGCAGCTCTGCGGGGGAGTGCTGGCTTGTAAAGCTGTGGGAAGCTATTCTGGAATCCAAGCTCCAGGACAGAGCCCGGTCGTGCTCTGGGGTCTGAAGGCAGAACAGAGAGAAGCTTGTGGGAAGGGTGGTGTTCCCACAACTGTGGGGGTGAGGGGTGTACAGCCCCTGGGCTCTGCGAGCTGGGGGCACTGCAGCATCAGTGCTGGGCCACTGGGCTGCTGGTGCTGATGGCATTTCTGTCCCGGCAGAGGGGTTGGCTTCAGTTTCATCTTCTACTGGCTGCTCATGCTGCCGGTGATGATCATCTTCGTGCTGGGGGGGAACATTTACATGCTCTTCTGTGAGTCCTGGCACAACCAGGAGCTCTTCCAGGTAAGCTTGCTGTGGGGAAACTGCCTGGAGATACTGCTTCCTAAATGAGGACTGCTGGTGGAGCAGAGGCAGCACTAGCTGTTTAGGATGATCTTCCAAGGTGTCCTGCCCTGCACTATGTCTAGTTTCTCCATCTCTTTCCTTGCTCTTAGCTCCTGGACACCCCTGGCAAGATCCCTAACTTCAATCTCTCAGAGCTGCTGGGCCTGAAGGGTGACATGACAAACTTCTCAGAGATGTACAGGTGGGTCTCAGCCCTGACACTGTGTCTTTGGTGGGGGTAGAGCTGCTCAATGCCCTCAGATGCTCTCCAGGAGCAGGGCAGCATGCCCTACATTCCCAGGCTGTGGGTAGGCACTGATTGCAGGGAAGGAGCAAGGTGCAACCTACCTGCACAGGTGAGGACGTGCTCCTGGGAGGGGGTGGCCCTCGCCTGCCCTGTTTTAAACCCCATGCCCCCATCCTGCAGGCAATGCCAGCAAGATGCTTCCCTGTGGCAAACTCTGCACTTGGACCAGAGCATGTCCCTGGATGAGCTCTTGAATATCAGCAAGGTGAGCGTGGAGGTGCCAGGATCTTGAGGGCACAAATCCAGACCAAGGGCTGAGGGGACAGTGAGGGGCCAGCACATGTCCCATCATGGCCCCCTTTGCTTTGGCAGTACGCAGGAAACATCTCCGCAGCTTTTGAGAAGACGAACATCACCCTAAGCCCCATCTCCCTGCTCAACCAGAGCCAGGAAGACCTGCTGCTGAATGCCAGTCGGGCCGGACAGCCCCCCAACTTCACCCTCATCCTGGAACAGGTGTGCTGGGTGTAGCCTGGTCTTGGGATTGGGTCAGGGGGTTGGATGTGGGTTGAGGAGGTCTATTGCACTCTCCATTCTGCTGCTGTGAGAGTCCTCTGCCATCTGTGTAACCCGTTAGGGTAACAAGGCACATCCTCTGCCCAGAAGGCCCTGGCTCCACTCTGTCCCACAAAGAAGGGGTATAGCTCCCCTTGTGAACCCCATTCCTCATTCTCATGGCTCTGTCTCTGCCTTTTCCAGCTGGATCAGAATATGACCCAGGGAAGCCTCCTGGATCTGGCTGCAGAGTTGGAGCAGCTGGCAGAAAAAGTGGTGAGAGACCATGACATCCCAGGGCCATAGCCACCGTGTCCCCAAAGCCACTGGTTGCTGGGCTCCTCTGTGCCTGCCTGGGTGTTGAGGGGAGGCCCTTTACTCTCGCCCAGCTCTTTTCCCCAGCCTGGCCCATCAGCTGGCTGTGGTGAGGCACAGAGCTGGGCACTGCTGACTGCAGCTCTTCCAGGGCACGGACGTGAAGAAGGACCTGGAAGATAATGCTCGCAAACTGAGGGAGCTGGAAAAGGAGATGCAGGCGAGCTTCTCTGGGCCACTGGTGAGCGATGCTGGGGGATGTCCTGGGGATGCTGGGTTGGGCTTCCCTAGAGCTCAGAGCCTGCTGGCACGGTCTTGTCTGAGCTGTGGGGTTTGCACCTCTGATCCCCCTTCTCTCTGTCCCCAGCAAAGTCTGAAGGAGAACATCCACTCCGTGCAGAGTGGGGCTGCCCAGCTAGAGGTAAGCTGCACAAGGGGAGTGCATGCCAGTCCTGGGCACCCTGCAGTGGAGGTGGTGGGGCTAACCTGCAGTCTGAGGGCTGCTGTGGCACTCTTCATGTGCTGCAGGGGCTATTCATGGGGTAGAGGGAGGGAGGCCATGGACTCTGCCAGGCACAGGCTCCCTCCACCTGAGGTACTTGGCACTACCAGTGTGTGACTGCTAGGAACGCCACAGCTCTGAGAGGCTATGCCCCAGGGAGTGCTGCTGGCAGGGCTGGTGAGTGCAGAGACCTCACTTAGATCACAGTGGTGAGAGCACCTTTCACCTCAGGGACAGACAACAGCTGCGCTGGACAAAGCCAGCAAAACCCGGGAGTTCCTGGAGAGGGAGACGCCAAACATCATCAAGAACGTGAGCTTGCCTTGCCCTGCTGTCAGGTCACACGGACCAGACACCCTCACCAAGACATCCCTCTATACAGGGAAGCCAAACCTTGTCTGGCTGCTCATCCTGCTTGCCTTCCCTGAGTGTCTCCTGCACCCCTGGGTGCCTGCTTCCCTTATGGCATCCCTGGCAAGGGAATGGGGTGGGGTGAAGCATTCAGCCCTGTTGCTGCTGGACTGAGGTGGTCTGAGAGCCTGATCCTGACACGGAGGGGACATGGGGCATGGAGGGGGCTGGTGGTGCAGTATCTCCACTCTGTGCTTGCCCCTCCAGGAGACATTGGCCTTCCTGGAACAGCTGTTGGATTTCTTTGAGACGTACATTTCATGGGCCAAAAGCAGGGTAAGCTGAGCCTTCCTCAGTGTGGTGGAGAGAAGGGGAAAATGAGCTGCAGGGCTTGGTGGATGCTGACATATATTGTCCCCACCATGTCCCCAGGTGACAGAAGATGTGGCACGTTGCAAGCCCATAGCTCAGTCCTTGGATAATGTGGAGGTCATTGGCTGTGACTATATCATGGACTCTGTGGTGAGTGGGGCAGCGGTGTGTAGAGTGACACACAAGTGTGGGGTGGCAGTGAGGTCCTCTTGTCCTCCTCATGCACAGGATGAGGGATGCAGGGAAGGATCAGGGATGCACAGGATGAGGGATGCACAGGAAGCAGTGCTCAGCTTCTGCCCAGCAAACTGCTGTGGCTAAGAGGAAAGGCCAGGCTCTGAGAAGGAGTGGGTGGTCATTGGGAAGTGCTGGGAGGAAAAGAAATGCTCCCAGTTGCTCTCTGGACCTAATGGCTCTTCCTCCACCCTATGCAGAATGCCTTCTGGTTCAGCCTGGGCTGGTGCACCTTGTTTCTGCTGCCCAGCATCATCCTGGCTGTCAGACTTGCCAAGTTTTACCGCCGCATGGATATTGCTGATGTGTACAGGTGAGGAGCAGCCCCACCCCCTGTGACGACACTGGGTCTGGGGTCCCCCTGCCACCTGTTCCTTCATGTCCTGTGGTAGCCTGTTGGGCTCATGCTAAAGTGATGTGGGCTGGGGAGAACCTGAGAGGTGACTTGGGGTCCTCAGTCTCTGAGGATGGGGACGTTCTGGAGCTTTTCTCTGCCTGCTCTGAACCTCCCATTTGGGCAGACAAAGGTGCATTCCCTTTTGAGGAAGGTGCCTGGCAGGGCTGCAGCCACAGCCTGGCTCGAGTCCACCACCTGACTCACTCTGTTTTGCACCATTTTTGTGCTGGAGCACTGGCATAGGATCACAGCTGGATGCTGTGACAGAATGCAGTGTGCTGTGTGGTTGGTGGCATTGCCACGAGGGTGCAGTGCTTGCTCACATGCTTGTGGCTACCGGCGGCTGCCCCTCAGCCCTCTGGGACACTCTGCCTGGCAGCTCCACCACCAGCACAGGCACTGACCCCTGAGGATAGTGAGCAGTTTCTAGCTGGATTTCCAGCTCCTGAGGGCTACATCGTGGCCCTGTGGTGCAGCTGCTGTGCTGAGGGTTCCCCAGCTCCTGCCACCCCTCTGAGCTGGCTGGAGACATGGGCTCAGCTGCCCAGGAACCTCAGGGAGCTCAAGCTGAGGCATAGGGAGCTGGGTGCTGCTGAGTGTGGGGCCCTGCTCTGCCTGCCTGGGGAAGGAGCACTGATGCTCTGGGGGCCTGTAAGAGTCTGTGCTCTGTTCAGATCAGGCAGCCAGGATGGAGGGGACCACAGCACCCTGAAGCCCACGTGCTCTCTTTTTGTGACCCATGGGAGACCTTGTCCCACCATGAGATGCTGGGCTGTCTCACAAGGCATCTTCTTGCCCCACTAACACTGTCCTCTCTTTTTTCTCCCCTCTAGGAATGAAGACTTTGAGATGTAAGTTACTTACACTGCCAGGTCCATTTGTGGGGTGGGGGGCAGCCCCTGTAGTTAGAGGGGGGTCAGGGGACAGAGGGAGGGGGCTGGGGACCAGGGTGAGTGCAGGCTAAGGAGTGTGCTGGTACCAGGGGATGGCTGTGAAGGTGGGACTTTTGTAGTGCACGCAGTTGTGGTGTCCCCTATCATCTTCCCACACTCCTAAGTCTGGAGGTGTTGCTGGTTCCAGTCTCCCAAGCTGGTGGGTTCGGGGAAGCTGTCTCCGTACCCTATTTCCTCTGGGGCTGGGTGATAGGAGTGGAATGATATTTAACCATCCCAGTGCATCCTGAGCTGTCCCTTACTGCTCTCTGTGGCTGGGGGTTACATATGTGACCTTGGTTTTGCAGGCCACCAACGTTCAACTTCTACAAAATCCCCAGGCCTACCACAAGGCATTAGCTCCCATCACCCACAGATGGAGGAGGAAATGAACAGACCCCCTCACTTGAAAAATGTGACTATTTATTTTTGCAGGGAACTTGCCTCTTTCCAAGGCTGTAATTTTTGGTGCCAAACAATAAATGGTGTGTTTGTGTGCATTGTGGGATGTGACTGTGCTCCTCAGGTCTAGCAGTGATGGAAGTATGCAGGGCTAGGGGCTGGAGGGTTTCCCACTGTTGGCACAAGCTGAGGCTGTGCCTGGGACCAGAGGGCTCTTTCTGGTGTTCCCAAGTGTGCTCTGCCCACAGCCAGCCTATGGGTTGATACAGGATCACTGCTCAGTGTCACCAAGACTGGGTGATGTTCCCCTCACTGGGCAGCCCTTTGCACCTCTGACTGGGTGAGTGCCAGGTCCCTCCATGGGACAAGCCACACAAAGAGCCTCATGTCCATGAAGTGCCAGCCCAAGCTGTCCCCAGCACATAAGCACTTCCCTGTGGCAACCCTAGTATGTATCATCTGTGGATTTCCAGTGAGTTTATGGGGTGCCTGCAGCCCACGCCTCCTTCTCTCTGCAAGATATGTTGCCATGGGTACTTTCTACACCCACCCCTGCACACCCCATGCTCTGCACAGAAAAAGCTGCATGCACAGATAAATCAAGGGTGACTTGGTCTAGAGCCTTGGGGCGAGTTCAGGTATTGCTTTGTGCTGCTCCTTGGTGCAAGCGCAGGGGCCATCCCGAAAGCTGTGTCAGGCACAGGGGATATACGTGAGCAGCTTGACTCATTTCCTTTGTTGCAAAGTCCAAGTTTCTCTGGAGCAGAGTGAGAGGGCCGGGCCGGCCAGCTCCCCCTCCACTACGTGCATCTCTTCCTGCTTTTTCCACTTGCTTTCAGATCTGATTGCTAGTTTTTCCTTTGGGCTTTATCTGAGGCTGCACCGGCCTTACCTCCTGCTGTCTCCCCCAGCAGAGTCTGACTGCAGAGCGAGTCCTGCGCTTGCCTATCAGTCAGCTGAATCTGTCCTTCAGATTGCTTTGGCCCCTGCTTCCCCCAGGCATGCTCACCCTTCCTGGTTCTTGGTGTGAGATATCCAGCAACCCCTTGGAAAGCATTCAGCTCAGTTTTCTGTCCTGGACCCTCAGCCTCCAGAATTCTGACTATTTCCTGTTTGTCTGGGGCTCATACATGGAGGCTCCTGCCCCCAGGCCTCAGGCTGTCCGTACTGCGTCAAGTTCCCCGCTTCCTCTTCCCTTGCTGTGCCTCGGGGATGTCAGCTCACACAGGACTGCTGCTGGCTTCAGTTTCTGCTTGTGGGCTTTGTGGGCATTGCTTCTTCCCTGCTCTCCTGCTTCTGCAGAGACAGTGCTGGAAGGCAGGGTGCTTCACCCTCATTCACTGTGTCACTGTGGCCACCTGCACCCAAACCCAGCCCTGGCAATGAAGATATCCCCCCCAAATGACTGCACATAGCCTTTGCCAAGATGTGGGGCTTGCTCTCAGCAGCTCCCCATTCAGTGCAGCTCCAGGGCAGTGTTCCAATCTCTGGAGCCATGGCTCTAAGAGGTGTTGGGGTCCATCCATCATCCTACTCCCAAACAGCCCTGGGAGGTGGGTGAGACCAGAGTCAGGCAAGGCCACCAGCTGCCTGGAGAGGAGGCAAGGACAGCTCATTACAGAATGCCCACAGTGGATGCCACCAGCTCTCCTTTCAGGCCCCGCTCCCGTGTGGCAGCTGCCAGAGTGAGAGGGAAACTCACAGTGCCCCATGGCCACAGCACAAGGCCCTCCCCAAGGAAGGTCTCATCAATAACCAGCCAGTCTCTAGGGAACCATTGCAGCAGTTCCTCTTCCTCTTTGCCAGCCTTTTTCCACCACAGGGACTTTCCGCAGCCAAGCCTTTCTCTGGGGGAGACCCTGCCACATCTTTACAGTGGTTTCACAAACAATAATCTCTCCAACAGCAGCTCTGACACTGTGCCTGGCAGCAGGATTTTGCTGGGCCAGCCAGGTGCTCTCTGTTGCTAGTTTTCCTAAAAAAATAGACAATTTGCAGCTCTTGAGAAAAAAATCCTCCCTCCCTCAACTCTGTTGGGCCCAGCCACAGCCATGTGTGGATGTCCTGGATGGCCCTTCCCTGTGGCACATAGCTCCAGCCTGCCTGTGCAGACTCCTGCCTCCATGGCTTCATAGTGGTAAGCAGCTGAGTACCACAGAGGGAATGAGCTATCTGGGCATGCTCTCTGAGCCCAGCTGTACCAGTTGTGAGCCATGCTGGGCAGCACCAGAGAGATGAGCCTGGCCACTTTTCACCAGAGGCAAAACAAGCTTGCCCTCCTCCTGAGGGTGTATACCCTCATAACACCCACCACCTCAGCAGTGCTTTAGGAACTTTTATTTTTAAAAGGAGTCTGTCCTCCACACTTAAGACCACTCTCAAGAGGATTAATGTAGGTGAATGTCCTGCAGCCCAACAAGGCAACAGACAGCTCCTTTATACCGGAGCCCAGAATGCAGGGGGAAAGCCACAGCGAGGGTCTCCCTCCTGGTGGAGGGGGCCAGGCACTGGGCACCTGAGAGAGGCTGGAACCTGGATCTTCCTGCACAAACTGCTCTCAAGTTACATTGATTTTGCAAACAGAGGCACAATATGAGCCAGACAACCCTGACAAAGCCCCTTTGTATGCAAAGGGCAAAGGTAGAAGAGATGGGAACAGAGGGCTCGGGTGTCCTGCAGCATAATCTAAGCTTCCACAAAGGAAAGGGAAAGACAGGGCCAGCCCCAAGCTCACATAGCCTGCTGCAAGCTTCTCAGCTCAGCAGAGAGTTTGGGTACTGTCTGGGACAGAGAGATAAGGGAATTAGGCTGCTCTTTTCAGCTAAGTAGCTGCAATCAGTCACAGCTACAGGACTGATCCCAGAGGAGTTGTGGCGAGACAACGTGTGGAGTGCTGCAACTGCCAGCGTGTGTGCTGGGACCCCCAGTGCCATGGAGCTATGCCACACAGGCATTTAGCATCTGACTGAGCCCAAAGCAGCAGGAGTCAGTGACCCAGCTGCAGGAAACATGCCCTGTTCCTCACAGGCAGAGCTTGGAGGTACTACCCAGCTAACTGAGCAGAGAATGGGGGGGAAAGACTGTGTACTGCCTACCACTCCACCACCAGTACCAGAGGATCAGAAAGTAGAAGTGGAGCTAGAAAGGAGCCAAACAAACTAAAAACAAAGTGCTTTGGGCAGGGAGCAGTTCTGTAGTCCTGTAGTGCAGCCAGCGTTTTCATCTGCAAATGCACCTGGCATTTGCTCCTCCACTGGCACACACACAATTGCACTTGCTAGGAATAACCAGAAAGCCTGCCCTGGCTCAGAGATCCCCCAACCTCAGCCACCCAACAGGCTCTTCAAGATGCTGCAGGGATGCTTCAGAAAGGAGCAGGCTTCTGTACTGCCAACACAGGTAAAATTTCCCTTCCTTGTGCACCCAGGGCTTGGGATGACATTGTCCTTCCCCCTTTCACACACTGTCATCCTGTAGCAGTGCTGAGGGCGAGGAAGTCCTTCCCATAGATGGCTGATGAACATCATCAGCCACTACTTTTGAGGGGATTTTGTGCTCTCGGGGTGGGGTGGGAGGGGGGAAAGTGGTGCTCTGCAGGGCATCTGAGTACATCTCGTCCTGGACACTGGGACGCTGCACAACCCTTTGCAGCAGTGGCTTAAGCAAGCCCACAGTCAGCTGGTTCCCCTCGCTGGAGAAGGGCACTGGGTCCTCCTGGGAATGAGGAAGGTGCTGCAGAACCACGGTGAGGATGTCTGAGGCGGTGAGCTCAGCAGGGCACAGCGGCCACAGCCTGTCCAGGTAAGGGTCCAGCTCCCGGTGCTGGGCAAACTCAGCCAGCAGTGTGATGAATATCTCCTTGTTAAGCAAGGGGCTGAGTTTGGAGAACTTCTCTGCCACCTCCACCACCCGCTGCCACTGCTTCAGGTGGATGAGAAGGTGCAGAGCTTGCAGCACGGCCTTAGGCCTCTTGCTGCAGAGCAGCAGTTCCAGCTCCATCTCGTCATCTGCCTCGCTGTGTTTGTTCTTTCGGGCCAGCACTCCCAGTGCTCTCTTGTACAGTGGCACCCGGCCCTCTGGGCCTTCCTTGCTGCCGTATGACCAAGAGCTGCTAACGTACTGCTGGGTCAGCTCCACAAAGCTGGGCAACCACTTGGGTTTGAACCTCAGGAAGGAGGCGCAAATGAGCTCAAAGAGCGGGACCATCCCATTCTGACCCACCTCCTCCAGCTGCGGCTGACACAGGACCTTCTTCCATACCTCTGGGGTGGCCCTGGCTACCAAGAGACCATCCCCATTCTGCTGCAGCTGCAGGCAGCTCCTTGTGGCCTTCCAGGCAGCCTTGGGGAAGGAGGCAAAGACAGAGTTCAGATAGGCCAAGTTGTCTTTGTCCATGTCAGACTGGAGAATGCGGCTGATCTCCTGCTCCACCAGCTCCTTGCAGTAGCTTTCCACCTCACTCTCTGGGGCACATACCACGCAAGTCTTGAGGAGCTCCAGGCTCATGTAGCTCTGCAGCTCTAGGCTCACTGTGCTCAACAGCTTGGCGTACGTGTCTTGTAGGCTTCGGGCTGGCTTCTGCTTCTGGTGGAGGCTGTGCTGCAGGATGGCAGCGAGGACCACAGGAGCCTGGAACGTACCACCTTTCTTCAACTTCTCCACCGTCAGCTTGGAGCTGCTGAGGCTCCTCCTCTGATAATATCTGCAGGCCTCCTCAAACACCATCTCCACCAGGCATGGCTCAGGCCTGCTGCTGTCCTCAGGTTTGGAAAAGCTAAAGCTGTAGATGCCACTCTGACTGAGGAGCTGGATACTGTCCTCCTCTCCCTGGGACTCCAGGAAATGCACTTCTTTCATGCTCAGGACTTCTTTTTCTACAAGCCTTCCACTGTTCTGGTCGACAAGGTACAGTACTCCAGCCAGCACACAGGCCAGGATGCTGCCAAAAGTCTTCAGCTGGACAGGACTCCCTTGGGCCAGGGGGCCGCCCTCCAGGTCAAAGACATGCCTCTGTGTCCCATCTGGCTCCACGATACTCACAGAACCCTTTGTGCTCACCAGCAGCAGACCCCCACTGTCGGACACAGTGGAGGTGTGAATGTCCAGAGGCGCAAAACCTGAGAGAAGGCCCACAGAACCCAGCAGGAGCTTCTTGAAGTCTGACTCGCTGCTGGAGCGCAGCACCTTGCTGTGGATGAAGCCTGCAGAGGGGGCTGTGATGGTGAACTCTGCCTTCTCTGGATGCCAGATGAGGAGGAATTTGGAAGTGGTGGCAAAGCTGGCAGCAGCAGGCACTAGGAAGACGTGTTGGGGCGAGGCTAGGACCCGGTACTCAGGGCTGTTGTGCAGGACTATCCTCGCAGCGCCCAGCCGCACGCCTTGCTCCCCCACCTCCAGAGCACGGGCACAGACACAGAACCTGAAGGCACACTTGCTCATGTCCGAGTGAGCACCCAGCGGCGGCCTCTCCTCACACCACACCAGGTTGGCTCCCTGGCTGCACACGGAGACAACTCGTGCCCGGGCACCCTGGCAGAGCTCCAGTGTCTGCAGCAGCTGCCAGCCCACGGCCACCACAAAGTGCCAGACTTCGGTCCGGCCATGTTCCCACACCACGGCCAGTACCCAGGAGTCCGGTACCGCAGGGCTCTGCAGGAAGAGCAGTCCCACAAGCGCTGGCTGGGGCGGCTGCCAGCTCCTCTCCAGGTCGGCTCCAGCGATGCTGTGGCGCTGGAAGGCCACCACCCGCGGCAGGGTGGGCGGCCGGCTCTTCTGCAGGAGCAGGAGATGCTGCCCGTCGGGGCTAGACTGGACGTGGCTGGGCTCTTCTCCGCGGCACAGCAACTCTCGCAGCCAGTGGCCTCGGCTGAAGTCACTCAAGTCGGAGACCTGCCGCAGCTTCATCCTGTCAGCGACAGCGTGCAGCAGGGCGAGCTGGGACACGGAGCCACAG
>VXBC01006750.1:346810-497464 GCA_013399945.1 Ploceus nigricollis
CCGCTGCCTCTCCGGCACCGGAGGCTCCGCCGCACCGGGGGCTCCGCGGGGCGAGCGCGCTCCCCGCCGCGAGGGGCCTCGCCGGGCACCGGCACCCCGTTCCAGGGCCGCTCGCTGCCCACCCCGGTTAGCTGCGGGAGTGGCCGCACGCAGCCCGTGCAGCGGGAGGTGCTTCTCATCGCCCGCCGGTAACGCCGCGGTGCCCCGGTGCGTGCCCCGGGTGCCGGCCCGAGGAGGCCTCGGGGCCTGCCGCAGCCCAGCCCTTGGGCTGCTCGTGGGCCGCGCCGTCCCCGGCTGCCGGTGCTTCGCACTCGAGATAACTCCTAGGAAGAGAACGAGCGTTCGCTGATCATTCCAGTTGTCTGGTTTACCTCACCCTTCTCCGAACACTTGTACGGGCAAAGCAAAGGGGAACAGCAACAGTGGTAAAGCAGTGGGAGCTCGCAGTGTTTATTATGCTGAAGCCAGAGGCACTTGCTGCATGAGCAAGCTGCGGCCTCGGTCAAACCCTGTTGCGTATGTCGCTGTAACAAAGTTTGTTCATTAGCGGAGACTATAATCCCAATGTATGGTGAGAGCCAATTAGGGTGAGCAGGTGGGTGGAATATGCAAAGCAATGAGATAATTTGAATCATGGCGATACGTGGTGACTGCAGTTTGCCAGCTGTTTGAGGTCTAGTAGGAAATGTGACAAAAATGTAGAAGAGGAATTTCGAGGGGAGGAAAGGACAACAGTTTGGCTTTCCAGTAATAATAGGTTGATCCACTGTGTCATTTATGGCACTTTCGCTGTGTGCAAAGAGATACTGTGGGCAGGGTACATACAGTGTAAAAAAGTTAAACAGTTATTGGCTAGCATGCACAAAAGGAACAGCGAGGCTTTAATGGGCTGCTGGGCTAAGCATTCATCTGCTCCCTCCCCCAGCTAACACACCAGGCAGCCATGCAGACATCCCTTAGGAGGGGAAGGGTCAGGCCTCCACTGCTCAGAGTTGCTGAGTTGCTATATTCTGACTCCCTATTTTTGATTTTTTTTTTGAGCTTACACCTTTTCATGTTTGCATTTTAACTCCTGAGTACTTGTGCTGATGGTCTGTATCTCAAAAATGTTACCCACTCTGCAGCTCCACCTTTCTCATCTTGGCATGACTTCACTGGGCAGCTTCTTAGAACATAGCAGCTACCTCAGAAGTCGGAGCCGAGGTCATGCAGCTGCGCTGTATTCAGCATGGGCCTTGGATCCACACCACCAGCTGAAGCCATGGGAAAAGGGCAGGGGAAGGTTAAAGGGAGAGTGTTTTTCTTCAGAAGGAAGGCATTTGAAAAAGTCTGCAGGTGACATGAGCTTTTAGGTGGGAGTGTAAAGGCAGTGCAGAATATTTCATTATAAACTATGTGGGATGGATTCTAAAGGGCTTGAAAAGTGAAAACCCAAAGTCATTTTCTGACATGAGAGAACTGGTCATGGTAGCCAGGAATACAGAGAGAAAGTGTGGTGAAATGAAAAAAAATTTATATGAAAAAAAAATTCATATGAAAATGGTGTGAATAGGTGCTGATGGAAGCATGCAGCACTTGTCTGGATGGACTTGACAGGAAGAAGCGTAGCTAGTTGGTGGTGTGAAGTTGATGGATTGGGTGTTATTTTAACTGGACATATAGAAATCAAATGCAGTTATGCATGAAGTGTTAAAATTGTAGCTCAAATGTTACTCTTTTATATCATTGCTAAAGCAGGTGCAATGGGAGAGGTAGCATGTGGCTGCATTTGCATTAGGAAGCTGCTTTTCTCATTTTTGAGGGGTAAAAAATAGGTCAGAAGTGGTGTAACTTTAGATTGTACTATGTAGAAGCACATAGACTGCTCTGAGTGGGATGGAAGGAATTTCTAGTAAAAATATATATACTGTGGCTGTGCTGGGGGTTGTTGCTTTGTACTGGAGAAAAAGTAGGATCTCTATGGGTTTTTTTGTCATCAGCACGCCTTCAGAATATGTTTCTCATTACATACTGCCTGAAGGCACCTGGAAATTCTGCAGCATGGATCCAAAGCTTGTATGCTGTGTTACTGTTTCCCTTGATGGTGGGTTGAGCACCTTACAGTTGTAGAGGAAAGCACAGTTTGAGCAGTATTTATTTCAATGGACAATATACAAATGAAGTTGTAAACAATGGATGGAATATAAAAGCAGTGTGGATGTACTTCCACAATCTGTAACTGCCAATGCAAGAGTTTGTGGAGAATAAGCTGCAACAGGGCTTGTGGCAGAAATTTGTCCATGATGGTTTCTAAAGCCTTGACAAAAGCCCTATGTGTTCTTACTCTCTTTGTTTTCAATAGTGGTCTGCTGGGCTGGTGATAGGTGGTCTTGGGGGTTTTAACAGAGGAGCTGGAACTGGGTCCAGGCACTCCCTGTGCCCTGGGATTCATAAATTCTTGTGCTGGGTGCAGGTTGTCTGCTGCTTCCAGCGATGGATGGGTGCTGGGACCTGTGTTGTAACTGCCTGTTGTTCAGGTCCAGTATTTACTTTGCAGAGTCATCACATGGATTAAGTGCAAGTTTTTCCTGGTACTTCACTGAAGAATTCAGTGAGTGCTTAGCTTGTAACACATTGCTTTAGAAGCTGTGAGTTAACTTTTAGATGGGGGTTTATCCTCCCCCTCTTGCATGATGGAGGCAGTTTTTGAACAAATTTCCTTTAATCCTGAGTGATGTACCTGCAGAACACCTTGAAAGGCAAAGCATGATCACACTGAGTCCCAGGTGCATGCACTCAGGGAGGGAGGAGGCAATTGCTGGCTTTGAAATGTTTGAACACGTGAGTCCAATCTCAGTAGCTCTGGCAAGTCAAGGGACATTGGATTCTAAAAGCAGAAGTATCTTAGTTCTTATTCAGAGTCTTTATAAAATTGATTGAGGTTCAGGGCTTTGACATTAACAAACTGATACAGATTACATCATTTGCACAGCCTTTTCCAGGTAGTGAATAAATGGTTTGCCAAGTAAGTTTTATGTGAAAATACAATTTTGCATCATCTGTATTCTTTTTGTCTAGCCAAGAGGTGTTGCAGTATATTTTGTGAGGGCTCCACACTGGAAAAAATACACTTATTCATGTTTGGTTGCACGTGGGGGTTGTGTATGTGCGTTTATAATCTTGAAAACTTTCAGGTTTGTTAGCCAAGGCAATTGAATGCAAAGTGCTGTGCTTGATGGGCTGCATGCAAGATTACACAAGTTACAAGTTTTGGATCCTGATGTCATTATGTTGTAGATGTGCATTAGTGTTATCCTCTTGACAGTATTTTTGCTGTTAAAAGACGGTCTATGGAATACTAATAAGCTCTGTACAGGAGCTGAGTGACAATGTGGAGCATTGTGTAGCAGTTCTCAGTGTGCACAAGTCTGAGTAAATCTCAGACTCAAAATGCCAGGTTCATTTTCCCTGTGGCTACTCTAACAAAAAACTAACAGAGCTGTGTTCATCGGAATGTCATATGTTTGGTTGGAATCTCTGTTATGAGTTCTGGAGTGAAACAGAAAGGACATGGACAGTTGGATGTGCTCATCTCTTCCTGACTGGATCAGCTGATTCCGGGGTTGATGAGAGATAAAGCAAGAGTCTGCCTGAACTTGTGTCATGGCTTTTATCTTCCTGCCTTTGAACTGCCAAGACTCATGCTCTGTCAAGTTTTCTTTTAGCTCCAGATGAAGCATCTTGGATCTTCTATTGCACAGCACAGTATTTGTTGTTCTAAAAATCCCCATGTGTGTGCTTCTCGTGGCCCTGAGGGGCAATTCTCCTGTGCAGTCAGTGAATACAGCAGGATTCACTTAGCAGCATGTGTTAATGGGAATGACCTATTGACAGAATAAATTATCCATTTGAACCTAAAACGTGGAAAATGTACCGATGCCTTTTAAATGTGGTGTTTAAAGGAAAATTGTTAATTATCATCAGTGTTGTTGTTTTCATAAGCTGTCAGGGCATCATGATAATTTGACATCTCTGCGACTTATTTATAAATGTTTTGTGCATTTAACTGTTGTTTTCTGCAGCTGTGTAGAAGGTCTCCATTAGCAAAATGCAGTTTTCTGTTTGTCTTTTTGACATCTAGAAAATGTAATTGCATAAAGTGAAAAGAAAAAACCATTTGTATGACCTGATCATCATAGGTCATGAAACAAACACAGCCTAATAAAGCGTTGGCATGGGAGGCATGGTTTACGTTTCTCTCTTTGCTCCTCCATATGCTCATTTGTAGAGTAGCAAATTATAAACAAGAACATTATTTAATCTTTGCCTCTAGCAGTTGTCTTTGTATGTGCTCTGTGCAGCTTTGGTTGAGAGAATGTGAATCCTGAGACCCATTTTGACAGAGACTAGAATTTTCACATGATCATGTGAGCCTTCTGGTGCTCACCCTTTGTATCTTGATGTATTTCGATTTTTCTGTCTTTTTGGAAATGCAGGAGAAGGGTTAAAATACAGGTCTGAAAATCCAGGGACTAAGCAGAGCTTATTGATCCCCTCCCATTCACGTACACATTTGATGTGAGAACGCTGACCTAGAAGCACTGAGAGTTTGTTTATTAGTTTTGACATTGGGATTCGTTAGCTGTAATTCAATTAGAAGCACACTGATGGATGTGTTTGTATGCTGGGGCTGGCAGCTGTTTTAGGTTCAGAAACTTACAATTCTAGTAGGAAAATTGTTTTGTGCAATCTTACCCAAGATTTGTATTCCTAGGCTAAAAGTGACATCACTCTTGGTTTGGTTTTTAATAGATTTCTCAGTGTTTCCAGTTATGTTTCTAATTAGAATAATGTCTTATTTCCCTTGACAGTTTAAAAATAATGCAGAGTCTTTTAAAGAGAAGCTATCAAGATGATTGAATAATGTTTTCTTTTTTGTTTGTTAGTTGGAAACCTTCTTCCATCTTAGTTTGATACATAGACCTGCTAGGCTACAGGAGTAATTTTGGTCTTTACAGAAGATTATGGTGCAGTTGTTGCTAAGCTTTCTTCTGTCAGGGTGTCTCAGAGCTCTTTCCATTCTCACTCCAGCCCATAACCAGCCACCTGGTTCCCTTTCAAGTGGGAAGACAACACCTCTCTGCCTATGTAAATGTTAGCTTTTCAGGTGTGAGATCTGCTGCTCTCTCTCCTACCCTTTCCCATCCCGGCAAAGCTCCTTCCCTTTGTACCTGGGGCAGAGTCTTTTGCAGCAGAATTGTTTTTTCAGGCCTGAAAATGTTTTTCTGCCTCTTAGAACCAAGATTTATGGCTAAAGGGACGGATATTTGAATAAGTGACTCAGGAAGCCTGAGAGTCCTAGTTGGGAACATAGTTGTAAGTCAGCTAAAAATTGTCTGCAGTGGAAATAATGTAAGGGAGATCTGGAACTGGTATTCAGTAGTTGATGGAGCTTGGTATTTGAAGGAAAGACAGATCTAAACCTGTGGGAGGGGGTTCAGGCAGTCTGGGATTGAGGCTACATCCAAAGCTATCTCCATGGCTGCCAGCTCAGAAAGCTCTGGGGTCCTAGATTCGCACGGTGAACTTACCTCTCCATGCATAATTTATCATGGCTGAATGCAACTACCACAAGAGCCTGCCCGTGCTTTTCTGGAGCATGACTTAAGTCAAGCCTCTGCATGTGGTATGCTGTTGCCATGTGTGTAATTACCTTTGGAGGTATGGGAGAAAGTCTAGGAGCTCAGGGGTATGAGAAGGGATGGCATTCCCTTTCTGCTAAGTACTTCTGACATGCTGCAGTGATGGAGGAGGTTAGAACAGTGCTAAAGCTGTGATGCTTGCCAGGAAAATCTGTGATTGCAGATAAATGTGTATTTGCGAGGTCAGAGTAGTGCTGCACTTGGTAGCATCACACATGAGAATATGTGGCAGGTTGTGTGTTCTGACTCAGCCCCTGGAGTGAGTTCTCTCTCACAGAAGGCTCAGGACCACATTACTTTGTGTAATGGCTCATTTTGTAAATAAGGACACTCCTTTTTTTTTAATAGTATAATCAGTAAGACACCAATTAATGATAGTAAAACTTCATTGTGTTTTTAGAAAACCCTTTGCTGTAAAATGGATCATGAAATTAATTTGGTTAAAAAAAAAATTCTCTGTAAAGCTTGCCCTCTGTCCTCCTCCCAAAACTGAACCACATGGGATGCTTTTGAGGCTGAGGTTCCTCTCTGGCTTGATTTACAGAGTAGCTGGTCCAGATAAGAATGCTAAGGTGCAGAGGTAGCTGTGAACAAGGGTGGCAGGAGTGCTTTATGGAGGCTTTCCTTGTGTTGGATGCCACCTCAGAGTACAAAAAGCAGAATTTGAAGTGCTTTGGTAGGCAGCAAATTAAACAGATAAGAGAAGACTCCCAAATAGTTTCAGGAGCTTCTTGTAGCCAGATGCCTTTGAGGCTTGACCAGCATCAAAAAAGACTGGGTACCTATTTGATATCAAGTATCACAATTCCTCCAGTGAGATTAAAAAATACATACTTTTCTAGATGTAAACTGCATTGGTCTGGATAATCAATCAGTTTCTAATAGAGAAGAATTAAAATTTATCCATAAGGAGTTTATTCTGCTTATGCCTGTGTGTGGACTTCTGCATGTCTTTGAAATGGGATATAGAACTAGATGGGTCCTTTGATCTGATATCTTATCTGGTATAGTTATAAATGCCCCTACTTACAGCTTGTGAGAGACTGTTAGTATTTCAGTGCAGTGAAAAAAATCTTTCATGGTTGATACGCCTTGAAGAAAAGTTCAAGTTTTCTGAGCTTTTTTGTCTGTTCTTACCTTCAGGGTATACAGCATGGCCCAAACAGAGAAGAAAGGTGGGCTGCTCCGGAAATCTTCAGCCTCCAAGAAGCCATTGAAAGAGAAAGTGGTGTTGATGTATGATGAAATTTTCACGGTAAGGAGTTGAGCATCTCTTTTTTCTAAAGTGTTGTGTTAATTTTTTTTTTAATTTAGTTTATGCTGAGGGTTTTTTCCCAGTGTATTTCTTTCCTCAAGGTAAGGCCTGCACAGTGTAGGCACATGCTCCAGGCTCTCCTACTGTCGTGCAGAAATCTGTATTCTGCTCTATTCCAAAATGTCTCTGTGTCCTGTTGCTTACCAGAACCATACCATCTATGGGAAGTCATGGCTTTCCCAGTATTTCTCAAATAACAATTCAGAAAATAAACAGAGGCATCCCAATTGAGAGCTGCTTCTCTTGGTCCTTCTTTTTTTGGAAATCTCTGTAGCCAGAATTCTGTGCTTTGAGACTTCTTGGTCATCTGGCAGGTGATGCTGACTCTCAGCTACCCTTGATAAAGACTTTCTTTAAATTTTGCCTGAGTGATTTCTTTGCCCTCATGCCTGTTTCTTTTCCTTACAGACAGAGGACCCCAGTAAATGCAACCCTAGGTTTTGGGAGGAGCTATTTCTCATGAAGGTAACAGAATGTGAACATCCTGTTGCTGTTTTGGCTACAAAGTGGCAGACTGTCAGTGCAAGGACTTCTGTTTCTATGGTGTTGGTAATGGAATAATGTGCATGAAGTGCTTCTTAACCTGACAGGTCAACCTGGAGTATTTAGAAGGCAAGCTGGAGGCTCTGGATGGGGAGGAATTAATGAAGATAAAAGATAACATCAACTGCTTGTTTCAGCACTGCATCCAGGCCCTGGGTGAGGAGCACCCAATCAGAGTGGTGAATGCATTACAGGTATCATGCTGGGAGACAGGGAATGCTGTCTTTCTGCTTCTGATGAGGCCATGTATTTGTTGCTGGTATCAAACACCTTGTGCTTGTTTCTTTGTTACTGAGAAGTGATGTCTACAGGGCAGTTGCTACTTGTTGTCTGTGGAGGTTCCAAACATTGACAGTCTTTTTACTCTTGGCACAGTATAGATGGTTTCAGAATTCAAGAGGATCTGATGATGGAGGATAAAGTGGATGGCAATGAGGAAACAAAGGGCTTGTTCACATTGCAGGCTGTCTGTTTGGGGTCTCAAAAGTACTTAGGCTGTGTAGCTTTGTGTTTTACTTTTACCTCTTCTCCCTTATTTCAGCTGCCTTTTCAATTTCCATATGGGTCAAAAAAGAAATAAAGCTCTGGAGAAGTTAGTGTGAAATTTACACAGGAAATTGCCTCAGCTGGACACTTCCTAATTGGAAGCTGTGAAGAATTATCACTCAGAATTCATAGCCATTTTTATGCAGGTTGTTCCTTACCAAAGCTCTGCTGTTCCATATCTTGTGTGGGAGACTCCCCTCAGTCTTGATATTTGATGTTACTAGTTCACAAGCTGATTCTCACAGTTTGGTGAATGCATTTGTTTTAGGAGTATGCAGAATGCATTTCAGCTTTAGGAGTACAGGATATGAAATTCAGGTTTGAAGAAGTCATCTGTAGGAGACTCTGGACCAGCAGTGAGCTGGGAAAAGTTGATTTAAAACAGAATATTTACATCTCTGATGTACAATCTTGCATTGTTTTATTGTTATTTTTAGAATTAGTTTGAAAAGGTGCTACTAAAATTGTAGTTATAGCTACATAGCTTAGACCATCCCTGAATTCTTAAGCTTGTATCCAGACTCTTGGAAGAACTTAGGGCAGGTCACAAGAATCCTGCTGTGTGCATGTAAATAGGAACGAGGTAACACGTCCTGAGCTTGAACTGAGAGACAGTTCCCTTAATCAGACTATGTTAATCTGGAAAGTGATCCTGAAGCCAAAACTTACTTAAGCAATCCTTTTTCTGAGAATCAGCATGATGACCAAAGATTTGTTTAGCCCAGTATCTGTTTCTGACAGTAACCAAAAAAAGGATGTCTACCTTACCTTTTTGCTTTTGTGTGGTTCTGGAGGTCTGCTAATTCCATCAGGTCTGTTTTATCTCCAGCTTTACCTGTGGAACTAATTACCTTTCACTGGTGAATTTAAGCTGGAATCTAAAACTGCAGTGGTTGTATTCCTGCTCATTCCCCTCTTCACAGGCCTGAGAGGTGCCTGATGACAGAAGTCACCCCAGACATTTCTGTCTCTCAGGACAAATGAGTAATTTGCTGCCCATAAATTTTCCAGAGAGTCTGCTGGAAGCATAGTGTGCTGATACCTGTGTATCTTCAAGTGCTTGGAATGAAGCAGTAATTAAGCTGCCTGATAGACTTGGAAACTTTTCTTTTTTTTTGGTGGGAAGATTGGTTCTTCTTGTTGACAAAGACACAGTTTATTGGTCCAAGTTGGTAGAGCAATGTGGTAACCAAACAGAAATTTGTGCTCAAAAGAAAAATATGGACAAATATATTCTTCTCCAATTTTTACGCATTTTCAGCATCCAAGATCCCTTTTAGAAATGACAGAGCTGGAGGAGAGGTCAGACAAAATGTATGGCTTCCAGGCTGGTGGTATTAATTTCAGTATCTGCCAGTGCTAGGAGGGGATCATGCAGTGGGTTTTGCTATTGAGTTGGAGGTGTTGCTTTACGTCTCACCTTCTGTTTATTCCCTTTGCAGACTTTGTGTGCATTAATTCGGGGTGTCCATCAGAAGAACAAATCCACTTCTGGGTTTGACATCATCAACATGCTTGTGGGTTTTGACAAGGCAGAGCTATGTATGAAGGTGAGGCCCTGGCAATGTAGAGAAGCAGTTTGCACAGCAGCTGTGTTGCAAGGGCAGTGAGTGTAAATGGGTGTGTCTACCAGGCAGCAGCTTTTGGGGGAAATATTTGAGCCACTTACTAAAAACAGCTGTCCTGAAGTTCTGTACCTGCCAGTAGCATAGACATTTGGGGTCCCTGGGTTGGTTAGTAATACAGCAGAGCACATTCTTTTTCTTTAGTTCCACACTGTGTAGT
The DNA here is from genome assembly GCA_013399945.1 of Ploceus nigricollis. Lineage (NCBI taxonomy): Eukaryota > Metazoa > Chordata > Aves > Passeriformes > Ploceidae > Ploceus > Ploceus nigricollis. Next base: position 356,681 of record VXBC01006750.1, read on the forward strand.
CACTGTTGTTGAGAAACCTTAAAGCCAGAAAAGGCTGTCACAGGCGATCACCACTTGGTATTGAACCTCATATCTTTTTCTTTATCTGAGAGTCATACCCTGTGTTCTCACACTCCATCAGTACTGTTTTGAACTTACTTGATGCTCTTCACTGTAAAGATGCTGAGTTTGGGAAATGACAAAGTAACCAGTGATAAAGCTGAATTCTTGTTGTACCTTTCATCTCTCTACAAGAGTAGCAATTTTTCTTCTCTATACAAACTGTGGTATATTTGGGGAAAACATTAAGTAGTAGTTTGCCTATCAGATTTTTGATCATAACTTATATATGTATTGTGAATTGGAGGTGTGCTGCTGCATCTAGAGAAAACTCATGGAAAACGATAATGATGTTCTACCAGTAGTCATTAAGTTGTAGTTAACACAAATAGTGTTGAGAAGCAATAGTATGAATATGGCCTTGTATACTGTGTAGCAGTAGTAATGGCTCAATTATTGATTCTGGAATAACATGGCTTTATACTGATGCTCTGCTACTTGAATCTTCCAGAAAGCTTTATATAAAAACATTTCAAGTATTTTAAAATACTACTTTTAAATAATGTGACTGTTGTTCTTTAGAATCTGATGGAGAGCTTGGACTCCCTCCTCTGTGCAGAAGGTTCTGAAAGCCTCAAAAGCTTGTGTCTGAAGCTACTTCTCTGCTTGGTGACAGTAAGTAATTAACAGCTGTACAATAACTCAAGGGCTTACATGAGCCACATCTGAGGGATGGAACTGTTTCAAAACTTGAGCAGAATGCTGCAGTGTGAAGCTTAAGAAGGGCGAAGAAATTGTGAATGAGAGCAAGCGTCAGTCCAGAGTATGCACGATGGCTCTAACCATGATGCCAGCGCAGACTAGCAGACACTTTTCATCCTGTTAGATAGGTGCCAACTGGGGCTAAAGGGGAGAGGCAGGAGGAAGTATCAGTTGGATTCACAGGTGTGGGTTTTTTTAAGGAAAAAGATACTTAAGAAGTCTCAGATAAATGCAAAGGAAGGGAGAAGGGTTGAGAAAAGATAGAAAGTGTGGAGTAGACCAGAGTGGTGAGGATGTGAAGAATGAGGAAGTTGTAATAAATTGCAGCTCATAGGCTTTTGGAGATGGTTAACTGTGAAGTATTTTGACTGTGATAAGAGATAATTGAGAGTGATGGAGCTCTTCATTGCCCTCTTCATGGTGGGAAGGTTCTCAATAGAGCATATGTGCCCTATCTTTCATTCTCTGCCTCCTGTGTAGAGCTTGCAACAGCTGATGGCTGTTGTCATTCATGCAGCTGTGTAAAATACCAACGTGTGGAGGAATGGGGGAGCTCTCAGTCCGTGGGTAGTGCTTCTTGGCAGAGAGAGGGCTGGGAGGCAGGACAGATTTCTTTTACTTGATGTCTAGCTCTATTGCTAGTCACACCTTGACTTGCTAAGTGTGAGATTCTGAGTAAATGTGTCCATCTGGAAGCAGAACTTTCCTGTTCCCAATGTGTGCCAGAGGCTACAGCGTTGGTGGAGGTTTTGGATGAGATTTTAAAACTTTTGTTTGTACTCAGGTGACAGATAACATTAGCCAGAACACCATCCTGGAGTATGTGATGATTAACAGCATATTTGAAGCTATTTTGCAGGTAAGGGTTCTTGCTTCTACTGTGGGGGCTTTTCCATAGTGAGAACTTTCAGTAATGTGTTTGCTTTTCAGCTTTTTCAATGTGATGTAGTTCACTGGCACTGTTGTTGCTTCCATTCATAGCTCAGTCATACGTATATTTTGTAATGTTCTCTCCCCTTTACTCTAGTCTGCTGTTTTTAGTCACTGCTGACTATTTAAAGTATTTTCACTTGAGATATTTCTGCACAGTTAGAATCTGAACAGATTTCTGGGCTAATTTCACACAGAATTTCTTTACTGGAGAAACTGTTTTTCAAAAGGTAGTGTGGATATATTTTTTTCTGCTCTTGGATAAATTATACTTTTTTCAGTGGAACTGAGCCTTGGAGAAACCCAGAACACTTGCACAGGTTACGATGAGGTACTATACAATGCTGTTGTGAAATATATTTGCCCTTTATGCCCTGAAAGCCTATGTGCATCCTTTCTGTGATAAATGAGCTTCTCTGTGTGCAGAACTTCCTTGAGGCACTGACACTCCCTTCACCCTAAATATCCTCTTTCAGATAGGACATTTGCTCTTACACAAGCATTTCATGGCTATGCTCTGAGTCACTGCAAGCTTCCTGAAGCAGGCCTGAACAGAACAGTGTGATTGTTTATTTCAGATCCTGTCCAGCCCTCTTAGTCGCAGGGAACATGGGTATGATGCTGTTGTCCTTCTGGCCTTGCTGGTCAACTACAGAAAGTATGAGGTAGGTGTAGAAACATCACTTCTCTCTACTTTATTAATTTAGAGTGGCCTCTGGATTATGAAGGCAGCACACAGTACAGTTTTTGGCAGTGCACACTGTAGCATCAGGGCATCAGCATGGAGCAGGAGAAGCTTTGCAAGGCAGCCCTGTTATGCTCCCTGTGTCTGTCTCTGATGTATGTGTATAATCAAGTGTGTGTGATATTCCTACAGCTCGTTCTGTGCCAGCATGAAAGAAACTACCTAGGGAATTTGCATTTCCTTAGACTGACGAAGGTCCTTTTGGAAGAGTTGCTGTTGTGCCAAACTGCATGTCTGCCTCCGTGTGTGTGAGTGTGTGTGTGGTATACATAATCTCCAAAGCAAGATGAGCTGTCAGTCATCCTGGGCTTCAGACTGAATTTGTGATTCAGGACCTGACTAACTGAGTGAAAGAGCACAGATTCCCAGAAGAGATGGTGAAGCTGTGACCAAAGAATGAACTGAAACATCACAGCTAGTAGTTCCAAGAGAAGTCTCTGTCTCTTTGATGGATTCCTCTTTGAGGAACTTCACTCATCGTCCTTTTTATGTTTATGGTATATTCCCATTTTTTTTCTGTTATTCATCAGCTTGGAAAAAAACCCCAACATTTCAGATGTCAGAACAACACCTAATGTTGACTTTTCTTTGTATGAGGCATGATGCTTTAATGATCAGGGTTTTTTTCTTCATAAATAGGAATATCTTAATATACTTCATTAGGCAGCAAATAGGAAAGTTCTGAAATAACTTGCCCTTCAACAGAATTACTAGGAGGGAGCAGGCTTCAAAACCTACCTGGTTTTATAAGAGATCTTGTTCTGAATTATGAATAGACCTAGAGAATATGCAAGGACAGGAACTACACTTGGTGTCTAAGTAATGCCTGTCAATTTCTCATTCCTGTCAATGATGTCAGAATCATGAATTGCAGATTCTCTTCAGCATTCTGTGCTGTGGTAGCATGGAACAGGAACATGGAGTTTGATTTCAGTGTATGGCTATGAGGGAAAACTGTTGGGAATTATGTATAAGTGGGGTTACTTATGAGGGAGGACTGGGAAGACCAGAGGTCTCATTGCAACATTCAGACAAATGGTGGAGGGCTGTGTAATCCCACCCCTGAGGCATGGATCCCTGCGGACTGCAGTTTATGTCCTTTGTAAGGTAGAATGCTGTGAGTGCATGAGAATTGTCCTTGGCTTTCTGGGGAGTATTGAGTTGGGGTTGAGTGCTTTGGAGAACTCTCTCTGAGATGTCTTGAAACTGGGCCCTCTTAAGGAAGTTGTGCTGATGTTTGAAAAGTGCAATCCATACAATCCAGCTGAAGCAGACGTGTAGCAAGGGGAGCTTCAGCTGAAGCAGCTCCTCTGGCAAGGCTGAAAGCTACTCCCAGAAGAGTTTTATGTGACAGATGCCCAACACACTGCCCTTTGTAGCAGTGCTACAAGCCAAGCCTCCAGTAATGCAGCCATAATCTTTGTCCTTGAGTAGCTGCTTTCATTTGCTTTTCTTTGTCCCTTAGGGTCAGTGTGGTGGTTGTCTGGTTGTCAGTGAATTGTAGCACACTTTCATGCCTCAGGTGCTCTGGAGTTCTCTTTTTAGTTAACTGTGGTGCAGCTGAAAGGTTCTCTTTTGGTCTGAACTCCATTGGTTAAGTTGTGTTTCCAGCTGTTTAAGAAAATCTAATAAGGCTCAAAATTCATTAGCTGACTATGATTTTGTGTCTGTTTTTAGTGTAAATACCAGTGTGTTTTACATTAGGATGTTCTTTCATATTTTTGGGATGTGAATTTTGTAATCTCTCAAATTCCTTGGAGAGTATCTCTCCATGTTGTCATTACCCGTGTTGATGAGATCTTGGCTTGCTTATTAACTTCTGTTCTAGGGATAGACATGTCTTTACTTGGAACCTTTAAAGGGATGCCTCTAATTGAAATCCTAATAATTTTCAGAAGTTGTCCCAACTATATACTTATCCAAGCCTTCAGCTATATTTTCTTTTTTTTTTTTTTAATACTAGTCCTGGTTTCAGAGAAAATACTTTTGCATTGATACTGTGAGAAGGAAAATGCTGCGAGAAAAAGTGTTTATTTGATCACTTTGCCAGTGTTTTAAGGGATGGCTGATAGGATAGCAAGGTAAAACATAAAATCAAGTAGTGAATTTTGAATATGTACTCATTGATAAAATCTAGGCAGAAGTTTGTTTGCATCGTGTTCAACCTGCTAGAAGTGCATTGTATCTTTTGTTAGAGCTGAAAGAAATTAGTTAAAATGTGGGGTTTTCCCTTTGTGTGCTTGTCTGGCAGCATACAGTGTATCCAACAGCCCTTTGTGTCCAGTTTTGTGCACTTGCCTCTCCTTGGTATAGACAACTACAGGTGCTGAAAGACACAGCTTTGGAGAATCAGAAAGTTCATGTGTTTTTCTTTTTTTTTTTTCCTTCAAAGATCTTGCATAACTCAAATTATTTTTTTTTTTTAAAATCTCTTTAACAAAACAGTAATTATTCAAGCTCCAATTCCCTGCAAAATGACCTGCCTGCAGATGAGACTTTTCTTCTGTGTCTTGATTCAAAATCAACTTTTTTAGTTTTGCACTGACACATATAAACCAGGAAAAATGTGCATTGCTAATCTGAAATGCTTCAGAAGTTATTAGCATTTGTCTCTATAGATGAAGCCTGTGTGCTTTCTTCAGCTAAATTCAAGGGCATTTATATTGTCTAGAGACTTCCAGCTCTTAGTGGTGTAAACGAAGTGTTGCTGTCTAACCCAGCAGCAGATGAGTCTAGAATGTTGTCCTGCCTTCCTGGGTGCTGCTTTAAGCAATCTTTGCAGGGTGTTGCAGAAGGGAGACAGCAGAGCACTAATGCTGCATCCAGTTTCACTGCCTGTTCCTGCTGCAAAACTCTGTGTGTGTCACAGGTAACAGGCTTGCAGGATGGCTGCTCCACTTTCCAGACTGACAGATGAGCTTGTGGAGGGACAGAAACTCCCTCCTCTTCTCAATAAAATCAGGAGACTGCCTGGCTGAGCCAATAAGGGGAACATGTCCCTGGCCTAGTGGTCTTAGCATGTACTGTGACTCTGCTTATTTGTGTGTATTCTGTTTTATGGGACAGTGTGACAGAGATTCTTCCCAGGTGGTTGTGTAAACGTGGAAACATAATAGTGGTTTTTTTTTGCCCTGAAGGTTGAACTTAAAACCATTTTTCTTTCTTCTTTTTCACCCCACCTTGAGCAGTCAGTGAATCCCTACATTGTGAAGCTGTCCATTGTGGATGATGAGGCCACGCTCAATGTGAGTACTTGGTTTGATTCCTCTGTGCTGCTGGAGGTGCTCTTTCACATGAAGTGTAGGGTAATGGATGCCAGCATGGTGAATGCTAGAAATCAGGTCTCAGAACAGTGCTGCTCTAAGGAGCACCAGTGCAGTGGCTGTTCAGCCCTAACTGTGCTCTTGCAATAGGTTAGGCAGCTCATGATTTGGACAGTTTGATCACCAGTTAAATGGTGGGGGTGGTTAAAAAGCTAGGTAAGAAGGAAGATGCTAAAGTTGATCTATTATTCATTCATGAACTATCTGTACACTATTTGCTGTCATGTGCCAAAGAGGCACAGGATGATTCATGCCAAAGGGAATCTCATTTCTTGTGCTGTGTCACTTGATTTTATCAGTCCACAAGTCAATTCTTGTAACTCAGTAGAAGCTCGTAACTGAGTCAAGAGTCCTGCAATATATTTTGGGTTGTAGCTGCAGTCTGAGATTTTTATCCAGGCCTAAAATTGACAGCAGACCGAGTTATGTGAGTTCTGGACTTGGAGGCTGCTCTTTAGGCATGAAGTAAAAAGCAAACTCCATGCTAAATAAAGGGTGAGAACTGTTAGTAATTCTGTAATGGTGGAGGCTGTTTGCAAGAAGTCAAAGGTTATTTGTGTCTGTTACTCTTTGTTTTGAATTTTTGGATGTCCTTCCTCTGACACCACCTTCTTTCTAAATTTCTTGATGCTTTACTGAGGCTTCTTGAGTGAGAACTCTATCTGGAGGTCCAAGGAGAGTAAATATTTTCTATTTAACTAAGTAATTAGATAAATAACTTACTTTCAATTTTGTTGTCTGGGTTTTTGTATTATAATGTTGTATCATAGCACATCTTCTTACTTCAAACAGCTTCAAGGGAAATTCTGCATAGCATGCTAGGTTATCTTGGGGGGGCAGCATTGCTATGTGTGTTCAGTGTGTGATTTTCTCCCTTGAGATTTTAATGTGAACTTTTTTAAATGCTTTTTTTCAGGGAATGGGACTTGTAATTGCCCAGGCTTTATCAGAATATAACAGGTAAAACCAAATTGTGTCTTGTTTTTCAATATATGATAGTTACTGTGCATTTTCACAAACTTTTTTTTTTTTCTTGTGTTAAAGCACTTGTTTATCACCTGACAGCCTTGATGCACCTGGAGAGGCAGGGAATAGTCTTATTCTTTGAGGTACTTTGCTTCAGTTGATGCAGTCATTGTGAGTCTCAGTGCATCTGTAGCAGCTGGGCTGACGTGCTTCAGGAGAGATCTTGCTGTAGGGGAAGATATCCATTGTATGTTTTTACTGTCATGGATTTTACCTCTGTATGAACTTTGTGTAAAATCTTAGTCACAAATGAAGAGATAATAATTTGCTGACAATTTCTCTGTTGAAAAATTGATTAGCTGAAACACTATCTACAACAAACAAACAAATGTATCCAGGGCTGTCCACATGCCAGATCAGAGATGATTAGGAGATGTAAACTCTTCCAAATGGTGGAAAGCAGTAACTGCTGCTGAAGAAAGAGCCAGAAAGTAAGCAGAAAGGGTAGCATATTCTTAGCCTCTGCTTCATAAGTAGCAGCATAAAACACGTAAGCTTTCCTAAGAGGAAAGTGCTTTAGAAAAATTTGGAAACTTACAGCAATTTCACCTAAGAAACTCAAGAATTTTCTTTGTGCAGTAGGATTCTCAAAATATCCAGAAAAACGTTTTAATTCCTTTGAAAGCCTGCTGTGATGGTTATGCAGGTGACTTGCAAAATCAGCAAATCATGTAGATGTATTTAACAGAGTAAATGATTAGACTAAAGCAGAAAAAAACTTCACCCACCCAATTTCCTTCATTCTGACAAAAGCTATCTCAGATCATGGCCTGTTTTGCTTAGCTCATTCCTTCTCCCTTTCCCAAGAATTTAGAGTTGGTTTCTTGGCATGTTACATTGTGTATGGTCAGATTCCTGTGTGACAGACAAAATAAATGGCCGTGTGACCTTTGCTAGTCCCTTTGAGTGCCAAATGAAGCAGTGTAGCTTAACTCTGAGGTACCCAACCTATTTGTTGACTTCACTTCCTCTAGTTCCAGTCTCTTCACTTGCTCCAGGAAAGTGGGATCAGGCTATGAACCATAAAGGTCCAGGTGGTTTCTGCTGACCATTTCTGCTGGTTTCTTTCTGCACCCAGTTGGATGAGCAACTCTGATTTTTTCTGTAGTGGATGAAATGGAACTGTTCTGTGGTTACTGACTCTGTGTGCTCATGTGGCTTATTACCATTTGTCCAGTGCAGGACAAAATTTCTGAAGTCGCTTGATCCCTTTCCTTCAGAGTTAGCCCAAACTGCTTGTGTCCTCCGTAACAGCACAAGCATTGTTCAAGTTTCACATCTTTCAGCAGCCTCACTTCAACTCTACACAATTTAGAAATACTGTAATACCCTTTATCTCTTCTTTTGTGAGATCTTGAAAAAGGCTGTTGAATGTTGAAGTTACCTCCATCCTATATTCTTGTCAAATAAGACTAACACATAGGGATTTAGGTGAAGTAACCCTGGTTCCATTTCTAACCCTGAAACTTTATCCTTATTCCTTTTTGTTCAGGCAATACAAAGATAAAGAAGAGGAGCATCAGACTGGTTTCTTCTCAGCCCTAACTAACATGGTAAGCAAGGAAACGGTGTTTTTCCATTCTTAAAAAGGTGCATTCATGCAAATTCAGCAGGAGAGTGTTTCTAAAGTGTGAGTTTGGAATGTGAGTTCTGGAGGTGGAGATGGATTGAACAAATCAGAACTAAAGAGACAACACACTGAGGAGTGTGTTGTCTGGCTGGGAAAGCACTTTCAAAGGACGAGACCTCTACTCTTGTGTTGATAGCTGAAATTCTTTTCCTGCATCTTCTTCACTCTAGGTGACTTTATTTTGACAATCACCTTATTTTAAACTTTTAATAATTTTTTAAACTTCTTAATCCTTTGAAGCAGCTATGTATTTTTAAAAACTACTTGCTACCTGGTGATGTGGCCTAAAACATAGTGGCACATAGTCTGGTCTGTCACTAGTCTTTGAGGTTCTGTTTCTTTACTGTTTTGTTTCTCAAGCATGGATGCACTTTAGCTATGGAGTAAAGCTTGGATTCTGCAGTGGGCACTGTCTGCATTTTTGAAGGGGTACCCTTCAAAAACAGTTGTGAATTTCTTCCTTGTAAAGAGTATTCACTGTTCCTCTTGTTCAGTCTGGCTTTGCTTTAGTCCAACATTTCATGATATTCTGAGATCTAACTGACAGAAAAATTTCCTGTAGGTAAGGGTAGTTCAGTGTAGACAGCTCTCTGTCAGGAGTGACTTGGGTAAAACTGCAGCCATCCTGGGGCAAGCAGATAGGAAACAATCTCTGTTGTCCTCTTACAAAATGGCAAACTAATCCAGGCTGGGATTCAAGATCCAGTCTTTTTTTTTGTCCTTTTTTGTGATTCGGCAGGTAAAGCATTGGTCAGTGACAGTACAGCAAAATAAAATGTGTTTTTATCCATGTGCTGTCTCTTGCTGTCTAATAGCTTTCCCAAATGCCTGCTGTGCAATGCTCTCTCTTTCCATAGGTGGGCAGCATGTTCATAGCAGATGCTGATGAGAAGATCTCTGTCCAGTAAGTGCACAGATGTTATTTACACAATGGAGTGGTCGTTGCCATCCGTTCCATCACGGAGCTGTTTAATGTCACAAAGCAAACTAGAGGTTCTCCTGTCACTAAAATGGTACCACACCTTCAAACTGTGGATTTGCCCTTCCGTGAGATGGGTACAGCAGGAGGAGACACAGCTGAATTGCTTGTAATGAAGTCTATAAAAAAAACTCCAGTGGTTTTTATGAGGTATTTATGACATATAATAGGTGTGTCAGAGGTGGCACACAAGAAGCAAAGGTTCGTGCACTCTGGCCCTCACCAAAATATTTTCTAAATCAAGGGGGCAAGTGATAAATATGAGGAATTTTAGTGTCTTTAGGACTCTTTGCTCCTAAAAGAGAGGACTTTAAGTGGAAAACACTGAGCAACTAGGGACATCTTCAGTAGGAAAGCAACAAAGATTGTAGATGTGCTCTAAAAATAGCTATTTTTATGGATTGCTACTACTAGTACTGTTATTAGTACTACTGGTAGTTGGAAGAACAACTGGATTGCAGAGACAGAGTTTTCCATAGTTGAAAAAAAATTCTTTTTTCAGATAGGCCATGCTTCTGAAGAACTTGGCTCCTGGTATTCTGATCACTAACTGTGCTTTTGTCTGTATCCTTCCCACAGAACAAATGAAGCAATCCTTTTGGCTCTCTATGAAGCTGTTCACTTAAACAGGAATTTCATCACAGTTCTGGCACAAGTGAGTTTCAGTGGAATGTTTCCCCATTCCTTTGTAGTGGATGTCTTTGAAATCAGAGAGCCAGAAATGGAATTGGTGAAAAGATACTTTCTTTTTTTTTCCCCCTTATCTTCTTGTCATAGGATCAGCATGAAAGAGCAGAAGCAGGCCAGGGCCAGGGAAGAATTTTTATGATATACTTCCTGCCTTGACAGTAAATGAGTAGAGTTTTGAGATCACAGTTCATGTTGGAATGATTAATTTTTGCCACTAAATGGAAAGGGCTGCATGAAGTGCCTTCTGTGCCCTATTGATAGTCCAGTTAGGGGGAGAATGGAGTGAGCAAAGCAGTTGCTGTAGCTCTCAGAGCAAATCACAGTTTTGTTAAATTAGGGTTGAGAGAAAGAGGCTGATTCAGCTCCCAGATTGGATGGATTGTCCTGTGTGCATGGACTGCATGTTGTTGTCTGTTGGGGTATTCTTCACTTAGGGACTAATTGACATGTGACAGTTGTTGTTTCAAATACTATTTTGTGTTCAGACTTCCTTGAAGAGCCCAGCCCCTTTGGCATGGGAACCAGTTGTTGGAGCATAGCACTTGTCCTTGGGCTTTTTATGGTGGAGAAGCAGCCTTCTGAGAGGCTGCTCTGATCACAAGTCTCTGGATGCTTTTCTAAAAGCTGTGTGAGTTTAGAGAGGTGGTTGCTGCTGGGAGGCAGATAATGAGCCTGTCTGATCCAGTGATTATGCTGAAAGGGTAGCCTGATGTGTTTAGGAAGACCTTCAGGTTCAGGCCTTTAATTTTGGTCTGTATGTACTGCTTGTAATCTGTGAGAAAAACAACATCAACAAAACAGTTAACACCTTTCCCCAGTTTGTTCAAGTCCTCAGAGTGCAGCCATAGATCACAGGCTAGACATTTGGCATGATAGAGGAGACCTCCGGGGACTCCTGACAGTAGTGGTGATGGAAGAGGTCTGATAAGCAGATCTACAGCCTCTGAAGAAAGCTTCTGTTTCATGGATGGTTAATTTGCTGAAGTTCCCTGCTTGTCTTTTCCCTGGTTATTCATTCCTACCACTTCTCAGAGATTTCTGCTCTTTCCGTTCTGTGAAATGCCAACTCAGGCCTTTCTGTGGTCAAGATATTCCTGAGGGAAGAGAGGCATTTGGCAGGGAAAAGAGCAGAGCAGAAAAAGATCAGCTAGAGTAAAAGCTCTTAAAAATAAAAGGATAGACTAGTTAGTTGTGAAAGAAGTTGAAGCAGCCACTGATCAGTGGGTTGAATTGGAGAACTGATACTCTTGGGTGGATTGTCTGTAATCTTTCATTTAAGAGAGGGCAAGGTAGGTCATGTCATGTTGAAAAAACCTCATAAAAGCTGATGAATGCTCTTGCCTAAGCTGGTGTCCATTGCTTGGTGCTGCATGAATGGCTTCCTGCTGCTGTGTGGCACATGGGAAGAGCAGGGATTCAGTTGTGTGGGTATCTGGAGCATTAAGTGTATGCTCACCAGCTGTGGGTGCTTGGGTTTGCTGCTGGGTGGCACTCTTGTCTCTCAACTGCCAGTCAGTGTTCTGGAGAAAAAAGGTAAGCCCCTAAAACCTGTCTAAGGAAATCTGGCTTATGTAAGACTTTCAGTGAAAAATTGTGTTTTAAGTGTAAGTTGGTAGCTGTAGGGATGTAAATTGTTTTTGAGTTGTAGTATGTGTATCTGTGCTTCCCATAAAATATATGCATTTATAGTTGTTCATAAAATGAGATATTGAAAGGCAGTGTGGAGGATATCCACTTGTGAAAAATCCTGTGGAACTGACTAACATCAAATCAGCAGTTCTATATCTTCCTTTTATTTTGAAATTGTGATGATATATTAAGGCAGATGATACATTTATGTGAAACTTGCCCTATGAAATGGACACTTTGCTTGGCAGCCAGACTCAAAAATAGCATGGCAGATTGCCTACGCTCCCACCAGTGTGGATAGGTCCGGAAGCCTGCAAAGAGTGAAGTCAAAGCAGTAATTAGGCAGGCAACTATTAGCAAAGATGAAATGGGGAGAGTGACTGGCTGATGGAAGCTGAGAGGATCAATAATGATAGTATTACTTATGTTATGCACTGTTTTCCTGCAGTGTCTTTCCTGCAGGGCTTTACAGTGAGACAGAAAAGTAATAAATTGCCATTATGTTTGAATATGAACAGGTGGGGGGCAGGAGCAAGGAGAATTTGCTCTTAGAAATAGAAGTAAAAGGATCATGGGGAAGACTTCAAATGCACATCCTTGGGTTGTTTTAGGGGGAATTAGAAGCTATTAACATTGTAGGCTTTTGCAAATCTTCTCCCATTCTACATTAGGGAAGGGGATTTTTTTCTGTCTGCTGGGGAGAGCCACCACTTTCTGATGTATTTTTATGTCATGTGGAGTAGAGAAATTAAAGTGCAGTTTAATTGTTAGACATCCAAGGTCAGGAGCCATGGCCTGGCTCTTTGGAGAAGAGGTTGAAGTTTCTTGAGACTTCTTTAGTCATGTCTATTGTGCAAGAGCATGGAACAGTATAAGTAGTGGTCTGTGTTTCTAGTGCCTGGAGAAGCAGTTGACCTGTGCATTTGTGTTTCCTCTTAGAGCCATCCTGAAATGGGCTTGATGACATCACCAACGAGCCCAGTTCCAACGACACCGGTCACTCCACTTGGAACCACCCCGCCTTCTTCAGATGGTAAAAATGCAATGATGTCCTGAGGAAAAATAATTTAAAACTGTTAATTAACTAACAAACTATTTTCTGGAGATTGCAACTAATGAGGTCTGTCTGGAGCAGTTGTAACTTGGTGGTCTCTTCCCGGAGAGAGGAAGAGAGGAAGAGACCACCAAGTTCCTTGCTAAACATGAGCAAGATTCTTTGACTCAAATTTATTTTTATTTTGCCTTGTGTATTGCTCAATGAAATTATGCTGATATTCCTTCTGAAAATAGTACTGCCCCAATATTTGCATGAAAGTACACCCAGCTCATTAGTTATTCTGTGTAGGCTTTTACTTATGAATGTTTCTAGTGTCAGGTCCTTTGCCTGGGATTATTTGTCATTGGAACAGATTTACAGAGAATCGCTGTGGATTCCTGCTTGTCGTTAATGCACTTGTCCTCAGCTTTGAATTAATTGGGATTTGAATTCAGTCTGGGTGTGGAAGTATTCCTGCCTCTTATTATTGCCTTTTCTTTGATAGGCTTTGTAAAGGACTGCTTAACCTGAGATCTCTCTTCTAAATGAGATGTTATGTGTCCACATAAATATGCTTTGAAATCATCTAAAATAAAACCCTTTCATTTTAAGGTATGGATAGATATAGCCTAGTTGAGGAGAAGAAATGAAATGGCTGTTTTCATGTACTTCAATGGCATCTGAGCTGAAGAGTGTTTAATGAAGGAACAGGGTCAATTTGAATAGAGCACAGTTTGGAAATATTTCTGGGGAAAAACAGCCTGGGTTACTCAGTTATATCAGCTATTCAGGTCATTTGATACCCTAGTTAAGGATGATCCTTCTCATGGATGAATTCTATCTGGTTGCCATGGATAACAAAAGCTTCAGATAAAGAGTCCCCTGTGTCTCTGTGTGCATATAACATAAAATGTTGAGGGATGGGCATTTTGTGGGCTTCTGTTCAACATGTTCATTGCAAATGTATCCACCCCCACACCATATTACACAACTGATAGAGTTTGTGCTTACCTACGTCTACAGCTTGCTTGCACTTTTTTTTCTTTATTTTTTCATTTGCCACAAGACAAAATCAAAACAAAACCTCCATCCTGCTTTCAGCAGAGGCAGTGATCTTGAGAAGTTTGAGGCTTCCTGTGGCTTGTATGGTTACTAAATTTAAGAAAAGGATCTGATCTTTTTGTGTAGCAATTGCATTGAGAAGCTTGCTTTATTTTTATCTGCTGTCACCTTTTTGATTCCTACAACGTGATTTCTTTTTTTTGTGGCCCTTGGCTTGGTTTAGTTTGGTGGTGCTTGAGCACTGCTGTTTTAAAGATTTGTCAGAATTTTCCTCGTTTACTAAGATCTTGCAACTCAGCTGTAAAATTTCCCTATGGCTGCCAGTTAGCAAGAGGCTTTTTGACTTTGGAAGGATAAGATTACTTTCTCTTTACTGCACTAAAAAAATGTGTAGTTGAACTGTTTTGAAGTTACATTAACGTGTAGAAATCCATCTATGAATTTCAGGTGCTTTTCTTTTATGCTGTCTGGGATAAAAAAAGGGTTCATATTCTGGTTTGAAATTTCTCTGACTTTTAACCTATAGTGTAAATGAAGACCTTGTAAAGTTTCAAAATGTGTGTTAAAAATGGTCTGTATCATGAACCAGGATAAGCAGCGATGTGTGCTTCGGAGTGATTTCTTCCTTTTTTTTTTTTTGAGAAATGAGGCTTTTGCTAGAAACTGTTTATCCATAATATGTAAATCAAGTGTGCCTGTCACCATAGTTATCTAAATGTCAGTTTGCTTACTGTTGTTAAATATTCATTCACTACGTTCATTGTAACAGCTCAAGAAGGATCCACTGGGGATATAAATACATTTTTCAGACTTTGAGCTAAATCTTTGAGCTATTCATAATATTGGGAGTGAGAAAGCTTCCAGTCTCATTGCATAGACTTTGCCAACAGACATGGCACATTAGTAATGTGTCAGGAGCCCCAGGTCTTCAAGACTGAATGGACTAAACCAGCTTGTGCCTGGGCTTGTACAACCTTTATAACCTAAAAGCCCCATTATGGTTTTTTATGTGATTCAAACAGTGAAGTTACATTGATCTATTTGACCTGCTGTTTCCAAGGGCTACAGTTTTGTATTGAAGGTGATTGTGTAATCCTGAGTTCCATGAGAACCTCTGCTGTACTCTGGGCCTCTCACTGCACAGTTTAAAGAATCCTGCATTATACTGGTGGCTTCCTTCTGTGCCTGTCCTTGCCCCAGATGAAGCCTTACTTGCTTCATTACAGGGTTATGAGATACAAGCCTTGAATTTTGAAAGGTGTTTTGTATTAAAGCAGACTTTTCTCTGAACCAAAGTACAGTTGTGTACAGGATGAAATTATTTCCCCTCAGAGTCCCCAACCTAGTCATCCAGCAATCAGATGTAATTCCTCACTTCTTACAAGGTCCAGTCTCATGATAAATACCTTTTTCTTTCCTAAAAGGTGAGAAAAGCCTTGAGCATTCCTGAGGATAGGCAGGAAAGAGATGATATAATACTTAAGATGTGTGTACTAGTGGTCTGCAAATCTGTTTCCAGTGCGAAAAGAGCTCTGTCTTAGGCTGTCTTTATAGCATGAGAAGAGAGAGCCTTTGGTCAATCATAATTCAAGCCATCTATGACCTCCGGAATGTGAGAACCTGTGAGTTTCACCCCCTAGGCAGCCAGAACAGTCATGTTGTTGTCATGTCAGGACAGTTGCATAGAGCTGGAAAAGGTCTCCTTAACTATTGAGCCTAGTGCCCTGTGCTTGCAGGCATATTGTCATACAATCCCTTGAATTTATCAAGCTCTGACTGAATCTGTTAAATTTGTTTCCCAATAATTTCTGTTGGGGGGCAGTTTCAGCATCCTGTTACTTGGTTAGAAATATTCAACTTTGCAACCTGGGTTTCTTGTCAGTTCATACCTGTTTGTCTCCCTTGAAATGAAGGTTGCTCTTGTTCATGTGTTGGTTTACTCACCTGTGTGTTTTGCTGTATCACAAGAAAGGTACTCTGTTCTTCTGATCAGCATACCAGCCTGTCTTTAAACTTGTCAAAGTTTATCCTCTTTGGACACGGCTTCTGCATAATTGTGCACAGTGTTTGAGACAAGGCCTCATCAGCACCTTGTGCAGGGCATTACAGTGTTTGTCTCTGCTGGAAGTGCATTTCTGGATGTATGTTGTAGAACTGCACTCTTGAGTCCTTCATGTTGGTAGCTTGTCACCTCGTGATCTGATCCTGGTATTTTGTTTGCAGGTGATGAGCTCTCAGCTTGCCATGGAAATAAATCCCTGAATTCCTGACCCTGTGGCTTGCATTGTTTAATTTCATCTTGTGTTTATTAACTGTTCTTGTTTATATCCCACTCCTTGTGTGCAGTCTGATACCTCTCTGTGTTTACATATCCCAACTTTCTGCCATTAGCAGGTTCCTTATCAAGCAACTGTTTCTTATGTCCAGGTCACACAGGAAAAAAAAAAAAAGAATTATTCTCTAAACCAATGTTTACAGAACTCAAGCAGTAATTTTTTCTCAGACCAGTAATTTCTCCGATTGTATCTTGTTTGCCAGATCTTTGATGGGAAATAGAAAAGAAATTTAATTTAATTTAAATTTCTTTATGGGTTCCCACCTATCTCCTTCACTTTCAATTTTTTAATACATAACTGTATTAAGTGCTTTACTGAAGTGTTCCTAGGCTAGCTCCGTCAGTTTGGGGATTTTTTTGTCTGAGCTACTTTATCTTAAATGGTATCAGACTTATCTGGCAGGTTCTGCAGGTAAATGCATGATGCATGTTTCCCACTGATCTTTCTCCTCCCTTTCAATATTTCTTGTAAAGCTTTCTAAATGGAAAGGCAGAGAATGGCCCTTTAGGACAGCTCAGGCTCAGTCATCAGTAAAAATGTGGCTCAGTCACATGATAGAGGCTTGACAGCTCATAAACTCAGTGCTTCAGATGGTGCATGGGGAATGGGGGAATGAGTGAGGAGGCACATTGTGCAATTAGCTGAGGAAATGAAATAGCTTCTTGTAAGGTCTAAGGCAGATGATGTCCATTGTTAAGGTGTCAAAAGTACAGCTGGTGTCCTAGAGAAATGCCAATGAACTGCTGCAGGTATGGAAAGTACATTTCTGCTTCCTGCTGGGTTGAGATGTATATAGCATAAGCTGTGACTGCTTTTGCTTCTTGGTTTTTATAAATCTTCTGTTTCCACCTTTGTTTTCTATCTCTTTGGTCCTGCAATAATTGTCTGGTGTGTTGCTTCTGCAAGAGCGACTGTTGTTGAGAGGGAAGAATGGAATTGACACAGACCTTTTGGAAATCACATTTAAAAATTGCTGAAACAGAGAAGGGCCTTTCCTGGGCATGTCTCTTTATAAAATAAGAATTGTGTGACTGTTGTCTGTGTTGCTTGTAAGAATTAATTTGGTATCAGTGCAAATATCCAGATTTCCTAGGATGAGTATGTTGATGAGTGGGCTCATCTCCCTGGGAGGAGGAGCAGGGACAGGACAGAGAAGGATATCACTTTGCTTAGAGCAGGAGAAATGGTCTCTGAGGTAGTGGTACCAGTCTTCATAACAAAATCTTTCCTGGGTGGTCATGGAGGAGGAGGTCAGGTGGCCCTGCAAGTAGGCTTGATCCTACCCCAGAGTCTGTGTCTTAGTTCTCTATATAGTTATTTCTTGTATTTGTATAGGATAAATGTGTCCTATCTGCTTTGTTCCAGTTATAAGCTCTGCAGAGCTGCCTTTAGATGCTGATGTGCAGACTAGCAACCTGCTGATAACCTTCTTGAAGTACAGCTCAATCGTGATGCAGGACACAAAAGGTAAGTGAATTCTGTGGATGCAGCCAACAGTGCTTCTGAAGTCAGGAGGGCACAAGAACATGCCTAGTGACTCCAGAAATAGAAGTGGAGTCTCTTTATAAAAAGATGGAAGATTTCACCTTTTGAAAAAATTAAGTGATTTCTTATTGTGAGATAAGACTTATGAAAGTAGGAGAGATGTCAGGTATGGAAAGAATGTAATAATAAATGATAATACCTAATAACCAAGCCTGTCTATGTGAGCCTGTCAGAGAGAGGAAGTCTGAGACCAGAGAACTGTATTTTTAAGAACACTTAGAAACTGACACATAGGACAAAGCTCAGCATTAGAAGGAAATACTTCCTTTGTCCTTTGGTTAAACAGGTAGCTCTGTAATTATAAATAGGGCAGGAGCAACTTAGACTGCACTGGCAGTAATTTGCTTGAGAAATTATCTTTCTGTCTGGTGCTTTTTGTTTCTCCTGTAGTTCTGTGGGGG
The DNA here is from genome assembly GCA_013399945.1 of Ploceus nigricollis. Classification (NCBI taxonomy): domain Eukaryota; kingdom Metazoa; phylum Chordata; class Aves; order Passeriformes; family Ploceidae; genus Ploceus; species Ploceus nigricollis. The sequence continues at coordinate 374,814 of VXBC01006750.1, forward strand.
TTAATTTCAGCTTGCTGGAGTTGAAGTATTGCTTAATCTCCTGCTCAGGGTACCCAAGGGTGCTGTTTTGCCCAGTGGTTATAAGGGCAGGACCACAGTGTGAACATAACAAGTGATCTTTGCACCATACTTCAGGCTGTTACCGACTTTCGCTGTTAAGTTAGATATAACAACAGAAATATGAAGATATCTGTAGAGCTATGATATATCAGTTACTGAATTTCATGAATGCTTAGCATTGAATAAGAGAGCAGGCAGTTTCCTTTTATCTACTAGCTTGCAGTGAAATTGTATTTGGCTGTCTTGCACTTGTTCAGTAAGCAAGCTAGTTGAAGAAAAACTAATAATTGAAGTTAGGGCCAAAAGGAACTTCGTGCACCCCTATCTGGCTTTGGCTGGGACAGAGTTAATTTTCTCCTTAGTATCTGGTACAGTGCTGTGTTTTTGGATTCAGTATGAGAATGATATTGATAACACACTGATATTTTGGCTCTGGCTAAGTAGTGCTAATCCTATGTCAAGGACTTTATAGTGTCTCGTGCTCTGCCGGTGAGGAGGTGCACAAAAAACAGCGAGGGAGCAGGGCCAGGATAGGTGACCTGAACTGGCCAAAGGGATATTCCACATCATAAAATGTCATAAAATGTCATGTCACTGCCCAGTATATAAACTGCAGGAGTTACCCAGAAGGGGGACAATTGTTGTTTGGGGATGGGATGGACAGCAGGCAGTGAGCAATTGTATAATGAACTGTATTGTGCATCACTTGTTTCTCTTTGGTTCTGTTACCCTCTCTCACTCCGCTGATGATTATTATGATTATCATGATTATCATGATGAGATTTCAGTTACCAAATTGTTCTTATCTCAACCCACATGATTTACCTTTTATTTCCAATTCTTCTTCCCACTCTGGGGAGAGGAGAAGCATTGCGAGTGATTGAGCAGCTGCATGGTACTTAGTTGCTGTTTGGGGTTAAACCACAGCTCCTTGGAACCGAGGCTGAATCAGGTTTACCTGTATCTTTTCTCAGAGGTTTTGCTGACAGGCTGGATGAAGATACTGTGATAATGGAGCACCATTTTCAGACTATCCATTCCAGTGTTTAACTGTCCTTACTGTGAGAAAGCTTTGTGTGCTTCCTAAATTCTTTGCTGTAATTTAAATTAATTACTAGTTATCTTCTCCAAGATGGATATTGAGAATGGATTATTTCATTTTTCTATGTGTCAGCCCTTATGTATTTGAAGTCTGCTTTCATGTTTCCTCTTGCTTTTGTCTTTTGAACTAAACCACATCAGTCTTGGCTCAGTCATTTTATTAGATTGCACATGTGAGGAGGGCTTACCAGCTCTCTAATTTGCTCATTCTCGTTTGCTTTTCTCAGGGTCTGTCTTGCTGATCCAAGACTCTGATGGAACAATTTTATATTTTTCAAATTAACTTCTGCCCTTTTTAGTCACTGTAATAAGGAAAGTCTGCACAGGGCCTTGGAAACTGCCACACAGGATTAGTTTCAGATAGAATGAAATCTGATAGAAGGGATTCCTTACTAAATAAGCCAGTGAGAGATGAGTTTATTGTGTTATGAGACAGGAGTTGACGTTTCTTTATTTCTTTGTTTACTTTGGTTCTAGCTTGTATAAGGGCTGAAATTTGTGCAGCTGATAGACCTCCTTCCCACCACAGTAGTTCATGGCAGTGAGCTCCACTGACTGATCATTTAAAAAGTGTGCCTTCCAAACCAATACTTACTAATTCTAGTGGGTGTATTCCTGACCTTATATTTTGATTATAGATGGAGCACTGCCTTATTTTTTTTCTTGTATAAGGTCAAGCATGGAACAGACTGACCAGGGAAGTGCTTGAGTCACAATCCCTGTAGATATTTAAAATACATGTAGATGTGGCAGTTAGGGACATGGTTTACTGGGAGATTGGCAGTGCTGGATTAAAGATTGGACTCCATGATCTTAAAGGTCTGTTCTAACCTAAACGATTTTATGCTTCTATGTGACACCAATATAGCAAGAAGAATGAATAATTCTAATTTACTCCTTACGTCTTGAAACAGATGGGAACACTTAAGAGGGGAAACTGGTTTGTTCCACATCCAGGACTAGGCAGTTGTTTTGGTCCTGTCCCAGAGAGCATAATTTAATAGATTGTGTTTGCTAGATTCTTCTCTTGTGTCAGTCAGAGGCAGCTGCCTTGGGAGAAACAAAACCTCTGTGTCATTTTCTCCCGTCTGTGAAACAGGTCTCCTACTGCTATACCTCCCTGTAGAAAGTGGTCTGCTTTGTTGCTTTAATGAAGGTTTCTGTGAAAGTGTGAAGTGTGTGTGCAAGTAACTGCTTGCATAGTTGCCCTGTAGCTCTTGAAAATGGTCTGATGTTCACAATACACTGGCAGAGGGCAGAGTCCATGGTGTGAAACAGGAACCTTTACAGCATGATCCCCAGAGAGAGAAGTGGTAGCAGCACCTACAGAAATATACAGAGTGGCCTTACAATATAAAAATAACAAGGCTCTTGTGTATCAGTTTTATTCTAGGTCATTTCTCCTTCTTGCTGAAGTACAAAATTTCATACTTAAATGTTTTAGCTGAGGTAAGGAGATGGGAGAGGCTTTTAACTCTCCCATTCCGAAATTCCTCTTCATCTTACTTAGTGCTGCAAGATGAAATCAGCACACTTCAGGGCGCATCTTTATAGTAAATATCTGTCCCTGAGCAGCATAGAAAAGAAAACAAAATAGATGTCAAGCTAAACATCTAGCTAAGCCCATTCTATCTGTTTTTATGATTACCATATACACACCAGCTAGCAAAGTGTTCATCAAAGTCACCTGCAAAGAAGGAATTTGGCTGATGCTGTCTTCTGCTTTATATGAAAGTGTGTCTGACTGTTTCAGATATCCCTCTCCTTTGAGTTTGACTCTAAGGCAGATGTCTGGGATGGTGTGTTTAGTAGTCCTGTGCTTTAGAGGAGTTTTTGGAAATCTCGGGAATGTGCAATGTTAAGCCTCCTCAGAATTTAGTTATCAGTGTGTTGTTTTTTGTTGGTGTATTTTTGTGGGTTTTGGGGGTGTGTGGTCCAAGCACGTTGTTTTTTAGAATGAAGATTTTTAAATGTGCTTGATTGGACAGTAACTTCTACAACGTGATCTTACCTGGCCCTGCTTTGAGCCAGGATTGAACCAGAGATTTCTTCTGTCCTGTGTTACTCCATGACTATATGTATCTTTGGGTGTTTTTACATTCAAGGTTAAAATTTATAGGAGTTTTAAATAATCCAAATAAAAATTGCATTCTTCTGCCTTAGTCCCTCTGTTTTGCTCCAGCTGTCATTCAAGGCAAATGCTGTTTGAAGTTCTGAGATGAATAAGAAGTTGTGGAACATGATCAGGGTGAAACTCTTGGCTTAAAATGCTGAGTCTTTGCAGACTCCCTTCTTTCATGGTTTTGCAAAGAGCAAAGTAGATCGTGTCTCTCGATACTAGGGTTAAAACTTGGAACTTAGAGCATAATGTCAGCAGTTGTTTTGCTACACAGTGCTGGCCTCTGTGAAAGCTTTGCTGCCTGTTTCATAACCTACAGCAAAGGTGATGTTTTGCTTTCCGCCTTGTCTAAGAGAGGGAACAGTGTGTCTCTGCTGTGACAGAAGGACAGTAGTTAGAATATCTGTGGAAGTAAAACTGAATGAGACAGAAGCCCAGCAGATAGTTACAATGCTGTTGGAAGTTCAAACCTGAACCTTTGCTGTTGGTGCAGACTGGTGACAAGTGGGTGGGATTTAGTGGCCAGGCTGGAGGGTGAATGCTTAATACTATTAGCTATCATGGAGGAAGTAGGACTGTGAAGAATCTCCAGGCTGGGCTTTTCTTTTGCTGCAACAGCTGTCTTGCTCTTCAGCCTTGCTAGGCTTGTGTGGCTCACGGAGAACTTGTTTTCTCTCCTTTGCAGATGAGCACCGGCTGCACAGTGGCAAGCTGTGCCTCATTATCCTGACATGCATAGCAGAGGTAGGTTTCTCACGTGAAGCTCCTCAGCAGATGGTGTGTTACAGGGCTCTATCCCCCTGCCTCCTGTGGGGCAGGAGCTGAATATCCACAGTGGTACTGAGTGGTGAGGTCCTCAGGCACTTACTGTTTGCTAATATACTTGATGTAGTACTGTTAAAGTTGGTTTGAAACTTGAAAATTGGATCATCTTATTTGAGTTAGCCAACTTCTGGGGATGAGGAGAAAAAAGAGTGAACCTAAGCCTTTTGCCTCTTAGCTTTTGAGTGACCCTGTGGTGTGGCTTTTAGATGAGTAATGTGCTAAAGGCTTTCAGCTCTGTGCCGTTCATGGTAAACACGGGCTGTGCCATATCCCTTCTGCCAAAGACGGATACAAGTCTCAAAGTAAGTCACATGCTTGTAGGTCCCTACAAGCAAGACAAGTGGCAAATGTGGTAGTAGGGTGAGAAAGCAGCATCACAGAGTTATGTTGTCAGTCCTGGCTGAATGTGGCCCTGTCTCATGGGGACTATGTTCTAATGGCTGACTGATGTCCTGAATGGTGCTTGTGTTTGTGTGGCATTTACATTTTGCTTGCTTGCAAGTAAAGACCTTTCATCCTTAAAGAATAAAAAGCAGTGAGGATGACAGCCAGTGTAAGGATTCTGTAATAATGTTTCTTCAGGGTGCAGCCTGAAAACGAATAATCTACATTTAAAATTTTTCTAATTAAATGGTTTTGGCACTTGTTCTTTAGGTGGCTGCATAGATAACACAAGATAAGAAATTCTGTTCCTGCATAACAAGGGCATTCTTTGGTTCTGATATTAAAGAGAGGGTATATTTATTACCTATTCTGGCTGTGCATTATCTGGAGAAGCCTCTTTAATTTAGAGGTGGTCTTGGAATGAGATTTGCTTGAGGGGTGGAACAGCTCATAAACCTATCTGCTAGTACTGCAGTAGCTTCTGGAATCAAAATGCCAGAAGAAACCTTTATCCACACAGTCACAGAACTGGTGCTGGAGAACCACCTCTTATACACCTGGAGCACTTGTTAAACTCGTGACACCATGGTATGTGCAGTCAGAGTTTAAATGAGCAAAGGGGAAGAAAGTTAGACTGAACTACTGCTTGTTTTGTTAGCAATTTATTTTTCTGAAGTGGAATTGAGATCAGGAGGGGTTTACTTGTGTGTGACTGGAAACATGGGTGGGACAGGAAGAAATGGACATATGGCGTTATAGCTTGGTGGTTGTATCTTGGGAGTTTGACACTGAAACACGTGATTTGAAAGGCAACTGTAGGGTGTTTGGCTTTTCATGTCTCCTCCCTTTTCCTGCCCTTTTCAATAGGATCAATATGCTAATGCTTTTCTTCATGATGACAACATGAATTTTCGTGTAAACCTACACAGAATGGTGAGTCTTTTCCTCCAGATTGTTTTCTCTTTAGGATGCAAACACAGAGGATTTGAGTATGTATGAAAAGTATATGTTGAAAATTGTGTCACAGACATCTAACCTACATTGCTAAGGAAATACTGTCAGAAATGCAGTAGTTGCAGAATGATTTTGAAATTGCTCTCAGAATGTCTCCATTCTCCAAAGAACAAAGAGCTTTTTGCCCTGTCAGTGAATGTAGAGGCCTGTCTAGCTGGTGAGGAGCCGTGTATTACGGGGTCTCTGAGGAAATCAGTGGTAGAGGGAACGTTCTGCCTTAATCTCCAGTAAGCATTAGCCCTCGTGTGATACATAATAGCCAGCTGGAGTTACACTGAGTGCTCTTATTTGGCTTATGCTTCATTCTGGGTGGAGTAATTCACCTTCAGGGAGGAAAGTATTTTTTCCAGAGCTTTTTCCTGTGGTGGAAGTGTCCTTACCTGGCTCATGAAGCTGTGCAGTTACAAGTAACTTGAATGGTTATTCTAACTTGATGCATTCTGTCTTTGTGGTACTGGCACAAAGTTCCACCTCATCTGACAGTGAAGCAGCACTTGAAAGTCACTCACTGTTGAAGAAAGAAACAAACATCTTACTTTATGGAGACCATACTGCAAGAATGCTAGTCATTACCCCTTAACAACAGATTTGCTATCCAGTTTGGCTTTCTGGTCTGTTTCAGTGAACACCAAAGCCATTGACTACTGTACACACTGTTAAGAATGCCAGTCAGACTTCTGGATCAGAAACAAATCAGTATGTTAACCAAGGGGGAGGAATTTCTGTGTGATTTGTTTTTGTCTTGGGGCCCCTCTCCTCAGTATAACAATGCCTTCCAGCTACACAGCTAGAGAAACAAGCCCCCAGTATCAGCATGCGGGAAAGCAGGCACAATTTTGCTCCAGCCATGGCCTTTAGGGTTAGTATGTGTAAGATGGCAGCTGGAGAAAAATACAAAAGGAAGCCTGTGCTGATTGTACTATTTGCTTGAAAAATACAGTAATACACAGACTGTCACTTCAGGCTTCTGCTGACTTCTTTTCATCTTTGTGTGTTTGAAGCCAATGAGGCATCGGAAGAAAGCAGCAGACAAGAACCTGCCCTGTCGCCCACTGGTGTGTGCGGTGCTCGGTAAGTGTTGTCAGAGCATGTGTGTGCTTGTGGCTCCTGAAGCATCTCTTGTTGGGCAACAGAAATATGAGATTTGAGGATTAAATGGAGCAGTGGATGGACTTAAAAGAAGGACAGTTATATACTAAAGATGTTTCCAGCAGTCCGTGCCCATCTTTGTACATGGCTACCTCACAGACAAATCCAAGATTGCAGCTCTGGAGCAATAAATGGTACATACATTTACAGAAAGTTTTACAGGCACTGCTTGGCCCATTTGAGCTGAGTTTTTAACAAGAGGGAGGGCAGTTGATTAATAAATTCAGTGTTGAGGTGAGTGTGGTAACAGTGGCAAGTACTTTGTAGATGATATGATGATGGCAGACCTATGGTTCACAAAAACATATTTGTGAATGTGTTTGCTGGGCATTGAGCCTTTGCTGAGCCAAAAAACAACAGGAATGTTAGTAGCTAGAATTGGTTTTGCCTGTGGATATGGAGGCGTAGTTGAAAGCTTTTCATGCAGCACATGATTAAGTTGTGACTCTCGTTACTGTGGAGGCCAAAAGCACATGTGGTTCAGAAATGGATGGAGCCTGGATTCCTGAATGGCTGTTCAGCCTGATGGTACAGAAGCAGTCTTAGACTGCAGCATTTTCAAACATGATTGTTGACGCCAAGACACAACATGAAGAATCTTTCTAGAGCTCTCAGATCCCATACACTCTTTACCTACACTGTTTTTAGTCACTGTTGAGTCACGCTGCTGGGCTGTTACTGCCCTAGGAGGTTACAGCTCATGATTGTTACCAGTGGCTTGGTATAAGCATTTCATGCTGAAGTTGGGTTGAACACACCCCCACACACATTCAGTTATCATTGATTAGCTTCTCTCAATTGTATTTCTATACTCTTTGCCTCTTATCTTCATATTGGAAGTCCTTAAATGTTAGACGCATTCTCCTTTTTTCTTTTTTCCCTGAATTAGTCTTAAGCAGAAGCTTAGCCTATATTGAGATCAAATTAGCTTTACTTGCTTCAGAATTTGTTTTATGAAAAATAGATGTTATTTACAATGTCTCTTTAAGTAGCATCTAGGTTGTGCATTGTTTCTGAATAATTTTCTAAAATGTGCTTCTTAATGGAACTTTCCATTAGTGACAGGGCTTGAAATATTGCTTGAGCAATTCTAAACATCAGAATTCATGGTATAGTCTTTATTTGACTAATAGTGGGGGAAGCCATATGGGGAAGCAATGCCTCAAAGCAAATTACAGTATGTACCCTCAGTTTCCAGTAGGTTCTTTTCTAGTTCTAGCAAATGTCTAATGTTCTTTAGAACAAACAAACAAAAAAGTGAAATCCCTTTCATCTAAGCAGGGCTATTGTCTGGCAGAGATAAGTAGGTGGGGCAGTTTGACTTCCTTGTAGTCTACTAAAAGCTAACAGTAGCCAGCTCAATACTTACTTTATCATTTTCTTTTCTGTCAGATTTGATGGTGGAATTCATTGTAACACACATGATGAAAGAATTTCCTATGGATCTCTATGTGTAAGTGTCTGTGGGGTAACTCACTGTGATTTCATTTGAAGTTTGAATTTAGGTAGAATTCTGCTCATAGAGCAATCTTCTGGCTGAAATAACACTTTGTGGCTGGTGGGAAGCAGGATGGCTTTTCATGAACTCTTCCAGTAACTTTTTCTACTTCAAAAATCCTCAGTGTGCCAGAAAATTGAAAGCAATTCAATTTCAGACTGTTTTCCTAATCTACTTGATCTAACACAAAGAGCTTTTCAGTCTAAAAGAAGTTTCATAACACAGAGTCATTGCAGCAATCCCCACTTCCCAGAAGATGAATCTTGGTCTAGAAACAGAAAAGACAGTTTTGAAAAAGCGAGGATGACTGGCATGAGGCCTGGAAGGCAGTGGGGAGAGGGAGGGAGGTTTAAGCCTGAAATGGCCTGCTAGGCAGCAAGGGGTAAAACTTAGCAATGGGCAAAAGGAGACGAGAGGACAGAGCTACTCACGAGCACTCCATGTGTCCCACAGGGGCCTCCCCAATGCTTTGTACTGCTTTAGCCTGGAGGGCAGGTAGGATTTAGACAGTTTGTTGGCTTTGCTCTGACTGTTTGTACAGTGCTGAGTTTCCCCAAGGCATGAACAGCGCTATATTCTGTAGAGAAGATAGAGACACATAGGATGTTTTCCCTTAAGGTAACTTCTCAGCATATTCTGATTTTGCCCAAATAACCTTGCAATTAGTGCCTTTTCAAGGGTTGTACAGTTCAGTTGAGTTTGTGAGAACTTTTTTTTTTAATGACAATTGCAGAACTAATTGTAGATGGGTGTAATGCTCTGGAGTTTCACAAGAAAGGTGTGAAATGCTTGGACTCAAAAGCAACATCACATCTAGAAACCCCATAGCACTAGAAATAATGAGCAGTAGCAACCATCGGTGGACATTTGTATCCATTTATTTTGGCATGTTTGTGCAGTCCTTTCACTGTACTCCTGTCTGAAACCATCCCATAGCAGACACAGTTATTGCAGACAAAGTGGGTGTTCTGAATGCACAAGTAGTGTCATACTTCTCTGCAGTACATTTAAGAGGTGACAATATAAAGCTGCACAAGGCTGGGCATATTAATATTTAAAAGAGAAATCCAGGTTCCTTAGACTAAGAGTACTTTTTGTCCATTATTTGTATTATGAATCCTCAGCACAAAACTTTTAAAAACCAGAGACACCCCACCAGGATGGATAACTTCATAACTTGACTTACAGCCAAGCAGATACAGAGGTGAAAAGGTACTGGGCATTGTCCAGTACCAGTAACATCAGAAGTAGGAGGTTTCTCCCATAGGGATTGCTGTTCCTCATCTGAAGACAGCTGTCTATCCCAGCTGGTTTGCTTCCTTTTCTTGGTTGAATTTATGAGAATCCAATTTGAAATGCAGCACTTAATGTCATGCTCAGTGATTATAAATAGTTTTTACCTTTATTCAAAGTTAGTTTCAGTTCCTGGCTTATTGTGGTATTTTTGGGATTATCTATGGGTCTGAAAAGAATAATGCATACCTTCTGCTTATTTTTTTGCTACAGCCTTGTTTTAAAGCCTTGTCTTGAACTTTTCACCTCATTTTGAATAAATTCCATGCAAATTTTTAGAACTTAATTTATCCGTGTTTATCTGATGTGCAGTGTCTGTCATCAGTGTCTTTTCAGAAAGATGTGGGTTTTAATGAGATAATGTGTTTTTGAGAAATAGGGATTTGGGGGGAAAGGGATTTTTCCTTTTTGTAGTCTTCCTTCTATTTTTTCTACGTGTCAATAGCTAAAAATAGCTTGGCCTGACAAATTCAAATTTGTATATATTTTTTGTCTTGTCCATAATGATAGTGTTAGAGAATTTGCTCACTGTACTGTATTTTTAATTTGGATGTTATTTGTGAAGAATGTTTGTGCACCTAAGAGTCTGTATGAACACTAGGTGCTATAGAGACCTACAGGATTTTGGAGACTTGACAAGTGCACTACTTGTATTTTGGGGGATTCCAAAGCTTGCATGTGTATTGCATGAACATTCCAAAGCTCATACTTAAATTGTTTTTTTAAGGAGACTGAAAAATTTGATAGAAATATATTTCTTTTATTTTTTAATGTAATTATACCATACACCTCAGTCAAACTAGGAATCCTGTAGTTTTTCTGACACCCTCATTTCCTTTAGCCTCATCACTGGGGCCAGAGAAACAGAGAAGCTCCACTGTGTCCAAATTTTACAATAGCTTGTAGTATCTCACACATATGGAGCCTGCAAGTTAAGTAACTCATTTTGTGGCATTTATGAGGCCCTTAGGTTACAGTAGCAGAGAGTGAAAAGTATTTATTGAACAGCAAACATGCATTTGTGATCAGTCCTATCCTCTTGAGTGTAAACTGGCATACAGACCCCTTTTTTCATTTTGTCAGATTCTTTTTTTGTGAGTGTTGATTCCTCTTAGGGGGCCAAAGTCACAACTCCCATCCTCCTCTGATAGTCTTTGAATTTGTCTATTTCCCTGCTGCTGATTTCAGCAATTTTTCCAGGCTTGCTGTAGAATTGTGGGAAGATGCAATGTCATTAATCCTTTGCCCTCTCTTTTCCAGACGGTGCATTCAGATTGTGCACAAGCTGCTGTGCTACCAGAAGAAATGCAGAGTGAGGCTTCATTACACTTGGAGGGAGCTCTGGTCAGGTACTTGGCCCCTGCAGAGACAGTTAAATAGGAAAAATCCACAGTGGTGGTTGTTTTGTGGCCGTGGCTACTTCTTCCATTGCTGCAGGGTTGAAAAGGAAACAGCAGTTCTGTTAAAGCATCTTTATGTTGCTTCTTAGTTGCTACATGCAAATTGCCTCCTTTGGAAAGCCAGTTCATTATCATAATGGTAGCTAATTTACTTTCTTGTCTACCATGCTCACTATGGTATCCAAATGTCTTTGTTTTTCTGTTCCATTACCTGAGTCTCTCTTTACTTGACTGGAGAAAATGGAGTAATGTTTTATGGAGTAGTATTTCTCTCTCAGATATTTGTGAGTAGAAAGGAGGTAGGCTCTTGGGTAAAGGGAGATGGACCTTGCTTTTCCTTTTAGTGCAAGAGATGCTCACACATAGAATAGTGTATGCAGCTCCTGAAGAGAGCAGCCTTGAAATGTCAGTGTGAGGGAAGAGAGGCTTTTAACTCTGACCTTTGAGTTGATGGTAGACAGTCTGGTTCGTGCCACTTGCGTCCCAAGATAGATAAATAAGTATTGTGGAGTCTGACATAATCTAGTGGACAGCTAGGACTCTCATATGATGCAATCATTGTGTGGGAGGTCTGGGGAAGGAAGAAGCAGAATGGATGATGAGACCTAACAGGTGTCTTTGGTGGATATGGTTTGTGCTTCAGTTCTTGTCTAGCAAGCAGTGAAGTAGCTCAGCCACAGTGAAGTAGCTCATCCAGGAAAGTACAGTTAATCCCCTTGCTGTTGTGGCTTAAACAAGAGCTTTATGAAAATTCAAGGGAACATGGCCCTAATTTTGTATTCCTGGAGCTGTGCTTGAGACCTAGGATCAGCGACTTGCCTGGTGTAATGCAACTCCCATCAGAAATTTGAGAGGATGGCTTTTGAAAGAGGCAGTGATCAGTGGTTTGTAAAGCTGTTCTCAGTTGGCACTGAGTACTTCCCTTCAGTAGCCTTACCCAGCTGAGATGTAGGTACTGAGAAGTGAACCAACAACCTGAGTCATTTTCAGTTACTGAATTTTCACCTTGTGTGAGTGTGACCCATTCAGACTTTCTAAATTATTTCTGCAGAAGGTGAAGCGGGTGCCACTAATTAAAGGATTAGCAGTTCCTTTTCAGTTGTTTTCCTCAGAACAGAGCCCCTAGAGGCATGGCTGTAGTGTAGTGCCAGTTCAGGAGATGAGTGTGTACAATGTGGATGTCTGTTGTGAATGGAAATTGCATCTGACACTGTGTGTGATATCTTCTCAGCAGTTGCAGTGAACCAGAGCCATTTCTGTTTGGCCAGGCTGGCCTGGGTATTTTCTGTGCACTGGCAGAATGCAAGTTTGAAATATAGCACCTTTTGCTTGAAAGTATTGTTCCACAGTTCAGGGAGCACACTTGTAGGCATCTTTAAATCCTTAACTTCCCCTATTTTAGGGAAGGAGAAAAAATTAACATACTCACTATGCACTGAGATTCAGCATCTTGGGATATTCTTGTTAGCTGTCTCTAATTAGCTTGTGTTTAGATAGACCTTTAGAAACATAGAGTGCCTCAGAAGTATTAAGTACTGCACATGCTTTGAAAGCAAAGCAGTAATAAAAAACCACTTGGGTTGGTCAGGTTTCTGTGAAGGAACTGAAACATTGGCAGACCTGATGCAACTGAAGAGCTCCATGCTTATGATAGATTTTCGTGTATTTTAGGTGATTCTCTTCTGGGAGTAAACAGCCATAGAATGTTTCAAAATTATTATTTTTTTTTAATAGGATGTTGAGGTGAACAGAGAGAGATTCTTTTGTAGCTGCTTAATTGGTTTATGCAGGCTGGAAGACCCTGGGTGAAATGGTGCATACACCTGTAAAAGGGCAGGTCCTGGCTGCTCCAGGTGTGCTTCTAGAATGCTATATAAGTTGTAGAATAAATGCTAATTGCCAGCCCTGCCTTGAGATCTGTTTCATACTTAACTCTTACCCTTGCTGGTTGCTGGTCAAGGTTGCTCTTTGATTACCCAGAATGCTGCTGCCTTTGATGTGAAAGAGTGTCTCTTTCTGTGGTCTTGATCTATGTGACAGACAATTCCAAGCCAGAGCACAAGACTTCTGAGATAATTTCTGTCCTTCATATGACCATCAGGCTTTTATTTTGGGTCGAAGAATTAGTTATCACTGCTGGATGAACAGGTAAAAGGGAACAGCTGTTCACTGTAAGGTCTGAGATACCAGGTTGCCCCATCAGGTGTGCTTTACAGAAGGTCTTCAAGCCCACACTTGTCTTCTGGAATGACAAAGTGTGTGATGACTTAAGCAATGCCCCTGTGGTGCAGTGTAGATAATAGCAGTGGAGGCCCCCCAACAGAGCTGAGTGGAACAAAGAAGCTGGAGGAAATTTGTGTAAGGAAGTATTGAAAGAAAGGGAGAGAGTTCTACCTGGCACATAAAAGGAGGAGAGTTTTTTCAGGCAGAAAATTGAGTGGGAGAAGACAAAGAGGATACTGGGGGTAGGTAGTCGGTATAGGGTGCGGAGGAACTGAGATAAAGGTTGTAGGTGGAAGCAGTAGCTGTGTATGGAGCCTTCTGTTCACTTGCCAGTTCTGATGTTAGCTAATCTCTAATTAAGGAAAGCCACTTGGGTGTCATCTGATGGATTGATGCTCTTCCTTTGTGGATGCTTTGTCTTCAGTATGGAAGGCCAGCAGCACTTTGAGAGTTTCCACATTTACTCTGTTTGATTTTAATTTGCAGTGATGGCAGGGAAAAGCAGTAGAGCCAGGTGCTTTGGCATCTCTCAGGACACTTATCATGCTGTTTATGCAGTCTATAATACTTTATGCTTTTTTGGATATGCCACTATTTGGCACATTGTTTCCATATGATCTTATTTCTGTTGAACTTTCTTCTGCAACATCTGAGCTTACTGAAGAACAATATTGTTACAGTCTTTGGATGTGATCCAGCCTGAGCTTCTCTATTAGAATAATTTTTTCACATTAAGTTAAGGGACCAGGGCAATGGCACTCAAAGCAGTATAAATCTCTGGCTGTGCTGACCAGATGACCAAGAATGTTTAGGTGACAGAGAGAGATGCAGTGATTTGAGAGCTGGAAACAGGATTGACAGAAAGGAAAATCTGTGGGTGGCAACAGTAGTGTGTAGAAGCTGGTTCTAGCTAAAAGCAGTGTGAAAGTAAATATCAGATCACTAGTAGAGTTAAATTCTGGAACATCTTAAAAAGAGGGCTGGAGAGTGAAAAGTAACTGTAATCTGATTAACCTATGAAAGTGATTGGCAAAGGCATTTACTGATAGGTAGACCAGACATTCAGATTGAGAAATGTCTGTTGATCTTGGTTCCTTTTTAATGGCCCTTTTCAGCAGTCTGTTCATTTCTGTTCCACCAGTGGTTAGTGTGCAGCTCTTCCCTTTGAGTGCTAAAGAAAATCTTCAGGTTTTTCACCACTGACAATATACCGTTGCTTACTAGCTGGTACTAGCCTGGAAATTTGGCCAAGGTCAGAAACTCTAAGTGGACTCTGTTGACCTGTTTGCTTGCAGATATTTTGGCCAACTGGAAGTCTCCTGGACTGTTATGGCAGGTACCTTATTTTTTTAAGCACTGATTAATTGAATGTCAAGTGTAAGGTACTTCCTAGAGCCAATTAGGATACTTGGGAACAGCCAGTTCACTGGTCTCAGAAACAGCCTGTTATGCCCAATGTTCTTGGGCTGGTTTGTACAGCATTTGAGTGATGGACAGTGCTATATATGTTGTTGTTGCTGTCAAGCATGTATGAGCTATGCCAGAAGAGTTTTCATGAGTCATTTAAGCTTTTTGTATAAAAAGACCTCATTTCTTCAACTCCTCCCACTTCAAAATTAGCAATGCTTGAGCAATTCACACTGAGCTTAGGGGGTGCAGGTAACTTCTTTGCAGTTGCTATGGTTTGCTTTAAGCAAAAGCTGTGTTTAAAGAAACAGAAAAGCAATACTAATAAAGACTTGTAATAGCAAGAGTAGAGCCTAAAAAATCTGAATTATAATAATGGTGAAATAGCTATTTATTGGGGTAGTTGAATGCAAAGTAGCATTAACAGTGGGTATTGCCATTAGTAAGTGTTGAGGATCAGTTTTCAAATTGTTTTAACATAAGGCTGTAGTTCCTTATCTTGTAGCTTAGTTAATTTGGTAGATACAGAACACACTGTTAAAATAAGGGTGCTTCAAATATGTAGCACCATCAAGAAGTTAATTTTTCTTCTTTTTCATTTTAGGGTTATCAAAGCAGACTTCTACAATGCTACTAGACAAAATACGCCTTTTTTTTTTTCCTTTTTGTACACTCTTCAGATCTTTTTGTCAGGTTCTGTATTTATAACAATGATAGTACTGCATTCAAAATTTTTTTGGATGCATACTAAAAACGTGAAAGGTTCCTCTGTGGAAGATTTTAAAATAAAGAAGCAATTTTTTATGAGGGAGAATCTCCCCCTGGACTTTCAGTTTATATAATACTGCCCTTATGCAGTGCATATTTAAAATGGTATGGTTTCACTTTGCTTTATTATTTTTGTGACTGAAATGTTGATTATTAAGAGTGTGTTAGCTATGTCATTTCTGGTTCTACAACTGTTGATCAAGTCTGCTTCAACCTTCTGATTTATGTTGCTGAACAGACTGGAAGTCAGGTGATGTTGTATCTTCACTTCATCTCTAATCCAGCTGTCACTGTCACTTTCTGCAGCAGCTATCTGGCAAGGGAAGCTTATCATCTTGCAGCTCTTGTGGAGACAGGATTCACACACTGGTGTACCAGACAGTTGAGTTCACTGGTAAAGTTCCTGGTCACTAGATGCCATGAGAGTTTGGAAGACCACAGAGCTGCTTGGCCAGTTAGCAAATGACTTGGTTTCTCACACAAACTAAAGGCTGTAACTGTTGTGTGCCATGGAATACATACTAGGAGTTTGCATTAGAGAGTCCTGTTTTCTTTATTATAGGAGTGTTGGTGCTTGTGATATGTGGTACTGTGCTGGCCCAAGCTGGGTTCAGGAATGCAATTGTTAATCCTGTTATCTTTTTCACAGTATGCTATATCTATCATACTGAAGGAATTCAGGAAAGGATTGAAATTGAAAGATGGTTTTATAAAATAATTTTTGTTTATAGTTGTGGTGTGTGTTGTGGGTTGATATTCATTGATTTATTTAATTTGTACTCCTGGCAGAACTCCATGTTACCCCAAAGAAAACCCCAGTCTCATCTTACAAAGCTCACTTACAGGCAGCAAGATGGGAAGGTCAGAAGGAAGACTGCAAATGTCTGCTTGTAGTATTCTGCTGTCATTCTCAGCTGGTGGGACAATGTCATGCTCACCTTTCCACATTACCTCCTTCAACCAAAGCTAGAATATTTTCATCAGAACACTCCAGCCATTTAGTGAAATGCCCTGGTATTAAACTCTTAAAGAAGATAGTGTAAGAAATGCAGAAACTCAGTGGCTTTCTTGTAAAGGAGGATGTTCTAAATTCCCTGCATGGGTCATTTTTAGAAAGCATCTGCTTTTACTTAATTCTAGTTTACCTTTACTTTATGTTAACATATTTTAATACTGATGATAAAGAGTTTGACCCTGATAGCTAGGGAACAGAAAAAGAATAATATAAGATTTGTGGCTGTTATTGATCACCTGGTGAGATGAAGGTGGGAATTTCTCAACATAGCCTTGCTCAGATAAGCACAAATGGAGTTTAGTCATTTGCATGGATAACCTTTTGGTCATCCTGCCTCAGCCTGGCAGGTCTCATCCAGATATGTTGCTCTGTCATGTTTTAAATAAAGCTAGCAAATACTGGAGAACTTGATTATGGATCACTAACAGTTTGCAGATCACAGTGACCTAGTGGAGATAGTGTGATAATTTCTCCTGGGAAATGGTCCCACTGATGATAGAAGTGTTACGGTCAGCTGTTCAAAGCTGTTTCTTTATCTGCACGGAGGGATTGCAGCACTCAGAATGCAGCAATTTATCCCCTACCCCTTTTTGTGTTCAAGCAGCATCACTCCTGGGTTCCTTACCTTGCAGTCTTTCCCTGTTCTCACACAATATTTCTTCTCTTTCTCCAGATTCTCCATCTTTTCTGTTTTAAAACCTGAGGCAAAAATGTGCAATGGTAACTCCCAAGACTACTGTTTAACAGTGTGAACCTACACTGTCAAACAAAACAGAATTAAGCTCAATACTACCCTTTCCTCTAAAGAGGGATGAAGCTTGTGGGTGTGTGCTTTTTAAAAAAAAGTTTATTTATTTATTTATTTATTTGTAAGAAAAAAGAATATTGTTCATCTGAGCTTTAGCTGAAGTTGGAAAATTTGTGTTATTTCTTATTGCTTACTGGATTGCCATCTAGCAGCATTGCTCTGGCATCAGCAATCAGCATTTCCGTTAAGCTTGCAATTTCACACTGTTGGCTCCATTTAGGTGGGAACAGTGAGTACCAGGGATGGGGGCTATATGAAGAGAGTAAAGGGTTGGAAGTGAAGTAGCCTGCTTGACTAATGCTGGGAGCGATGGCTTGTGCCAGCATGTGCTCCAGCCCTCTGGCAAGCTGTTGACTCTCATTAAGAAAACAGCCTGCTTTCATGGATGTACCCTTGAGAGCGAGTCATGGGGAAAAGAGAGGACAGCTGTAGAGTGCTGGTGATGGGGAGCCTGCCAGTTGCCAGCTGCTTTTTCCACAGAGCTGTGGTGGCTGGGAGGAGGAACTCGGCAGTGCCTGTGGCAGCAAGAGGGAGGGAAGAGGAGTGTCCAGGCAGGTGATTGTTACAGCAGGGAGCAGGGTGAAGGAGCTGGATCATGTTGACTCGTGATGTTGACAGAGCTTTTATTGCTTCCCCTGCTCCCCTGAGAGGGGACTGCAGCATTGGTGCAAGAATCTTGTGTTCTAGTGCTGTGGGTGATTGACAGGAAGCTGCAAGTGCTGTCCCTGAGTAATTGGTTCACTTGTCCAAGGGTGCTGGGATAGTTTGTGCCTCAGGGAGTTCTGGTGTGTTAGTTAGTAATAGCAATGTAACTATTTCTCTGACTCCTATTCCTACAACTCTATCTGGAAAATACCTCTGTTGCTTCTTTCCTGTCAAACCCAATCTGTAGATACTCATCTCCTGCTGAGTTTGTTTTGATCACTGTTCTTCTGAGTGCCTGCCAAAGCTGAATGTGGCCAGATCTGCACCCTCTTTACACTTAGGTCATCTCAGAACATCATATTTGATCCTTTTGCTTCCCTAAATCCAAATTGCCTTTCAGGTATAGCATTTTCTAGAGGTGATTACTCTGTTCTGGAGTCTCTTCTCCTCATAGCTGCACAGTGAGCTGTATGGTTATCTTAGCTTCGCCTTGTGACTTCCAGTCTGGAACAAGAGAGTGGACTGGTCTGTGGTTATGGTATTGGCATGTGCTTTTTTTCACAGTCTGTGCTGTAATTTCCCTTGTGTAAGGGAATCATGCTGGATTTTGGAATCTGGAAGAACATATTAGAAAGCACTGTTTGGCCTATTGTTTTTCAACAAGTGTTTGATATTGACCATTTAGAGACAGAACACTAAGTATAGGTGGACCTTTGATCTGGCCAGGGCTTGTCGTGTTGCTCTATTTATACTTCCAGTGCTGTTGCAGATAGAATGCTTCTGTTTTCTGTTGTATGTTGGAAGAACTGAAACTGCTTCCTGAAGAATCTAATCCACTCTATTCTTAGTTGCAGCCTTAGTTGCACTAGGCCAGATCTGGCTTGCCTTGTGCTACAGTAAGTAGTGTGGACCTTGCCTTGGCAGTATCTACATGTGAACAGGGTGCCTGTAGGAGGTGCAGGGTGGTTACTGTGCTGCTGAAGCACTTGTAGGCAGATGACTTCTCTGCAGCATGGAAGTGTTGTCCAGATGTCATGATCAGCTGCCTTCTAGTGACAGATGGGTTGTGATTTGAGACACTGGAAGGAGGACACTGAATACAGTGTTGGTTCAATGGTAACTTCTAGAGGGAATGGGAAAGTCACTGTTCTTCCCCGTGTGCCCTGAAAGTTGAAGGTTAGAAAATTGGAGAATTTTAGTAGAGCACTGGATCCTGTTAATGGATATTATACTGCAGCTGAGGAGCCCTCACATCTCTCTCTCCCTTGCTCCTTTCTTGAGGGCCATTACATGCACCATTAGAAGATTCTTGACCTGTAAGCACAGCAGATGCAGTGACAGAGGCCTCCGTACTGTGCTCAACCCATCCGAGCTCTCATTGATGAGCGTTTCAGGGCTTTTCTCTTCTGCTCCATTGTGCAATAACACATCAGAGCCTTCTGATGCTCCTGGCAGAGTCTGTGCTACATTCTGACTTGCCCAGGGGATAATACTATTACTTTCTTCCCCCCTTTTCTCTTGGCCTACCTCCACGGTCCTGTTGCATTACACATGATCCAAACAGAGAACACTGAGACTCTAAATATAAAAAAAACAACTTTCTGTGAATCCAAATTCACCTGGGGCTGAATATACTTCTGTTTGAAACAAGGCTTACAGGGAGAGAAGGTGAGTCTGCTGTGTGAATAGGAATAGGGGAAAGAGGGAGTGAAGGGCAACTATAACAGGAATTAACTCCTTCCTGGTAGAAGAAAATCAGAGATGGTGGCTGCCCACAGTCTGCTCACAGAGGACTGGCTTGAGGGAGGGCAGCAAATAACTGTGCAGGCGTGTACTGCTGCTCCTTAGCAGACAGAGTGGTTACAGAAGCTGATAAGGGAAAGTGTCTTCAAAAGCAGTTGTGCAGCAAAAGAGCTAAGAGGTCCTTTCACTGCAGTCATTTCAGTTTAAAAAGTAGGGAGGATATCTATGAT
Source organism: Ploceus nigricollis (assembly GCA_013399945.1). NCBI lineage: Eukaryota > Metazoa > Chordata > Aves > Passeriformes > Ploceidae > Ploceus > Ploceus nigricollis. The sequence continues at coordinate 394,496 of VXBC01006750.1, forward strand.
GTCACTTTTCATCCTTTCACTATAATAATACTTTGGAGAGAAAATTGTCCAAGAGCCAACCTGCTATATGCCACTTTTCACATACAGCCTGTCACATGGCTCTGTGTCCAGTCAGCATGCTTGTCTACTTGGGTTTGAGGCTCTAAACATAGGTGTCCAAAGCTGTGTTCTCTTCTTGTTGATTTAAGAAGCATAGCCAGTGTACTCAGGTCACTTCCATGGACATACTAGTGGCTGCTTGTTTAGTTACAGCCTTCTCCCTTTATTACTAAAGAAGTCCTACTGACACTGTTGTATTGTGAAATTATGGATGTTTCAAGACTCACCACAGTGGATGTTTCAGGTCCTGCTAATGAATGCCAGGAACAGATATCTTTAAGGAGGAAAAAAAGGCTCTAGAGGGTACTGCAAAAATTGTGCTGTTTTCCAGTTAATGTTGAAATAGATCTCATACCCAAGCCATCCATTGCTGTTAAATCCTGGAGCATAATTTGGGATAAAGTGGCTGAGCCCAAGCAAGGAACACTTTTGTATCTGCCTGTGCAGCTGGGAGACTGAATTGCTCCTCTGCTGGAAAAAAAAAAAAAAANCCTGGCTAGTGTGAGAGGGCAGCCTGCAGGTGGGGTGTGAGAGGCGAACAGTTGATTGCAGCAGGGAAAATGTGACACATCTGGTTTGGCTTCAGATTGTTTAGGAATAGAGCCATCAGTGAGTGCTCTGTTGGAGCTCAAGGGCAGAGGGGTGTTCAGTCAGTTGGACTTTCCTCTAAAGGTTTATTTTGTGCGTGTAATTGTTGCTGAAGGGCACTAGGCATATGAAGCCAGATCTAAAAGTTGCTAGTTCTGAAAACTTCAGGGCATAGCTGTCCTAATTTTCAGTACAGGGTCTGCCTTACAAACTACAGAGACACGGCAAAGGGGTTTAAAGGTTCCACAGTGTTTGTGGTCCTTAGAGACACTTGAGTGGAGGCTGCTGCAGAATGTGCTGGCATGGAAAAAGATTGGTTGCTCTTTTAGCATTGATGTAGTGTATATCCCAGTTAGGAACACTGCAACTTTTTTAGGACTGTGTGGTTTCCTAACAGTTGATAAATTTTTCAGTGCAGGGCACACAGTGACTGTAAACCTTTGATGGGTTTGTTCTTCTGACCAGGCTCTGAGCCCAGCACTCAGTTTCTTCTTCATGTGAAGCATATCCCTCTCCTTCCTAGTTCTTAGAGAAGGAACAGCAGAGATAGTTTTGAGTAGACTATGATTCAGTGCAATTCAGGTATAAATACTGATTTCAAGCAGAGGTAAACTCTTGTCTTCTTTCTAACTGAAACAGGAAAATTAAACATAGATTCATCACAATGGCTGAAACAAATTTAGGGATAGAACAGAGAAAGTTCTCCTTCAAGTGTTGTCACCAATGTAGAGCAGTACAAGTGCTTCAGGGTGGTCTATGAGAAGTACTGCAGTGGGCAATTGTAGAGTGCTTGTCCTTGTCATTTGGTGGGTGCTTGTGCTCTGGACAAATACACTCGTTCTTTTAAAAATAGTTTCTCCTCATCACGGACAGCTTCCATGTTCACTCTTAGTGGATATTCGGTGGTGGCTTCTTGTCACTCTACGCCATGACCTGCTGACAAAGGCCATTCAGCAGGGCTCTTGTGGGAGAGTAAGAGGCAAAGAAATGAACATGAGGCTTCTCACAACTTGTCATAGGAAATCCAGAGCTCTGCTACTTTGCTTCCACAAACCCAAGCTGCTGGTAATTGAACAGCAGCACCTGGTCATGAGCTGTGGCCCTGTGGACTTTGTGGCTGGGAAGGAGGTAAAACCAAGCTTTTAACTAGGAGATGGAGAAATGGCCAGTGAGCTGCTATGACAGAGATGCAGGGCAGCTGTCTGCAGTCCAAGGCACTGACTGCAGGAGACTTTTTTGCTGTGGAGGTTTGGTTACCTTGGCAACCTGTTTTTAGCTGGATCTTTGCTCTGGTGGAGAGCCCATCTGTACCTGCTACTTTGTTTTGAAACGTTTGTTTTGCAGGAAAAAAACTGACAGGGGTATTTTCAGAGCTGTGTTATTGTGGAATCCAGGCTCTGTTTTTGGTCCCAGGAGTTTGTCTGATGATGGGGTGATGATGGTATGGAGAGTTATGTGGCTGGATTGAAAAGGTGTTAATGTATCTGCTTCATGAGGTGGGCTGCTGACATGGAAGGGAGAAATGCTATTGCTGATGGTTAATCCTGGAGTAGCTCTGAAAGATACATCACTTGTGTGTCTGGAGTTTGCAGAGAATTTTGTTCATTCCTGGTTTTCAGTTCAGCATCAGCCATCTGCTGGAAGATTAGATGGAAGTAGCTTCTGCCTGTGATGAGTAAATACCCACCTTGGGGCTGCATACCCTTTTGGTGTGCATGTATAAACTTGTGATACTCATGGTGAACTTGTAGTATTGGAAAGTAGAGGTTGCAGGACTGCATTCGGAATCTGACAGTTTGATTTAATTCAAGATCTGACCGGTGTGTTTGCATGGTTTTGCTGTAGGTTTTTTGATTTTACCTTTTGTGAATACTTTGTAATCTTGAAGGGGATGAGTATCTAAATTCTGCCCATACCTCATTCCTGTTCCCTGTGCTTTATCTCTTCCTCTTTCATAGCCTGTACCTTAGGCTGAACGGTCTTTTTTGCATTCACTGTGGAGTTCTCCCAAACCACAGTTTATTTTCTCACCAGTTACTGGATAGTGTGTGACACTTGTGTAATGGTGGGGGGAAAATGGATTAACAAGTTCTACTTGTGCCTGTAAGAAATAGGAGTAATGCCTGGTATTGTTCTGTTGGATGAAGTTACTAATTAGTAGATAATTAAGAACCTTTTTAAAAAGATGTGTACAGTGTTCCAACGTTGACTTTTCAGGACTTCTTAATTCAGATGTTTTAAATCTTGAAATGTGTTGACTTCAGAGCAGAGAGTACATTAAGAACCTCTTCTAGTCAGGCATCAGCTTTCACTCCTGAGCAGCTATAATGCAGAAGAAACTAGTTTTCTGAAAATTTCAACAACTAGGAAAAAAAAAGATAAGAAACTTTACATTTTATTCAAGTGCATGGAATGCAGTTGTTTATTGTAAAGTCTGTTTGATTAAAGCATTTTTAGCCAACCTTTTTGTTAATTACCACTGCTACTAACTGATACTGGGTGGTTACAGCAGGAGCTTTTGTTGTTTTATTATTTAAGACAAGTGTGAACCAGATCTGTAATCTTTACGGCACAGCCCCAGATAACTGACACAATAAAGTACTACATCCTTCTTTTTACCAGTGCAGCAGCATTGACACAGAGCTACAGAAAAGCTGTGCTGTGGGGGTTTTCTTACCTTTTTTATTTTTTATAACTGCGTATATCAACAAGAGTGACAGTTTGGGGCTGACTATGCATACATCATGTTGGTGATATATGGAGCAGAAATGAGACAGTTGGATTCTCCAACCCCAAAGCTCACTCCAGGATCTAGCAGATAGAAAAATCTTGAACTGACTGAGTTAAGAAGAGATGTACCTTGAGCCTGAGTAGATTTGATTGGGAAGTCAGTGAAGGAGAATAAATGTGGGAAGGCAAAATAGCTGTCACTTACCTGTTTGGCAGGGTATTTTAGCAACAAAAAGCACCACCAAACTCTACATATAAACTAATATCTTTCTGAGGTGAATAGCTGGCATTTAGTTTAATTTACACTAGATAATGTAAATGCATCTGTATATAAGTGGCTTGTTGAGAATGGCTTTGCTTTTTATAGTATTTAAAAAATACTTATTATTTTCTCCTAGCTTTGATCAACTTGTTGAAGTTCCTCATGTCTAATGAGACTGTGTTGCTGGCCAAGCACAACATCTTCACCCTTGCTCTTATGGTGAGCATCTTTACCGTTGCACAAATCCTCTTAATTTTAACAACTTAATTGTGAATTAATATTAAGAAGGAATTGTAATGCTGAAAGGATTCCAGAAGGGATTTCTGGCCTGTTAAGGAGGTATGAGAACAAGGCCATGAAGCAGAGGAATATCTGTGGTTGGTTGTGGTTGGTTTCACTAGGTGTTTGGAAAGGGCAGTACTTGGACTCACTGTAGGGTTGGCTCATTGAAATAAAGAAGTCTGTGTGAAGAAAGGCCTAGCTTAATTTTTCAGATTTGTTAATTTTTAATTTTTGTTCTCTGGTCCTTTGTATGCAAAATAGAAACATGTGTTTCTGGCCCTAGATAAAACAGTATTTAAGCTTGTTGTCTGTCTCTTTGGTACTATAAGGAAAATCTGCTGCAACTGCAGCTATCCCTTTGAAGGTTTTGGACGTAATGTGTATTGCTTCTGTTGCAGAATAGATTTGGGATAAATGTTCCTGTTGCAACTTCTTTTCACTTGTATAGGTTGTGAACCTGTTCAACATGTTCATCACTTACGGAGACACATTTCTGCCCACTCCCAGCAGCTATGATGAGCTGTATTATGAAATCATTCGGATGCACCAGAATTTTGACAACCTTTATTCTATGGGTGAGTACCTCCTGACTCGTCAGGACTGCTGCTGCCTGGAAGTGAGGGTGATGGAGGAGGGATGTTTGTGTCAAGTGTTTCCTGTCTACCTGCTACTGATGTGTTCTGTGCTGGGTGAACATGTTTTGTGTACTAGGGCGTGTTGGTAAATTAAGAATTGAGAGAGAGATAAACTTATTAAAGGATAAGTTTAAATGTCACAAAAAAGTACAAACAGGCTTCTTGCCCCTCCCTCTGTCACTTAATGTTGGAAATATAAATTTATTGTCACAATGGAGTATGTGGTATTTCATGCATTTTGTGTAGTTTTCTTCTATTACGTTTGACAATTTCAAGTCAAAAAGCAGGTACATGCTGCAGAACCACACAGCATAGAGAAACACTGAATGCAAATAAGAATTTCGAAAAGAATTTGAGAGACTTGCAGCAAGAAGCTTGCTGTGCTAGACAAATCACATCTACTTCACTCATTGCCAAAGCAACCAAGAAAACAGCCCTCACAAACCTGCTTGCAGTGACAAGTGAATTGCTGGACTGAAGAATGTGCCCCCTGGCAAAACAGGGAGAAGCTGCCATCCTTCAAGAGAGGGAAGGGAGCCAAGTGACACCCAGCAGGGCAGAGGAACAAAGAAAAGCAAGGAATGCATGGAGGCATAATCAGTCAGTGTTATACACTGGCACCTGCAGCCCAGGGTAGCTGCAGCAGCACTGGTGTGCTGCATACTTGAAGCTGTGAGAAAAAGAATATAGCTGTGTTCTTTGTTTACTTCATTCCAAAAGGACCTTTCATTTCCTTCACTCTATGCTCCCTTCTCAGCGTGATCACCCAACGAACAGCAGGAATTAATATAAGCGTATAAGGAGAGTTAAAGGGCAGAGAGTTGGCCACAGTCCTCTTCTGACATAGGAGAGAGACATCCTGAACCTAAATGAAAGTAGCGGACTACCCCCTGTAACTGCAAGCAGAAACAAACTCTGCCCTTTTGTATAAATTTCCCACAGTGTTCAGCCGTTACGTAAGGGATGGCTTGGCCATTTTTGTGCCCTCTGAATGCGTAAGATTTTTTGCCAACCCATTTTCTACTCCCAAGAGTTGCAACTAGTAAGATGAGGTGCTTTTACTAGGTAATATTTTTTTCAAACCCATCCCCTGTAGAAGCTGAAGGTAAATGGGATAGAAGAATAATGCACTCAAATACCTCCTCAGCTGGGTTGCAAAAGGCACAATTGAGCTGTTGAAACAATTTATTGCATGAATGTTTGCCATCCTCCTATGCAGAGTAAACCCTGTTGAATTGCTCTTGCAGATGCCTGAATTGAATATATTACTTCAGATATTCTGGTACAGTACCTACTGTTTGACAAAACAATGTTACTCAGAGATGACAACTTTTTTCTGCAGATGACGTGTAATGGTAGAATAGAAAGTGAGAAGGTAGCACCGTCTCAAGCTGATTACAGTGACCCTTCTGTCCCCTAGCCTTGGGGTATTTATTAGCACAGATGAGAAAGCTACTTGGTCCTTTAGTTTTTCTGTTGATGTGGTTGAAACTTTCCATATTGGGAGTGGAGGTGGAATCTAATTGGGTTTTTTTTCTCTTGTTCTGAAACTGAGCTTTATCCAGATCTGCAGGACTGAAAGCTTCTGTCCTTCAATTATAGGCATGAGTATGCAGCCACTGTGCTTAAGCATTCACTTGTAGAATCCATGTTTCTGGATGATCCTAAATTTGGATGGTGAGCTGTTCCTTCACTTCTAAATTGAGGGTGAACCTTTCTTGTGGAGTCCAACCTCCAGAAAACCCTGTATGTACAAATTCATAGAAAATTCCCTTTGTTCAGGCAATATGGAAATGAATCAAACATCTGCTACAGGATCTGTTATTGTTTTGATGCTTACCAAGAGTTGTTCAAGTAACTGCCACCATAAAAACACTACATATTTTGACCTAAATAAATATTTTTGGTACTCTGGCAAAAAAGAATTGAATTCCCTAGAAGTTCTTCCTGTTGCAGAATGTTTTCAGATCTGCTCTTAAGTCTGTCAGAGACCATCTGTGCAAGAGAACACCACCCTTCTTCCTACAGGCAGCATTTTTTCTTTACGCTGGTGTGTAATTCCTCTCTGCACCTCTAGATAAATGGGCATGTAAAGAATTCTTCATTGCTGGAGAGGGTTTTAACTGCAGTATGTAGTCCAGTTCAGATGGAACCTTGCGTTAGCAGGAGCTGGAGAACAGCTGTGTGGAGTAAGAGCTATTCTAGGCTTGGGACGCATCTCTGTTTCTGGGGAAAATGAATGGTGTCTGTGATAGTGAAAGCAGTTTGGAGGACCCAGGTTCTTCCATTCCCTCTGGCTCAAGTCATTATTCTGTTATGCTTACCCCTTCCATGTTCCTTATGTTTCTTAGATGGGCTTTGAAGGGAACTTCTACCCTGGATCACAGATTCTCAAAGATGACCTTTGTTTTGATGTGGTTCCTGGACTGCCATCTTGCCAAAGCAGATTTTTTTTTCCTGTTTTGAATTATGAAATTGCCAGTTCTGTGCCAGCACTGTTAACTGTCTTTTCCTTTCAGTTCTAAGGCTGTCTACCAATGCTGGTCAATGGAAAGAGCCTGCAAGCAAGGTGACCCATGCATTAGTCAATATTAGGTAAGGAGTAGAAGTTAATTACTCTTTTAAAGTTTCTCATTTCCTGTGTGACTACATTTTTATCATCACGGTTACACATTTGTTTTAATGAATTTTGTTTTGAATTTGTTCTACTTGTTGGGCTAAGTTGTTGCTCTAAACAGGGCTCGCTGGCATAAAGGAATGATCATCAGGGTTTGATTGTCTCCTAATAATTCTCCCAGCTCTTCTTTAGACTGAGTGCTTTCAAAGCATAGCACAAACTGTAATGAATTAATCCTCATATCATTCTTGGGAGAAGTTATATAGTAGAGAATAATGCCGTGCTGGCAGAGCAGTTGTGAACCTAATGGATTTCTGTTGCGTGATTCTGTAGCAATTCCACAAAGCTATGAAGGGGACTGTAAGCCTGCTGTAATAAGCAGATTTGAGGCCTCTTAACATTGCAAGATTTTTGTGTGTTTAAAACTGATTATTTAAGGACATTTCAATGTTCTCTTAAACCTCCACTTCCTGTTCAAGGGCAGAAGGGGAGAAGTTATGCTTTACTTGTAAGGCTAAGGAGTGTAAATCTAGGTATGTATTCTTTCACAATGGCAATAATTAATTTTTCTGGCACCTAAAGCAGCTACTACTTGACCAAGCTGGGTACTGAGCAAGAGGATCATGAATATGATTGATTGGAAAACGGAGGAATGTTGAGAGGGAAAATTTAATTCTTAGCGCTGGCTTGTAAGCAAACCATAAAAGATAAAAGTAATTTTACTGAAAAAAAATCTGTATATTGCTTCCCTAGTCACCCCAGACACTTGGTGTCTGTGCAACACCAAGTAGCTCAGTAATCTTGCGTTCCTAGTACTCATTGTTTTCCTCACTACAAAAGACATTGTGTAAGACAAACTTGCTGAGGGCATTTTTCAAGTCAATATACATCTTACATGTCTGTAAAACACCTTAAAAGTTCCCTTAAAAAGTCTGTAAGCTTGATAACATTATATATGATCCTAGACTTATTTTGCTGCTATCCTTATTTTTGGGTTTTTTTAAACAGATGTAAGTGAACATGTGTGGGTAGATAGTGCACTTGGAGTGAAGCAGCAGAGCAGGTGGCTGTTGACTAATGTCACTTAATGTGACACAAAGTGCCTGCCCTGGGAATGCTCTGTATAACCAGTGAGAGAAGTCTGCCCTCGGAAGAGAGAAAAGCCAATTGATCACAGAGAGTTTGTGCTCACCCCTGGTTTGTGGAACCAAGACTTTGCATGGGCTTATTTTCTGTTGGCTTTGCAACTGCTTTTTGTGAAGATCAGCATGCAGTTGAGACAAGATGCAACCAAAAAACCAACAAAAACCCACTTTGTGTGTCCTGTTATAGTATGAATACGCCTTCAAGGACAACCTGTATCAGACATGTTCAGAAGGGGGTGATGTCTGGAATCAGTGAAGCCTCTAGTCTGTTTCTCTTTTGCACTTCTGGTAGCTTTCCTCTGCTCTACTTAACTGCTCATCTATGTTGAAGTTTCATGAATGACTGCTTTTCATTCAGTGAAATCAGTAAAGGTCTAAATTACAGATGATTCAAGGCCTTGAGAGGGGTTAGAGTTCTGAGAAGTTACTCTGTTTGATTTATCCCATTTCCTTGCTCTCAAAAAGAAAAAAAAAGGAAGGGAGAGTTTTGTCTTCTGGTGGTAAAAATACTACGTTTGAAAGGTTCTTTAGCTGAATAGATTTCAGAGCAGCCAGAGAAGTCCAAAGGTAGTGTGCTTTTGTGAAGATGTTTGACAATGTGATGGTTCAAAGTGGTGACTGGGACTAAAACCTGGCTTAGTTCCCCATTATCTGGGTTGTGCCCCTTTGGTTTTCCCTTAGAGTGGTCTTAGTGTACTGTCTCTTATTTGGATGCTTTTGCCGTGAAGGAAATGAATCTAGAGAAATCCACACTGGATTTTTTCCTCACCTTGCTTCATCATTCTGTAAAGTTTTTATGAGCAGTGATTACCTGCTTTTTGCTGTAACTGTGCAGTGCAAAGTCATGCTTTGGTTTATATCTTGGTCTCGTTACACAAGCTATTTAAAAATAAATAAACATTGCAATTTCCTTATCCTAGGGCTTTTAGTGGGTTTTAGAAATGTAAAAGCATCTGCCTGTGCATGCATACAGGGGGCTTTAACAAGTGTCTTAAATCCTAGTGTACAATTTTATGTGCATTTCTGCCGGGAGAGGAGTGTTGAGTTGTTTACAATGTTTCAAGGCTGCAATGCATTTGTGTTACAGGAGTAGCTGTTGAGGAGACACTGAAACAGTCCTGCTTGTACCCCACAGTGCTGGACTGATGAGCTCTGCTGATTAATTGCTTGAACAGACAGGATGAGTAATGCCTAGGGAATCTTAGACACGTTCTTCTTTAAACTCAGCCACAGAGAGATCCCGCTTTGTGTGTCCTATTATGGTATGAACAGTACCTTTTAGTTGGACTAAAAATTCTCCAGTACACAGTCTGAGTTTTGTTATTGCTGATTATTTGAATTTCGTTGTCCTTACTCCAGTCAAAAAAGCAGTCATGAATATTCCTTTTGAATATTAAGAGACAGGGAGGCTATTCATGCCTTCTCTCCTTTCTACAGATAATTCATAATTTCTGTCCAACCCAAAGAAAATGAAAAATTGAAGAAGAAAGAATAATAATATCCTTATCTGTCTGAAAATCTTACATACCAAACCGAAATGAGTGATTCTGATTGCTGTCCTATCTCATAATAGTCATTATAATTTCTGTCTGTGGATTTGTCTCTGTGGTTTTCATAAATAATTGAGATATGATAGACTGCAAGATATAGCTGCAGCACTGATGAGGTTGAAATAGGAAGGTGCAGCAGTTGATGGTTTGAAAACTCACCTTCTCACCTATGAAGAAATAAACACATTTTGAGACAAGTTGTTTTTTTTTTAAAACTAATGAGCCTCTTCAAGATAACATTGTGCAGGTTTGCATTTAATGAGAATTTTATTAATGCAGGGTTCAAAGGGGCATTTTCTGATTGACTATTCAGTGAGAAAGGTGGCAGCTGAATCCCTGTATTCTTTTAATAGACTTTCTCCTGATCAGGATTTTTCCAAGGTGAATAAATAGATTAACTCAATGATTAATAGGCTGAATTTCTCCCTTGTCTAAAATTCAGCCCCATTGTAATTTTTAAAGTAATTTTATTTTTCTCACTGAAACACTTTTAATGAGCAGGGAGTAAGTTTGTAACATGGAACTGGGCGATAGGATTATTTTTTTAAAGTGTTTTCTGTGCTGTTGTAGCATATGCTGCAATCCTCACTTGGGTGCTTTCATTCACTCCTCCATTTTGCAGCTACTTTTGTTCCACTTGAGCCACCCTGTGTGATGCTTTTTCCTTGAATGGAAGGTGCTGCTTCTCCCAGGGCTGCTTTTGGGGTTGTAAAGGAAAGACTGGGGATTTGGGAGGAGCACTCAGAGCATTGCATGGATGTGTATAAAATGATTATGCTTGATGCCAATCTACGTAGGAGCACTCTGAAGGAACATTTGCAATTTTAGTTAGGCCAAATTGGACTGTGCTTGTTTGTTGTAGGAACTTGTCATCCTGGCCCTGAAGCTATAGCTCCTGATAAATTATCAGGAGTCACAGAACTGCACTTATTGAAAACCTTGACAGAGGAGAAGGCTCCATTCAGATATTTGTTAGAAAGTGGGTGACTGCAAGTAGTCCGCCTAGTACCTTCAGGACTGTTCCACCAGACTGCAAGGAATTTAGCATTTGTTTAAGGGGAGAGAAGACCAAAATGCTGCTGACCTAGTCATGTTGCAATGGCTTTTATGCAGGATATGTGAAAATGAACCTGCTGATAGAGAAATGCATCTGTATTTGTGGTGTAGGTGGTGACCTACGGATTACAGTCAGCTGAGACTGTGTGCAAAATATGTGTTTATATCTGTACACACACACTCTCTTCCTTCCCTCTCTGTACAGACTAATAGACATACAAACACATTTCTTGCCAATATGAATCAGAGTGAAAATGGGAGAACAAGCTTAAAGCCTGTTTATGAAAAGAAATGGTCAAGAAAATCTATGTGCATATATATTAAAATACAGATATCTGTATGAACATTATAGGTATATGCAGCTATGTAAATGTGAATATCCATATATGGATGTCTGTGTATATATAAATACATATATAATATATACGCAGACATACATATATACACTTAAATGATATATATTTATTTACATATAGAACACACACAGAGACATGTTTCCTTTGGCAATGGGCTTATTAAAGCCATAATCTCTGAGCTGAAAATACCAAGCACCTTCTTGTTTCCCGCTTCTCCCAGATGAACCACAAGAGTTGGCTATAGGTGCTCAGATGTTACTGCTTCCAGCAGTATGGTTGCAGTGGATGAGTCCCCTGGGACTGTGGGACCATGTGGAGCTGCTCAGGGCCAGCCAGTGCAGAGCAGCAGAGGGTGCTCAGGCATGCAGGTTACAGCCCACAGTGATCTGGAGTTCATTCCCTGCAATTCTTAAAACCACCTGTGAGGACTACACTGATGGAATAACAACTCCATTGAATTGTTCACTGAGGTGTGTTTAATGGTAATGACCTCTGACATGCTGTCACTGCTAATCAGCCTGACTGAGCTCAGATCACAGGATAGTGCAAGACAGTCAACAATTATTTTTTTAATAAGAAAAAAGCAACGAGGCCCAAAGAGAAACTCAGAAATGTATTTTATCAGTACTTTTAAATTGTAACACAAGTTTGACTAGATTATGGGTCAAATTCTTACTAAAATGACGTAAGACAACTTCTGAAGTGTATGTATCCAAGCTATTTGAAGAATTAGTTCATTGGAATTTTCAGGTGGTAGCATGGTAGCCTGAAAAAATTCTGATGCTGAAAATCTGAAAGCAGATTTTAGATGAGGATTCTGGCTTTGTTCTGGTTCTTTTTTAGTGATCTGTGGTCACTCCTCACAGAAGCAGCAAAACTAGCAGTCCCTTCTTGTCATTTCATGTGTTTCTTGTTGCATGCTTTTCTGGCTGCATAGGGACTGTGGCACAGCAGAACAGTTCCTGAAATGCCACAGTAGTTACAACAGAGTTACAGTGGTTACTCAGAGTTCACCTGCTACCACTGCTTGTTTTTCACTCGACCTTGCAGTGTTGTGGTAGGGAAAGTTCCTTTGCTAGGAACAGCAGATCTTGATGTGAACAGGTTCTGGCATTAGCTGGCACCTGAACAGAGGAAGCAGGCAGATTGAAAGGGAAAGACCTTTGACCAGCAACATATTAACAGAAGGATCTAAAAAGAAGGAAAGAAGCATTCCTATCTTGGGTTGCAATATTTCATCTTTTCACAGCAGTCTAACCCATGTTTCTGTTATTTTTATTAGTATTTAAGGCTTTCATCTAGTTGTGTAACTTCAGCACTTCATTCTTGTACATTATCTGATTTCTTTTCAAGGCAGGAGTGTTAGTTTTCAGTTATTGCTCTTTATTTACTAGCTGATTCATCTTGGTGTGTTTCTTTTATAGAGCCTTAGCCAATTTCATTCTGCTATAATTTTCTTTCATTCTTTCTCATTTGTGCAGTGGCTTAATTAAATGTTGTCTCTGCCACTGGCCCAAATCCAGAGAGCAAATCTGTTGGTTGAGTGGCATTGTATGACCAGTTCCACAAACACAGCAGCACAGTTTGGCAAGTCAGGTACATCCCAGGTCACTTTCCTTCTTTCTGCCAGTTCTGTTTCAGTCATGAAGTGATTCTGCCAACATCAAGCCTGTTTTCTCTTTAATGAACTTCTGTTTTCAGTAGGTTTTCAAAAGGATTGATTTCTTTGTTGTTTACGTCTTTCTGTGATGGCTTACAGTTTCTGGAGCTGATGCTGATTTTAAGCAAAGATGTTTGTGTGGCAAAGAATGCCTCTGTCTGAGATACTATAGCCATGGCTTGCTTTCTTCAGTGCATTTGGATGCCATTCTGCAGACATCACTTTTGCTTTAAAATTTCATCCTGAAAGTAAACAAGGCTTTTTGGATTGGGGTGGGGAGGATCTTGAAGTGATTTATTCCTAGGATGGTAGCCTCACTTAACTGGCTTTCGTAGCTTTTTTCCGAGGTCTGCAATTGTATCAGCAGCTTTCATCTCCTTTCCTTGTGCCTCAAAGGTGACAGGCTGGCCTTCAAGAGGGGCCTGGGAGGAGGATCCACTTCTGTACTTCAGCTGCTCTGTAGGGTTTGCTGTGGAGGTGAGCCCTGTGTACAAGGGAGGATTGTTTGCTGGGTGGAAAGGAAACTCCTCTGCAGAGCAGCCACTGCTTGGCGGCCACTTGTGAAGTTCAGCAGGTCTCTTAGTTCATGTGATCCTCGTAAGGTGAACATCTCAATGCAGTTTGCTCACTTGTGAGCTTTTGTCCTCCTGGACATTTTATTGGAAACATTTCTTCCTTGAAATGTGAAAGATTTCCAAAGTTAGGCAGGATCTGTAGGCTGCTTATCAGTTTGGTGAGAAACGTTGCCTCCATTGCAAATGTATTAGGACCCAGATTCCATTTGTTCTTTGTCAAATGCAACTGCTCTGTGAATAGGGAATTGCTGTCTGCAGATCTCTGCTGGACTCATGGGTGCAGATTTTAGGCTTACAAGGTGGAGTTAGTTAACCTGCTAGCAATTTTTTTTTTGAAAGCTGTGTATGCAGCCTTGGAAGTGTGATGTTGGCACATAATTTCAGCTTTTGTGCTGATGAATTTGGGGTGTGAAGCTTTGGAAAAACAGTAGAGGAGAGAAGTCAGAGACTTCTCAGTGCAGTTGTGGTCTCTTGTTTGATTTATGTGAGTGACTGTGCACGGCCTGGTCTAAAGAAGTGTGGCACCAGGCAAGAAGTTGTTTTTTGTTTTGCTTGCCAAATACCTTTCTCTGTAGATACATCAAAGTAGTGGAGAGTATATGTCAGCGTGGGGAGTACTTCTAGTTTATTTTAAAAGTGGATATAGTATTTATTGGTCAGAAGTTATTCTTCTATGTCATTTGCAGATATTTGGGTCTTTAATCCCAGTGCTGGACTACAGGCCAGTTATTTCTGAGCTCAGTAATGCATTAAAGCAGGTGCTGCAAACCTAGGATGCAGACTTGTAAACATCTTGGTTTTTTTGTTGAAGCTCAAAATCCTGAGAGCTCTGCTGTTTCTCTCTCTGAATTGTTGTATTGTTTTCTCCTGTTTATAAGAACAATCTTCATTATTTCTCTGGTACTGTGGCTGGCATGAGTTCAGTTCCTAATTGATAGATTTCAACCTTACAGTCAATGTCTTTGTTGGTAGCTCTATTGCAGCCAGGAAGCAACCAGATTCTTTTGGCCCCAAGAACTGGCTCTACTGGAACATGATTGAAGCACAGTTTGAAACAGCTGTTTATAGCTTGTCGAAACTTCATCCATGCTGGTTTTATTCTTTGGGTAAATATAGGGGACTCTGATCTCTGCTGGTCTCAAATCTGGCTTTCAAGATTCACTTCAGTGGAGAAAGAACATTAAGCAACTTTCTTCATAACCCAAACAATGTAAAAATCATTGTGAGCTTAAATAACACCTTTTTCCCTTGAAAAGTGATGTACTATAATGCTGTTTTGCTCTTTCTGTTTAAAAGAAATCTGTTGCTCACAGCAGCAGCTAAAATTATTATTCCCTCTGAAAGTCTGGGCTGTGGGATGTGTACTTAAAGCAAAGCTTTTCAAAAGCCAGTAACATGTAGTTCTTATTATCTTATACTAGTGGGGGGCCTAAAATTTGGGTTTGCTCTAGGAATGTAAATGCCCTGTTCTCCTAATCTTCCTTTAGGACTAAACTGACAAAGTACCCACTCATTAAGTACATCTGCTCATTAAAGTAATGAAGTACCTACCTTATCTTGAACTGATACCCAGGATAATGCATTGTTAGCATGACTGCAGAATTGCAGTCTGTTTTTGTGGGTTTTTTTTTTTTTTTGGTGCACTCCAGATTGCGCCAGAATCTGGAGCTCAGTTCTGAGGGAACTGTGAGAGGAAGACATCTTGTTTCTAAGACTTTGTTCTTTAAAATAAATACTCATTCCAGCTTTAAAAGTTGAAGTGTTGGGTTTTTTTAGGAGCTCTAGCCATGAAGGTAGAAAAGGTTGTCTTACCCTACCAATAGATTGTCAAATCCTATTTGTCAAGCAGAACAAAAAAGAATTTCTTGCCTGGTGCCACACTTCTTTAGACAAGGCAGTGCACAATCACTCACATAAATCAAGGCTGCAAAGGGGCTGACTTTGCAACTCCCAGGAAAGTAAGATGCTACTTGGAGGGGAGGGGAAAATTAGAACTTGAGTGAGTGTGATTTCCACATACCACACTCTCCTCCCGCCTCTGCCCCACCTTCCAAAATGTGAAATTTATGTGCTCTAATATCTCTGAGTCCAGACAGAATCTCTAAGATACATCAAGAGTTTCCGGTGGCCTGAATGAAATTGACTGCTTGGGAATCCTAAAATGCAACCTTTTATTCCTACTCTATGTAGGCTTAAAATTTTTTTTCTAACCCTTGCAGCTAGAAGAAAATTCAGAAAATGATGGCATAATGCTCGAGCAGTAGCAATTTCTCCCTTAGCTCTGAGGTCAGACTTCTGTTGCCTGTTTCAAAGGATGCTGACTGGAGGTTCAGCAGTCAGAAATGCCCATGTGCTTGGCTGCTTCTCAGCAATCAGAGCCAACCAGGTTAAGGTAACATCAGTCTCATGCAGAGTTTATCTGTGTTGGATACCAGATTATGATATCTCATCCTGGTAAGGGTTTAGTTCAAGGATGTTCCTCTGGCAAAACTGCCCCAAGTGTGCTTCCTCAGCCTGTGCTCTGCTTACTTGGAGGAGGTATAAACTGACAGAGTTCCTGCCTTCTCTTCTGTGGGAGCAGCCTGCATCGTTCAGCTGCATGTAAAGGACGAGACAGGGGACCTGACTCAGGATAAGACTCTGTAGGCAGGACAAAAAAGGACAAAACAATGTGTTTTAATGTGGCTCTGTTCTCAAGCCTTCATTGGATACACATATGTGACTGGTTGTGTCAGCCTGTAGAGGGTGGAGGCACAAACAGCTCAGTGTTAGGGACAACAGGACAGTCTCTGTTAGCAGCATTGACCTGTTAAACTAGTTTTAAGCTGAAATGCTACCAAGTGTTCTTTATGGTTATGTCTAGAGTCATCAGTGGCCACAGATGTGATGCTTTACAGGGTCTAAACACATGTTCTCTTGCTTGTGCTGGTATAGTGCAGGATGGTTTTTGCAAACTGTTCTTGCTGTTAATATCAACATGATCATTGTCTCAAGCTTTGTCTTAAGCACTGGGCTTGAGACAATAGTACTGTGGGCCCAAAAAGTGGGAACTTGGGTGTTACTGGGTGGGGAGTCCGAAGCAGGAGATCTCTGACTCATTGAAGGCATCTCACTGCAGTGGAGTCCTGTTTGATAGGATATAAAAGCATGGTCTCAAAAGCATCTTATTTTCAGGGTGACCAGAAAGGGAATGACCTTAAAAGCTCCCTGGCAATCCTTTTGCCTGACTTTGCTAGAAAACTTTGAAAGCCTAAAGCTTTTTCATGTTGCTGCTTTAGTGATTAATTAGGTCATCACTTTGTGTGTTAATTACAGTGACATTTTTCTTCTCATTAGTTGGATTATGGAAAGTTTTTGAGTCTGTGTGGGATGGGAAGTAATGCAACCTTTGTGGCCAAGGGAAGGATGATTTCAAATTTTAGAACATTGAATTTCAGTTTTTACAGTACCCAAAGTGGTGACTTTGGGTACTGTAAAAACATACTGCAATCCACTATACAAAATGTATCTGGTGAGTGCTTTGAGGGCAGCATTTATTCTAAACAAATGTGATGTTTCACACACTTTTGGATGAAGAATTTTAAACTGGATCTTTCTTCTGGAAGATTGTGTAGCTGTGTATTGTGTTCATTAATGTAAAGCTCTTGCTGCTGACAGAGGGGTGTGAATATGATATACTTCATATAATGTCCTTCATGGTGTATCACAAAGACTTTACAGAGAGGTCATTAAGCAAAGCAGTGTACATGAACGAAGGCCAGTTGCTTTTACTTAAAATTTTTTCTAATTATTTATTGTCCTCCTTGTAATTTTGCAACACTGTTTGCTTTGAAATCTGAGCTTTACATTAATTTTTTATGATGTTTGAGATGAGCTTGTCTGGGACAGACATTTCCTTGTAAACTTAGAAAGCAATTGGTCTGCCATACGTTGTTCTTGATTCCTTGGTTTGAAAGCTGTGGTTGCTTTGAGGTTAAGCCCACGTGTGATATGTTGAGCCTTGCTGAGGGAGCAGACTGTGCAATTCTCACTGGGTAGCACTTACTTTTGTTCCTTGTTTGGTGACTTTTACTCTTAGCATGAGCTAATGTCAGAAATGAAGAGTCCCAAAACAAGAGTGTCCAGGATCTGAGGTTTGACTGGGAAATAAAGTTAGTCAGATTGCAATACAGGAGGCTCTTCTCAGAATGAGTGATCCCATACTGGACCAGGTAGCTCAGTGCAGTCTCCATCCTTGGGACTTGTTCATACCTTGCCTGAACATAGCTGTGAGTTAACTGGCCCAGTGCTGGGTACAGAGTTGGACCATGGAACCTGCCAAGGTCCTTTTTAACCTAACCCATTTGATTATAGAAAGCAGTCTCTTCACTGCATGGTCAAATGGTAAAAGCAGCAAGAAAGCTTTTCTTCGTGGAGTGTCTTGTGCTGTGTATTAGCTCTGGACCTGTCTGCTAGATCTGCAGAATAAGGCACTTACTTAAATCAGTAGGTGCTTGCTTGACATCTATTTTCTTTCCCTGAAAGATCTTTAAAGGGTAAAAACTAGAGAACTTGCTGTATGTGTTGTTGCAGATGCCCGGTATTGTCTGCTGTCTGTGATCTTACCATTAAATTGGATCCTGCTGATGAGATCCAACCACACAACTCAGGGATTTGTGAGGAGAAACTGTTCTCAGTGTGATTAATGCTGAGGTTGATGACGGGCACGGAAAGCCCTGCTTTGAATAATGCCCATAATGGCACGTTCTCCTGTGTGTGTGTGTTTAAAGGAAGAGGCTGTGCTTATATGGGATTGAGGGCATTTAAGAGGCAGCTAATGACAAGCGAAAATGATAGCTAGGGTGGGTTAATTGTTAAATGAATTGTGCCTGCCCTTGCTGTCGTTTTAAGGCGGTATTGGTCTTAATGTGATGTTATATAGCAGGAAGGCATCAGGGAGCAATTCCATGCACTTGGGTTCAGGTCAGAGGAGTTTAAAGGCTTAGCCATCAGGAGTTTTTCTCTACTTTAGACATCTTTTTGCAGTGTGGGGTTTTCTTCTTCCCCTCTGGGAGCACAAAAATCTTTGTTTTGATTAATTTTGGTTTAATAAGTTTTTTCCCCATGCTTTTTTTGACAGTGGAGTAAAGCAGTGTTTTCTCATAATCAGTTTAATATAAGCTTTGCATTAACTGTTTCTGGAATGAGATGATACTAACTGAACTTGGTCTAGAGCATAGCTTAGGAATTTTTTCTTATTTTTTTAAATTGTACTCTATCTCCAGGACTACATATTTAACTTTGATTTGTCATGGGGCTGCTTTATATTCATGCCTTCAGTCTGAGTGCAGCATAAGGGAAATTAAGCTGGAAGAGGACTGAAAGCAGCCAGCCATAGGTCTCATCCTGTCATTACTGTGAAGAAATTTGTCCTTTGAATTGATTTGGCGTGACAGTGGGGCAGGAAGGCATTGGCAGAAGTTGTATGTCTCTTGTAAGCTTTTGTTCACACATGGCCAGTAGCCTCATTTGAGTGAGTTTTGTGTGCTTTCTAGATGAAATGTTATCACATATGTTTCAGTAAAGTTTAGCAGTCCCTGATAAGACTTAACTGTACTGAGGGGTTCTTAGGGCCCTTTTCTCTGCTCACACTTTTTTATTTTTAAAGTATGTGCTGTGTTTGGAGATGAATCAGTTTGGGCCAAGGGCACTTAGAGGATGTGAGCTTTGATTGCTTTCAGCCTGCTAATCTTCATGATCACTCAGGCAGAAGAAAAATAATGCCGTCTACACAGGAAGATAGGCTTTCTGTTAAGTATTTTCCTTTCCTAGGAGGAGAGGAGACCTTCAAATTCGTCTTCCAGAAAGATAAACTTGTATGGGGACAGGAATCATTATTTCCTTCTGAAGGACTCTTGGCTCATGCTTCGCCCAATCCAGCAAAGAGAAAACTAGTGGATAGTTCTAATGTAGTGGAAAACAAAAGTGATGTAGAACAGCTTCTGAAGCTGAAGGGTAGTTTGTAATGGGAACAAATGGATAGGGAGGGAGTATCATGAATAAATAAAAGTTAGAAATGCAAGGTTTTCTAAAATTAAAAGCACTGAAAGTCTGAGGCACTCCTATAATTAGTTAGAATGATGCAATCTAAACAAGGAATAATTATTTTGAAGCTGAGAATATGAGAGGATGGGGAGAGCCAGAGCCCTATATTTGCACCAGGAGGAACCCAGGTGAAAGATGTCTGCAGAGGTTTTCAGTGAGCAAGGAAGGTGGGGATTTTTTTGTGGTTTTGATTTTTTTTTTAATTCCCCCTCCCCCATCAGTGATGTTACCAGCTCCAGGGTGTTAGAGATGGATCAGATCATGTTGGTCCATGGCTTAAGACGTGATTCGTACAGTGTGATAGATACCATTGCAGGGTTTTCTACAGTGTAAGGCCTCTAAAAACTCATACCTGCTCTTACATTGTATGTAGGTTATTTGCTTCCTGCATCAGTGATTGAGAACCTGTTAGTATTAACAGGGTAGCCACTTCAAAAAGACTGATGCCACTCCCTCCTGTCAGTCAAGAATCAGTTTTCCAGTGAAGGAAGACAGTAAATGTCTTCAGTAAAATTCAGGGGCTGGCTAACAAATTGCAGTTTAGAATACATTACAGATGATGAATGTGATCTCCTTAAAGGGAAATCTGTTCATTTGACTTAGTGCTCTTACGATTAATTGCTTGCCAGATTAAATTGCTCCATAAAATGCTTGCTACTTTATTCGATCTCTTCATGATGAGATTAGCTGGGCTGTGCTGGTTCTTTGTATGTTAATTACAGTGGTATTTTCTTCTTCAATTTAATTATTAAATTGTTTAGCGCAGCATGCTTTCTCCTAACAACTCAGGAAAGTTGTCTGTATTTTTCTTTTGACCACCATTCTATAATCACACTGCTCTTTCTCCAGAAATATTCTGGGTTCCTTTATAGAAGTATCACATACTGTAGAGGATACATCCTGAGATTTTTCTATTTTCTTTGGTGTTCTGCTGAAACACAGAAATGGTTCTAATCTTACACAGGTTCATTATGTGACAGTCTAGGATGAAGAATGAGGAAAGTCTGAACTGAAGCTGTGGAGGCAAATTTCCAGGGTTGCTACACAAACAGGAATTTATCCAGATAAACTGAGCTTTCTGCTTTTGTTGAGAAGTGTAAAGCTCACTGAGTGGTCAGGATGTTTGCTTTTTGTCTCAGCTGGAAAATCAATACTACAGCAGTTCGGTATTCTGTGCTGTTGATGTTTCAGAGCAAATTTGGAGGGA
Organism: Ploceus nigricollis; assembly: GCA_013399945.1. Lineage (NCBI taxonomy): Eukaryota > Metazoa > Chordata > Aves > Passeriformes > Ploceidae > Ploceus > Ploceus nigricollis. The sequence goes on from VXBC01006750.1 coordinate 415,342, forward strand.
AGGACCATATATGCTTTCCTTGTTCTTGGAGGACTTCTCTGTATTCAGTGACCATAACTAAGACACATTTTTTCCTGAAAACCTGGAAAATGGAAACACAAGAAGCTGAACAGCACTAGAATCATGGTGACAGCCTGCTGAAGTTACTGAAGGAGGCCAGCAGTAAAAAATGACAGAAAATTTAAGAAAAAATGAATTTAAGTTTTCATTACCAGACTTGTCCCAGCCTTCATTACATAACTTGTCCCAGTTTTTAGGATAAGTCCAGACTTATCCTAATAACTGGGATATTAGTTCATGCTCCTTTCCTCAGTCAGGGACCCTACTACATGTGCAACTACCCCCCACATGCACACACAAAATAACCCCCTATTCTTTTGCAGTGCCAAGACTGGATTTGCACACAACTGAATGTTCCCACAGTAGCATTACAGAGGCTCTGTTGAAAGATTGTCAGTTTTCTTTATTTTTAAACTTTTTAAATGTTTGTTCTGCTATAGCACGCTAGATAAAATATGTAATATGAATCAATTAAACTGTTGTGGTGTTGAAAATCATTCAGATCTCTTGGTCTAAAATGGAGCTTCTCTCTTACCCACCTGTAATAATTTTTTTTTAAAAATTGCATCTCAGTTTAACCCCTCTCTGTCAGAAAATAGTGTGTTATCTTCTATTAGAATTGGTTCCCAAAGGCAAGGCCAATTTTTGTATTTATTAGCCTAGTCTTTCATTTCTCATCTATGCAGAGCTTGGAAAATTCAAAAGGGTATAGGAGGACTAGGAAGGTTTCAGAAAGGGGCATTAAGAATGACTGAAGGCATGGAACCAGATATGTTATGAAGAACATTTATATACCTGACAAGTCTTCAGGCTGGAAGAGATGGAAGAGAATATATACAAGAGTTAGTAAAAATTACCGAATGTCAGAGAGAAGGTGAAGGGGAGCTGTAAGAAGAGGGTGCATCAGAAGACCAGATAAGCTTGAACGAAAGAGATACTGCTTCATGCTATGCTTAGTTAAGCTGTGAAATGTCTAAAAAATTATGTGAATTTAAAGCAATGATTATACAAATTAATGGAACAGAATTTGATCATGGGTTGCTGGATCATACAGATGTCACCTCTGCTTCACATATTATCTTGAAGTGTATTTGGCTGGAAGTAAGGGTTCTTTTTGGGCCACTATAATTTTGTTTTTATCTGCTTTTTTACTGTTACCTGAGCTCCAAATTCTAGACAGTTTTGAAGTAGGGACAGAGAGGCCTTTGCTACCTCAGTATAGCAATTTTAAATGTTTGCATAAATTTTATCTGTCAGCGTTTTCTCAGGAACAAGTTACTTGTTTCAAAGTCTTTAGCCAAGGGTAAATCAACATGTCAGCATCCCCCTCCCACTGCTCTCAGGATGGAGGCCTTGGGGTTTCCTTTCAGTCACACATCTGGTTATATACATGGTGTGTTCAGTCTGTCACTGCTTTCAAGTTGAGCAGGCTGAATTCCCATGTTAGGGGTCTGTAAGGGTTCATTGTTAGGTGAAGGAGTCTCCTACCTATGCCACACTCTTATTGTGTGCAGAAGAGGAACCCTCCAAGCCTTTCTGTGGCTTGCTGCTGTTACTTGTGTGTGCACAGGAAATACTGTCCAGTAATTTAGAAGAGGGATGTCTAAGGAATAATATGAGCTGATCTCCTGTTTGGCAGCCTTTTGGTCTTTTGTGGGAGTGGCAGAAAAGTGCATGATTTTCTGGAGCACTGGTGAAGACAAGAATATAATGAATAACCATGGAAGATTTTTCTTCCCTCATGATTTTACTTTAGATTTCAGTCATCGTCACTGTTCCTTTTTTCTCCAGAAAGAGCTCATGGAGAGCTTGTCAGAATCATGTACTTATAAATTTCATGAAAGTAAAACCTGTGCCAGCTGAGCCAGACGTGATTTTAATTAAGACTAACAGGATTTTTTGTCTTTTTTTCTTCCTTGCTAGCCCCAACCCAAATATAAAAGTCTTCTAATTTCAGTAGCCTCTTGTTTGTCAGCTAAAAAAAGCTGAGTTGATGGAGCCTTTTGAGACTTCTTTGATTAAAAAAATTAAAAGTTAAAGGCCCTGTGTTTTTTAAATTTGCTTAAGGGGACAAATCCTTTTACTGCATCTGTCGAGCAAGGAATTGAGCAGGAATATAATCAGTTTTTTTTCTGTTGCAGGTTACTGTTCTAAAGGAAGTTCGTGTTGGATAATTTATCATTCATTCCTTTTTCCTTCTGGCTACTGTAGATCCCAATGCACTGCTCTATAAATAGATGTATAAAAGGTTCTTTTGCTGACATCTCTGAAGACAACTTTCGATTTCGCTTAATCCAAAGGAAAAAACACTACAGTGAATTCTCAGTGCACAAGTTAGAAGAGTTAGGAAAGGAAAGGGATCAGGGTAATCTGATCTCTGCTGTAAGTGCCTCAAATAATGGTCTGCTCTTTGTGATGAGTGTTTATCTATGAAAACCAGCCAAGGTGAATTAAAGGAGCATTATCTGAAAGCAGGTGAAGCCACATACCCTAATGTTGTCCCCAGACTAGTTGTGTATGGAGGTGGGGAGGGTTTTTCCCTTGCTGAAGAGCTAAGACCTTGTGGCTCCAGCTGGTTCTCCTGCCCAGTGCTGGTCTCACAGGCCAGTTCTACATCCCTGCCTGTGCTCCCTACAACCAGCACCTCCACAGTGGAGGCTGAGAAGGGTCTCCTTCGGAGCACAGTGCTGACCTGACTGAGTGCCAGGCTGAATTTGCTTCCCATCCATTTCTCCCCAGTCCATGGTACCTCTTACAGGGAAAGCCATCTGTGTTACAGCATTTTTATCTTAGCTTGGGGAAGCAAATGAAACAGAGCTATTGTGATGCTTGTGGACTGATGTTGTGAAGCAGTTCAAGTTGCCTACTGCACGCAAACCTAGTCCTGACTTTTTAGCTCTAAATTATGCAGGTACAGTTCTCCAGGAAAGGCTGGGTGCTGAGGGTGTCTCTAATTCCTGACTTTCTAAACAAACCTTTCCTTCTGTGTTACCAGTTATTCAGTTGAAAGAGTTTGCTTGATGTGGAACAATGCTGCTGTGGAACCCTACTAAGGCCCCATCTGCTAAGAGCTTGTATTGATTTGTGTCTTAGTTTATAAAAGCCTTCAATTCACCTTGTGTAAATGCCATAAATAATGCAGACGTACTAGATGAAATGTGCTATGGGAACATCCCAGAAATCATTTTGGTCTGGGTTGAATAGAGCTAATCTAATCATGGTTAGGAGTTTCTCAATAGCTGTGAAGCAAAAAGTGTATTGTCTTATTCTAGCTTAATGTATTAGTCAATACACAGGGAAAGGAAGATAGGTATTTGAAAGTGGTAATCAACTTTAATGAAAACAAGAGTTTTTAATGTTAAAATATTACAAAACTTCAGCTGAAACTATTTGTAGATTATATATGTACACACACAGTGGAAGTATAGTCAAAGTCCAGTCCTGCGCCTGTGATTTATTTGCATAATCCTAACATTTGTATGCCTCTTTGTCACCAGGACTGCAGTGCTTCAGAGGCTATATGTGTGTATACTAAATAAATAATTTTGCCCACTCATAGCCAACAGCCACTTTGTGCCAGCAACATTGCAGAATGCATTTTAGTACACAGGGGACATTGATGAATATTTTGTCCTTTTGAAATTCCGTGGGCTTTAGGGCACCAAAATCTATTTCAGGTTGGACTAGGTCCAGATGTGTATGAGAACTCCTTGGCAGTCTTGTAGAAAGCATATGGGAGTTTTAAAGGTGACCTCTTTTTAGAAATTTAATTGGATTTTTCTTCAATTATGTGTAAAGAAAGCAAAAAGGTAAAGGGATGTGGTATTTCTTAGATTGTTCAGTTAGGAATATCCATTATATCGAGGCTGATTTTTCTTCAGAGTGGTCTGTGGGCATGGCATCTTGAGTTCTCTGCATTGGAGAGATCAGCTGGTGTGCAGGGATTCCTGTAGAGGAAAGAGAATGTATGCTCATAAACTGATTCTAATGAATCTTTCCCTGGCAGTTACTACAATTGCAAAATGAAGAATGTCTCTAGGTGCTATTAGCATTGTTAATTGAGAGGAAACATGGATGCAGCCCATTGTCAGAGCTGAGACTTGTCTTCCTGTCACTTTTCTGCACTTGATGGCCCCAAAACTGCTGATGTGATCAAATAGGACATTGCAGACAACAGCGAGAGGACAAGTCCAGAACTCACTAATTCTGCCTCACTTTGTTTAGCAGCAAGCACTTGGTCTTGGCTAAAACAGACAAACCATACAAACAGTTGTCCATTGGCAAAGAGTTTTTAGGAATTTGGGGTCATATGTCAGCATTCATTGCTGAAGGAGCTCCAGGTGCCAGAGGACCTTGGAGAGCTCTTGAATGTCAGTGCAGGGCAAGACTTCAGAACTCCTTGGGGTTGCTGCTGGTGTGACTTGGCTTGATGTTGGTGCCCCAAGTATTATTTGCTGACAATTGTAGCTTATCTGCTCAACTGGAAAGCTCACAACAATAGAGAGAAGAAGTATTTAAGAACCTTTGTGTGTCAGTTTTATAGCAGAGATTACTGAGGTTCTAGGGACACGTGGAACTCGTAGTGTTTCTTTTGGAGCTAGTTGGGCATCAGTGACAATGCTGGAGACTCCAAGAGTGAATGATGTGACAAAGCACTTGTCGTGGAGCATCTCTAGAAGACAAGGAGGGTGCCTTCCTTAGGTGATAAGCATGAAAACAGTGCTACATAAATTTTTCAGTGATCAGAAGGGACATAAGAATTTCTTATGAATGTTGCAAGTTACTGGAAGACTGGCAGAAGGTTAAATCATGAAGTAGATGAAGTGTGTGATCTGAATTGCTTTTTAACCTATCAGGCAGTTCTTGAAATGCAGTTCTTGAAAAAAATCAGTGCCAGTTTGCAAAAAGGGACTGTATCTTGAAAAGCAGGGTTTCAAGAAGCATTGACTGACAGCTTTACTCTAGGTCTTCTGTGAAACATTGAGCTAAAGAGGTTTATTTAACCCGAGACAGAAAGTGATTTTATGATTGTATATATTTTGCAATTTTTTCTGGTGTCTGTTTCTAAAAAGGATATTGAATAATTGGAGAAAGGACAGAGAAGCTCCAGTTATGATAAACTAGTGAGAATGCTTTCAAGATTTCAGTATCATGATCTCTTTAAAACAAAATCTGTGGTATGCTCTTTAAAGTGTTCAAGCATCTTTGATGAGATAAAATACCAAAACAGAAAAGGAAATGTAAGGCTAGACACTGAAACCAAATTGCAGCTGCAGATTACATAACCATTTCTTAATAGGTAATTAATCGCTGTAGTAAATGACTGAAAGGTTTTCTCCTCCTATTCCTATCTGAAGAGAATACCTTGGTGAAAGGTGCTCTAGCTAGCTTCTGACATGAAAGTAATGGTGTAAGGGTGATGTTGAAAAATGTGGTATCCAGAAGTTCAGATAAGCTGATCTACTAACTTGTGGTGTCATGAATCAGGTAGATTGGATCAAAGGTATCATTTTGCATTTAAAACTTAACAAATTCACTCTGGATTCTTGTGCTTTTGGCTTTTATCTTTGCAATGAGAGATTTCTCCTCCAGTACATCAGTCATAGGCATACTGAAATTTATCCATGGAGCAATTAAACAGAAGGGCAGCCCTGAGAATTATTTTGAGACAATTTTTCTCTTAAGACCACAAGACAGAGGTAAGATTCAAGGAGATGTCAGTAGGCCACAAGCTTTTCATTTTTCTGCAGTTTGCAGTCACCATGATGGCTGTGCTGAGAGTAGGGCCCAGGATGAAGTACTTGTGCTGCAAGGAAGTGTGGAGAAGTTGTTCACTAGCTTAAACCTCCAAGCAAAATTATTACATCTGTAATTTACATTTTCAGTAGTACATGTTTCAGTTTTTTTAGGGGAGAATGGATTTTTCCCATTGTGTTTCAGAATGGAAAGAGTTTTGTACTCAGTTGTAATAGCAAAAGAAAGCTAGAGTGCTTCAGAGAGCCCTTAAAAAATAAGGTTTTACTGAATGAATTTTGCTCAGTTTTCCATGTTAAGTCTTGGAATTAATGGACAGGAGCAGTAAATCATGCTAGGAATTGTTCTCAAACCCAAGGAAGGGTTAAGTAAGCTGATTATTTCAGCAAAGTCTCTCTTTTTTTTAAAGTGCATACATATGGAGTAAGCTGAAGTGTTGGTGTTCTTGAGCACTGTGATCTTGAGGATGCCAAGACACCCTTTGGCACAAGAGGACCTTGTTTATCAACTTCAGGGTCTGAAGCCTGGCACCTGGAAGAGGCCCCTTGTATCCATGTATCCAGATACTCTGCAATTGGAACATGACTGGCAGTCCCATAGCAATTCTTTGTGTGTAAAAGTAGGGCGGGAGCTGAATCTTAATAATGCCCACCACCAGGAGAAAGGAAACTGCTGATCTATGCCACAGTGAATTGTGAATCCCAGCTCCTGCCAGAGCTGGAAGAGAGCTCGACCTTCAGCAGCTGTCTGACTGCAGTTTTCCTGGAATGGTTAAAAATACTTAAAAGTGATGGTGTGATTGATGATATGTTAAAAACCATTAAAGGAAACAGGAAGAGCAGTCAATACTTGCTGCAGATCTATTGCTGGGTCATGAAGAACTGCTCTGATGGAGGGTGTAAAAAGCCCAGGACAATCTGTTTTGGAGCTTTTAGTAGCTGCCCCAGCATGTAACTGCAGAGAATCTGCAAGGGCTGCAAGTCTGTCTTTGCTCTTTTCATGCCATTCCCTAATTCTGTCTGCTGTGTAGTGCCAGAGGTGTTTTGGGGCACCAAATCAAACTCTCAGGTTTGCCATTGCTATTCAAGAGGTTAAGTACTCTGTTTACTCCTGCTCTCCTGTGCCACTTGCACTGAGGCAAGAGGTTCTTTGTTTCTCTGCTGGCACTCCCTATTCATCACTATGCAGAATGAAACTTAGAAGTTGCCTGAATATTAATTTTTCAGGCTTTCTGAGAACTGTGGAAAGTAAAGGTCGGAGAAAATATATTGACTTCTATTAAGGCAGAATGATGAACATGCTGAGCAGTGAACAGGCATGCCAGCCTGTAATACACCCAAACTTGGGCCTGCTACCAGCACCTCTGGCCTCCTGCCAGGAGCCTGGCAGCAACTTGTACAGAGCAGTTGCACATCTCCTCTGAATGCAGGGATGTTGTGTGTGAAGACTTAGAGATCCATAGATCTTGAGATGAGAGTCCTGCTCTGTGGCAAGAGGACTTCTGCTAGAAAGGGAGGTGAACCATTAGTCCTTGGTAGGTCTGTTTTGTGTATATGTGCAGTGTGCAAGGAAATACTCTGTGCTGGAGCCAGTGGGTTTATTTTACAGATTGCTTGGATGTAACCATTTTCTGGTGTACAGCTGAAATCAAAACACTTTTCAATATTTGCCAATTCTTATTTTGAAATATCACCTCATTTTTTAAAATAGCTGGATGCTTTCAACATGCAGGTTTGTCACTTTTACCCAAAACCTGGTATTTCAAAATGGAACTGAAATCTTGAATTTTGTCCAAAGTTTTGAATCAACTCAATTTATGGACAAATATGGAAGGGAAAAAAAAAACCCTTCTAAATTTTGTTCACCTTTCTTGTTGAATTATTATGCAGCTTGTCTGTGAATCCAAATACAATTCTGCCCTTTAGATAGCATTCATGGTTTTGTTTTATTTGTTTGGGTTTTTATCCTTTTTTCTTTCCATACCTACTTTTTTTTCCAGGAAGAGGTTTATACATTTTTAGGTTTCTTGAATAATGAGCATGCTGCCAAGCCTTGGCTCTTGGAAACTGCTAAGTGTTGTTGCTCATTAGCATCAAATGCCACAGCCCACATCACTTTGCTCCGTTGCTCAGGGAGTGCATGCTGACTGTTGTATTGGGTTTGTGTGGAAAGGGTTTGGTGGGGGGTCTACAGGGGTGGCTTCTCTGAGAAGCTGCCAGAAGCTTCCCCTGTGTCCCATGGAGCCAGTGCCAGCCAGCTCCAAGGTGGATCCACTCCTGGCCAAGGCTGAGCCCGTCAGTGACGGTGGTAGCGCTTCTGAGATAACTTAATTAAGAAGGCAAAAATTGACCCCATGGGAAGCCCACTCTGGAGCAGACTCCTGAAATGACCTGTGGTGCCCTGGAGAGAGGAGCCCATACTGGAGCAGGCTTCTTGGCAGGATCCTGCAGAAGGGACCCATGCTGGAGCTGCCTGTTCCTGAAGGACTGCACTCTGTGAAGGGACCCACATCAGTGCAGTTCATGAAGAACTGCAGCCTGTGGGAAGGACTCACGTTGGAGAAGTTCCTGGAGAACTGTCTCCTATTGGATGGACCCACACTGGAGCAGGGGAAGAATGTGAGGAGTTTCATTACCCATCTCTGATTTGGTTGAATTAAACTAACTTCCCCAAGCTGAGTCTGTTTTGCCAATGTTGGTAACTGGTGAGTAATCTCTCCCTGTCCTTATATCAACCCATAACCTTGTCATTATATATTCTCTCACCTGTTCAGCTGAGAAGGGAAAAGAAAGAGTATCTTTGGTGGGCATCTGACATCTAGCCAGGGCTAACCCACCTGGCTGTTAAAGCAGCTATTAATTGCTTTGATACTGAATGGGTTCTGTAATCATCTGACCTGTTATTTAAAATAATAATCAAAGTTCTCTAATGACTTGCATGATTTAATTCTTTCAGGAGTCTTGCAACAGACAAGAAAATTTTGCCATGCAAGCTAACTTATATTAGCTGGAGAGCTGCTGGCAAATAATGCCTTTTAAATACAGTCAGGAAAAAGATGTCTTAAGCAAGAGCAGTGTGGGTGAGGGGAAAACAGGGTTTGGTTAGGTGAACAGTGAGCAAGCCTGATTGCTTTCTGTTGCTCTAACACATTTTTTGCTGCAAATTGGACTAGAGTTTTTGGAGCAAGATTTTTACTGGATTTTACCTGGCAGTAAATGCTGTATCAGTCAGGCTGGAGCAGTGTTGGATCTGGGTTAAGTTGTCAGAAATTTCTAAGTGTGTGCCTATCAATAGTAAGTAATTATGCATATGCTCAGAAGGAATGCTAGCCAAGGGAAAGAAGACATGCAAATTGTTTTCGTCTCTAAATGTGGTGGAATCTGCAGTATCACAAAAGCATGCAGTAATCATTGACAGTTTAAAACTTTGTAGTAGTGACCTGTATATGTGCTGAATGCCTTTTTTTAAAGATACGCCTGCTCCTCCATGTTTTCTAAAATGCTTAAATTGGGCAGCTTTCCCTTTGTGGCGTATGACAGCACTCCTATCTCAAACGTTTCTAGTGCTGGGCTGATTTTGCTAATGCTGGTTCACAACACCAGGGAAAAGATTCTGGCCCCTTGCCTGCAGACAAGAAGAGTGGTTAGGTGGGACAGGAGTAGGAATCAGCCTGCTGCAGTGGTTGGACCACCAGAGGAGTGTTGCCTTCAGTCTTTGAATGGAAGAGCTAAAAGCAACTGAGGAACAATCAAAATAGCTGACAAGTAGTTAACACTGCGTTTTTGACAGTGCTAAACGACAAGTCAGGATTTCATCAGCCTTTTAATGCTTAGATTTTGTTGTTCACTACAGCAATTCTGAATCACATAGAGCTCAGAGAAATGAATGCAACCAAGTGTGGTGACTTCCTTTTTGGTATTAATTATTTTTCAAAAAACTGCAACACATGTGGCTTTTTTCATTAAGTTTGGGGGTTTTTTTCCTTGCAGTTTCACTTGATTATGGGTAACATTTATTTGTGTGGCCCCAGTTGTGGTTGCTGAATTGGGAAGTTGTGTGGTCTTCCCCAACTGCTGAGTGTCTACAAACCTTTTCAGCACCAGCTGAGTACGTGGATGCTTTGTGTTTCAAGAAGAAAAAAAGAAAGGAGGGGATAAAACACAGACTGTGTTGCACAACTCAGAGGTTGACTCAAAGCCTGGAATATTGAATTAGAACTGTTGGTGTAAGAATTGTGCAGCTTAAGCTTCACAAATAAACTGGCTTGAGGCATCCAAAGCTACTGCCCTGGTTAGAACTAATGTATCTCCCTGGTGTGTAGTTGTGTATTAGCAGTTATAAGGAAAAAGCAGAGGCAAACCTTTAGCTCTCCTTCCATAGAGAAGGGTCCAGGGCTCCTTCCTTAGATCTTTCAGATCCTCTGCCGCCTGTATTATGTCACATGTAACTGGTTAAAAATCATGTGGCCTTTTTTTGCATTATGTTTTTTGTAAGAGCCTTGAAAAACACTTAAATTCTAAACCAGGAAAGATATATCAGTAGCAGAACACTGTAGGAGTTGGGCTTTTTGTTTGACTTGATGGATGGGAAAACATCAGCAGTTAACTTGAAAATGTTTGGTGTGCTGCTGTTTCTAAGACTGGAGAACCATACTTCACTTTTGAAATAGAAAATGCACTTCACTGGCCTTGCTTTTGCTGACACCCATACAAAGAACAGAGCAGGAAAAAAACGTATGTCTAAATTACAAACCCAAAGCTTTGAGGAAGAGGTGAGCATGTATAGATATGTCAGGGATGGTAGTGGGTGATTTGAAAAGAAACTGAATTTCTCTACTTCTTTGACATGGGAAAGTCTGTTCCCAAAGATTTACACTTCAACAGCCAATTCAGCTGAATGAGTTTTGTCAACATCTGCCTGAAATTCACTGCAGGATGGGTAAAGTAAAAGCAAAACCCAGAAAACCCCAAGACTCTTGAAGTGATTCTGGAAACCCTTGGTGAGGCAGATGATCAAAAAAAAGTTGCCCCTTGTCCTCTGGGCTGTGATGAGTTGACCCCCAATTCTCCTGTGGTCCAGAATGGAGAGTCTGTGGGCACAGGCGAGTTTATCTGTGGCATTTTACTCTGCAGCTACAATGGATTTACAGCCTGCTTGTTGCCAGTAACTCAGTTGATAACTTGATCAACGTCAATAAATCACTTGCTTCTGATCATCAGCTCTTAGTGAGATTAGAGATCTCAGTGGTGTAAATACTTGTGAGATGTGTGGCTATTGGGATGGAGGGGGCTAGGCTTTCAGGGAGATGGGTCAGGTTAAGGCAATTAAATGGGGAAGAAGATGGGTATACATGAAATACAGCAAAGGAGATAAGATGAAGCTCTCCACTGGGCAATAAACCAGGTGCCCTGTCTCAGGAAAACAGAATCTTAATCAACTACAGGTCCTCCAGTCTTTCAGACATGAAATAAATATCCTAAAAAGAGTACCATTCATTCAGCTGTAATGCTGTTTGACTCTAGCTTTCCTTGGCATTGAAAACCAACTTCACCTTGTCCCAGGTGATGTGTGGTGACATCTTTATTGAGGATGTGGTATTCACTTAGGGTGTGTCTGGGGGTGTCAACAGAATCCATGCTTCAGTCTTGGTCTTGGACTTTGGAAGGATCTGAATTCCACTAGGCATTTTTCAACAAATGTGATTCTCATTTGCACCTGTCTGACAAGAGAAACATTGTGAGGTTTGTAGCATCTTGTATTTTCAGAGGATTGGATTGTAAATAATGGGTTTTGGTTGGCATGGTAGTTGGTAGTGTCTCAAAGGCTGATATTGTGAACCCTGATTTACGTGGCTGTGCAGGTACAGCCATAGCTGACACTTGGTGTAATTAAGTTAATTAAATACCGTTGTGGGACTCATCTTAATTTCCTTTGCAAAGTAGGTTTGACTGTAGCTGGCTCTTGCTTAGACAATGTTCCTTCCCCTCCTCTCTCTCTAATTTAATATCCAACTACTTCACGACTCAGTTGCATTATTCTAACCCTTTACTCACTCAATACAGACAAATGCTGATGTTTCAGGGCCTTCCTTTCCCTCTGGGACTTCTGTTGCAGGCACAGGTTTTACTCTGAGTCAGTAAAATAAGGTTGTGCTCCATGACCTAAAGAGAAAGATTTGTCTTGCTGCCACAGCCTGCAAACAGTGTATTCAGGACCTCATGCAATACCTGCGGCTCACACCTGACAAAATGAGGTAATAAGAGTTGTTTCCAGTGTGCTTTAGATAATACAGGGCTGATGGCAAGTTTTCATGAAGTTAATTAAACTAGCAGCCTACTCAGAGCCTTTCTCAGAGTGCTTTAAAAGGTCCCAGTGGGATGGCTTATAAACTTGCTAAGTCTCCCTCTTAGCTTGATGTGTTTGGAAGCTGGTGTGTGCATCCATACAGTATTCTGTGCTAGATGTGGTATCCAGTAATCCAGGCTTTCCTCAGAGCTAAACATCCTGTGATTAAATACTGATGAAGATGCTAAACGTAATTTTAGAACTTCAGGTTTAGATTCTGTTTGAGGTTTTGCAATGGGTCTTGTGTCTCAGGAGGCTTGGATGGCATCCTGTAACCTGAATTATGAAGCAATGGGTAGATACTGACCCACTTAAAGCACTTGCAGAGAATAAATATTTGCCATAATGCTTTACTTCAGGTCCTAACCAGAGAAGGTGGCCATGCAAACATGTATGGTAAACTACTGTCATATGTGCTTTTTTTCCTTCTTGTTTTGTTTGGTTTTTTTTCCTCACCTTCTGTATGAATTGTTCCTTCATACCTTACTGTTTGTTTTAAAGAGCAGGTTGCCTTGTACGTGGGAATTAAAAGCTGGTGTAGCTGAAGGGCTGCATTTGATGTTAAAGCAGTGTTCTGTAACCCATTTCACTGCTCTACACCAACTAGCTATAAGAGGCTATCACACTGTTTGCATCACAGAATGCTTGGATACTAAAAGAACCACAGCCTATTTGGCCTGTGGATTGTACTTGTTTAGTACAGCTGAAGAACTTTGGACAAAGGAATATATATAAGGTGAAAGAAGTGGGAAGTAGGTGCTGCAGAAAAGGTTTTTAAGGCTCTGAAAAACTTAATTTCATATTAATATTGCTTGTTGTGGCTCTATGCAGATATTAAGTCAGGACCACAGCCTGGCAGTAGGTACTTTTTAAAAGCAAGTGTTAAGGAAGTTTCAAAGAAGAACTTCTCATTTTAAAAGTCAGCTGAATCTTCAAAATTGATAACACAGATGTGGAAGAAACACAGACATTGTGCCTAAAATCCACTATGCTGACATAAATCATGGCTGGCTCTCACACCTGGGACATGCTACACTGAGCTGCAGGTTTTAGTGCTGATGGCCTGAGCTCAGAGTTTCTTTATTCCATCACACAGCTCCAGCTCTGTTTGTAGTCAGAGGTGAGCAGGTATAGTTAACTGCTGCTCTCTGGAATTGAGGTATAATGAAGGGTTGATTTTTAATGTCTTTACTTTGGGAAATGTAAACTCTTGCCACACTCTCACCATTACTAGCCAGCTGTGTTGTAGCAGTGAAATGTGCCATAAAATGTCATTTGGTCTCTCATAAATTACATGTTTGAGATGAGAAATGTATTTGTTATCAAGTGATAGCTTTGTTGTAGAACAGTCAATTACAGACTGGGAGATGAGCAGGAACACAGATCAGTCTGGTGCCCTGTGCTTCAATAGATATTTTCACTCTCTGTGTCTAGGTAATATTTTTTATTTTTTCATTCATACCACTTAAACCATCAGTGCCACTGGTTCTGTATACCTAAGAATTCTGATGCTTGCTTATTGAGAAAAAGGAACAGAAATGCTTCTTAGATTAGTTTCCAGTGATGTACTGGCTGGATTAAAATAGGTGAGTGGATAGATTCCTGAAATTGTAGTCTGAGGTGAGGTTGTGCAGCTGTTCCAAAAGATGCGTTAACTACTCACCCATGAGGATTTCCTTAGTTAAGAAGACAAATGGAAATTAAGTGAGGTATTTCATTTGCTTGACCTGAATTTATAGACATGGACTGTAAAAAAAGAAAATCAGCATATCCTGTAGCTGTGGTGATACCGGGTTAGCATCCAGCAAACAGCAAAGTGTCAAGATGCACTGTGTAGCTGCGTGGTGGTTCAGAAAGCACATCGTCTGCTTCTGCCCTTGCAGAATGGAGCTTGGTGAAACCATGCTGAGAAATGTGAGAAGCTCAGTTGCTGTGTGTGCACTCTTTTGTCCCCTCCTTATTACCTAAATAGACCACGTATCTCCCTCTGCCATGGAACCTGTCATTGTGATCAATAGTTTTCAGGATGGCAGAATTGAACAGGTGTAGCGGTCGCTTCTCCTCTGAAATTGCTGCAGTGCTGACTCGGATATTTTCAGTGAGCTGTAAAGCAAGTGCTTTTGACTAAAATATCCTTTTGTCTTGAATTCTTCCCTGCAGTTTATTATTGTGTCTGGAAGATGCCTCCCACTGTGAGTTGTGGACTTTCAGCTTAATGTCAGTACTCATTAAATTGTAGGAGCAAAAGAAATTTAACGAACTGGAGTTAAACCACAGTAGAAGAAAGAATTTGATGCACAGTTCCAGGGAGTTTGCTTGCTTTTAATTGCTGCAGGCAGCTTAGGTATGGTAGGTATGTGTACTTCATAGCAACGCTTCATGGATGTGTGTTAAAATAATCTAAACCCTCTCACCTCCTGCCAGGTGGGGTTATACATATGGAGCAACTCAACCTAATTGTTGCAGGCATGGAACAGATGGGGTTTTATTGTCTGGAGTTCTGGGAGTGCCTATGAGAGCAATGTCAGCAAGATCCTTGCCCCAAACAGCACTTGCTGAGACACAGCTTGCTGCAGGAAGATTGGCTTGGAAGCTTTACATAAGTCTTCAGCAACCATGGTTGTGATGGCATGTATGGGAGAAAAGGAGAGAGGGTTTGTGTTTGATCTCTGTATTGTGTGTAATTTACTTGCTGCCTTGTGCTTGAACAGTTTCCAACATACCACATACTAGGACACTGAGTCTTACTGCCTTGGTTTAAAACACTTTGTGGAAGTGATTGCTCTTATTTCCATTTCATAAAGGAGAAACTAAGATGTATGGGAGGGAGAGGGAACTGCTGTGGCAAATCACAGAGAAACTGGTTACTTATGATTCCCATTCCTGAACAACAACTACTTCATCTCAGGCCTCCTTTTTGTAGTAAAGCAGTTTTGTGGAGTATGATGAAAGATAACCATGCCCTTTCCTACTTGCCTATTCTGAGCCTTCATAATGGATGAAGCTTAGTGTGTGCTGGAGTGTTTGTCCATCTCAGATCATGCCAGTTTTCATTGCAGAGGGTGAGTGACCTGGCTGCCTTTGCCGTGCATTCAGTTTTACTCAGTGAAGACTGAGATGCATTCCCTGCTGCCCAGCGCGCTGTGCTGGCATGAGCAGATGAGAAGTTGAATGTCTGCAGTGAGTATAAAGTCACCCTTGATTTCCTGTGAAGGGGTGAATACCAGCCAAGAGCTGCTGCTTTTCTGTTCAACTCTAGAGCAATGTAGGAAGAAGTGAACTCGTGGTGTTGCTTTTATTGTACAAGAAATGTTTGGGAATCCACAAGAATACTTTGTCAGGCACTGCATGCTGGACCTGTGAAGTAGGCAAAGGCCAGGTTCATGCAGCGAATGATGGCTCAGCATTCCCATCTCTGTAATAAGCTTTGCAGCCTTTCTGTTCTTCCCTTAGCCTACTTTCAGTACCTCCACAGTGCTTTACTTTGTTGCTCAGGATAAGAGGACAGTGTTGTCTTATGGGACTCTGGCAATGTAGCTGCTGTCAGGCAAGAGTGGGTATTAGACAGCTCATCTGCAATAACTTGATGGGGAGAGTCTGGAGGTCAGAGAAAACGTGCTGAAGAAATGCTGCCTGCCTGAGCATAGTGATTTTACTTTCCCTGCACATTGGACCCAGACCAGCTCGTTGTGAGGTTAAGGAGGGTGTGGTGCCTTCCTTACCATGGTGGGTCACCTGGGCTGGAACATCCTGTTAATTGTGGGACCTGCTTCTCGCACCTGATGTCACAACTAGTGGTGAATTAAATTCAGGAATTAATTAAACCTTTTCTTTCCATACATGCCATATTAAGTTTTCATAGGAGCTCTTTCCAGTCAGCAGACTTTGTGTCTTCGGAAGTTCTTTTACTCTGGGCCTCTGCAGGGCAGCACTGGTTGTTTCTCTTTATCAAGGAGTAACTCTGGGCAGTTTTTGAAAACTGTGAACATAAGTTTTTTAATATTACTGTCTGGAGAGCTACTGTAGCCACTGCAGAAGCAAGTCCTGTTGCAGTGAACACAATGAGGGTAGGGGAATGCAGCTTACCTGGGGGGATTCCTTCTCTCACCATAGCTCTACGTGAGAGCCACAGTGTCATGTCCCTATTTTGGGAACAAAAAAAGAGTAGGGCCCACATGGAGATTCTTCTGCTTCTCACCTTCCAGCATGTGTTATTGAGGGAGAAAGGGCAAGTAACAGTCACTTCAGGATTGGCCGATTTCTGCAGCCTCAAGAATAGCCAAAGTAGAAACTTTCCACCACTTGGAGCTTTCCAGTTTGCAGAGGACAGACTGCCCTGGGATCAGTTGCTGTTTCACTGATCCTCCGTGTTCTGCAGTTTTTCACGTCTGTGTATCTTGATCCTATCTGCCCTTCTATCTCCTTTTTCCTCTCTCTACTTCTTCCTTCAGTATTCATTCTGTGTTTTTTCTATCCATGGTTTATCTCAAACTGAATTGTTTTGTGATGCTCAGTCAGGAGCAGCACTGTTACATATTCTGTTGCCAATGAGCTTTTCTGTGCTTTCCCTATTCTCTTGCATTTGAGATCCTTAGCCCCTGGGACAGAGGCTTTCCACCGCTCTGGATTGGTACAATACCTGTTACAGTGGAACCTGCTTTTACTGTCTAATAACATGATTGATACAGCTAGTACAAATAAATTATTCATCTGCACTTTGAGGTTTCTAAATCAGGGTGATTTTTTCTGCAATCATTCTCTTCTTCATGAACAATTAAAAGAATGCAATAAATATACAATAAATGCAAACATACATAAATTCAAGTGTCCTAGGTTGTTCATGCTGAGAAATATGCAGGTTCATTCATATGTGTCTCTACATGTTTCTGGCATCATGGTCTGTAGGTAGCTTGAAGAGCTGCATGAAGAAGTGATGTGAGATGTGTGTTTTTGGAGACCACTGGTATGCCTTGTGTATTTAGTGGGAGATCAACATCTCTCCCCAGGAGATTGAGGAAAAAGAATGTGGAGATGACTTGTGATCTGCCTTACAGCACTAAGCATTAACCTGAAGACAAGACACTGGGAGCCAGTTTTTTAATTCCTGAGCCTTCTGCTTATTCAGTATCTTTTCTTTATCCATTGACAGTCTCCTCTTGTCAGTTCACTGCTGAACTGTGGATCTGTCAGAAGAGGCAGTGTTGCTGAAGTGACATGTCTCAGTCCCTGCAGAATTGTGTCCCACAGGTGCTGT
The DNA here is from genome assembly GCA_013399945.1 of Ploceus nigricollis. Lineage (NCBI taxonomy): Eukaryota > Metazoa > Chordata > Aves > Passeriformes > Ploceidae > Ploceus > Ploceus nigricollis. The sequence goes on from VXBC01006750.1 coordinate 432,755, forward strand.
GAAATTTGTATGACACATGGCAGCAAGCCCCACTGAGGGACTTGGCAGTGTGGAAACATGGAGGCACACATACTGTGGAAGGCTGTGTGGGAGCTGCAGCGTTTTGTCTTTCAGTTGACACTTCACCATTTCCTTGCTTTACAAATGTGTTGAAGATGTTCATGCTTCATGAATACCAAACACAAGGGTTTTCTTTTTCCCTCCCTGTGATCAGTATGAAGATCTCAGTAGAACACATAATCACAAATCTTTTCTAAGTGCTTTAACTGCTCCCTTCCCCCTCCTCAAAGCTACTGCTGTATGGCAGTAATTGAGGCAAGCACAGTGTAAAAATAAATCATTGCCAAGGATCAGCTGTTATGTACTGGTGTGGGAACTAATGGTGGCAGAACCACTGGTTCTTTTGTCAATAACACTGTGTTTCAAAGTTCTGGTCTCCCATTTTCTCCAGGATCAAATTGAAGAGGCATCTCTGCAAAGTGAATTCCAGCTGTTAATCAGTGAATATCCCAGGAGGCTAGTTGCTAAAAGCATGCCACAGGGACAAGGTATATTTTGAGAGATGAAAGAATAGCAGAGGTGTATGAGAGCAGCTGATGCAGAAAGGTGCTTTTTGGCCTGGGTAGCAATGGAATCTCATAGCAGATGAGTGAGAAGGAGCTGCTGCACCATGTGCAAAGCCTGGCCCTGGTGGGTATGTTGGGCAGTATGAACCTGGCTACACAGAGCCAGGATTGAATCCAAGCTCTTCATGCTTCTCTGCCCCAGGCTGCCTGTGTGTTCAGGAAAACAGCTCTGCAGATGGTCAGGCTGGGGAGGAATTCTGCATAGTTAAAACCAATTAAACAGCTGAACTTCATCTAATCACTGAGGAGTTGTCCATTCACCTTTCGGGAAATGAGGAAGGAGACTTGAATTCTTTTCCTTCCTTAATGTCTGTTGATTCTCACTGCAGTGGCAGCTTGATGCTGGTTTTGCTCTCACTGGGTGAATCCCAGCTGTGATTGCAGGTGCCGCTCCACTAGCTCAGATCCAAGCAGGGACTTGGGAGCAGGCAGCCCATGTTGAAGTGCTTCACAGCAGAGGGTACAAATGAATGCTAAATCTGTTCCCTGGTAAATGTTGGAACCATGTGAGTGCACTGAATCCCTCTGAGCTGCCAAACCTTCTGTCAAGCCAGAAGTTAAGTTGTTGTAAGTCTGTGTTCCATTTTCTTTCAATAACTTGCAGTGTGTCCTGTAGGAGTATAAATATGACTCCAGCCAGGCATGAAGCATGCAGCTTGAAAGCCAGAGTGTTGGAGAGGCTGGGTAATGGACAGTGTGATTGTGACTCTGGTCACACTGAAATGGGAACAGTCTGGGCATGTCTCCACCTGTGTGTTTGTCCTTCTCCAGAGGGAAGGGGGTTACGGAAAGCCTGGTAGAGGCACTGCTGAATTTATTTTCTGGATGTAAGTCTCGAGGTTGGTGAGAAGGCAGCAGTCCCCCTGTGCCAAGTGTGTACGGGTGCTGTAGGAGCAGCTGCAGGAGTGAGTGGCCCTGTGTGCTGACTGGCACCTGGTGTGTTGGTGAGCTGTGGCTGGGAATGTTGCAGTGAAGGTAGCACAGCCAGGAGGGTGAGCCAGATGATTCTGTCCTGCTGCTCTGCTCTCTGCGACCCCACGTGGGGTGCAGTGTCCAGCTCTAGTGTCCTCAGCACAGGAAGGACATGGACATGTTGGAGCCAGTGCAGGGGAAGCCATGAAAAGTGTTCAGAGAGATGAACCCTTCCATGAAGACATGCTGAGAGGACTGGAGAAGGCTGTGGGTAGACTTATTGTGGTCTTTCATTACTTAAAGGAGACTTATAAGAAAGCTGAGGAAAAACATTTTAGCAGAGCTTGTTGCAACAGGATGAGGGATAATGGTTTTAACTAGGAGAGTTGATACAGATTATATATGAGAAATAAGTTTTAAACAATGAGAGTGGTGAGGCATTGGAACTGGGTAGATGACCCATCCCTGGAGACATTCAAGGTCAGGTTGAATGGAGCTCTGAGCAACCTGATCTTGTTGAAGATATGTCTGGTCATTTCAGGGGAGTTGTGCTAGCTGAGCTTTAAAGGTCTCCCTACAACTGAAACAATTCTTTGAGTCTATGAATTGCAGATTCTGTTTGGGTTGGAGGTTTTTTTGGGTTGTGGTTTCCTGCCCTTCCCCCGCCCCCGCTCCCACTCTCCACACCTTCCACATTCTTTATCTGTGTATTTAAAGAAGTAAAGATGCTTCTAGGTAGGTTTTTATCCACTTGCTCTGACTGGCATCACTGAATATCATGTATTCCTAGACTGGGGCACAAGCTCTTAGCTGTGATGAGGTCTGGAGAAAGCAGCTGAAAGTCCTTCTGCAGGGAGAGGAGGGAACCCATTAGGGTACAACAGAGAGAACTGGAGTGAATTTTCATACTGATGATTATGAGAGTAGAAGCCCTGACTGCTACTGCAGTGTCATCTGGCTGAGCAAGTGTTCTCCAGGCACAGTCAGAACTCTTCTGTGCTGAGCACTGACATGGCCTATTCCCATGATGAATATTTACCTCAGCAGTGGGGATCATGAGTAATATCCCAACTAGAGCAGTTGCAAACTCTGTTCCAGGGAGTCTCTTCTGTCCTGCCATTTATCTTCACAGCAGCACCTGACAAGCAGAAGGAAGGCTGAGGAAATGCTCCAGCTGCAGTTTGGTGGGGTTTTTTTTCCCCAATTGTAATTTTACTTTCAATTTTAGATTTCTCACATCTGCTTCTAGATCCACCTAGAAGGGAAAGGTAGTGGTGCAGATTGGTGCAGCTAGTGAGAGAAATGAGGCAGAAGAGCAGGAGTGACCAGTATTTGCTGCTGTGTTTGGGACAGTGACATAAATTATCTCTAATGATCTAAACTGGGGATAAGGACTGAAGTCATTATGGTAAGAATTCAAAATGTAGTGGTTGTAGTGATGGATGACTACAAGTCAGCCAGCTACAACATTTTAAACAGAGTGAAAATCCAAAGCAATAAACCATCAGTTTCATCATATCAGGCAACAAAGTTTCACAAAATGTCAGGTGACACGGAGGGGCTGCAGTTCCCTGAGCAGGATGGGGCAGTGATGGCCAGGTTTGCTGTGGCTCTGCAGAGCAATTTGCAGCCTGTTCCCAGCAATTCCCCCTGCCAGAGCAGCAAGCACAGGCCAGTATCTGCTGGGACAAATGCACCCGTGTGTAGGATGGTGCCTGTGCTTGCAGTTTCCAGCGAGCTTGTGTCGGATCTGCCCTGGCCTCAGCAGGGAGCGTGCCTTCAGCACAGCAAACACTACTTTGTGGTGAGGGAGGAATTTCTTGCAGGACTGGCTCCATGTACACCTACTCAGACTGGTAGGGAATTTCTGCTGCATCTCTAAGCTGTTCCTGAGACCTCTGAAAATTTCCCTCTTTTGTTTCAGAGCCATCATCAATCACTTCAACCCGAAGATAGAGTCTTATGCTGCAGTGAATCACATATCACAGCTCTCCGAGGATCAGGTAAGCCAGGCATGCCATGGCCTTTTCTCATGTTGACCTCTGGAATATGGGTGTTCAGGAGTACCTTGTGCTCCCTGGGACTGATGATGTGGCAGCAGTAGGAGATGCAAGTGGGACTCTCGTATTCCTTGTTCAGATGCGGGTGAGAGAAAGAAAAGCAAGAATTGCTTTAGCCAATTTTACCACCACATACAGAGATTTTGGTCCCGCAGATGTAGAAGGATGGGTACAAACAAGAAAAATATTCAGCATTGTCAGTGAGTGTATTTGGACACTGTGAGGATGCTGACATTTAGAATGGGACAGGACGTTTTTGGCAGCAAACTTAGTTATCAGAGAGCTGTTGAGCATAGTTTGATATTTTTCTTTTGGTGATATTGGGGACCTAGAGCTCTGACAGCAACTGGTAAAAATTTTCTAGGGTAATTGAATTCAGTTGGGTTAGATTTTAAAAAGCAGAGGTTTTTAATAAAGGAGGTGACTGTGTTAGGTTTCCCTTCCTTAATTTGGCCTGGTTTGCTATCTTTGTGTTCTGCTTGTAGTGCATAAATTTGTAAAGGTGGCTTTTTGAAAATAGGCTACTGTGAGTGGTCTCAAGAATGGAAGAGATGGCCTATTTCCCAAAATAAAATATCAGAATTATACATTAATCACTCTTAGAGAGATAAATGACTCTGCAGGAGCATATGGTGGACAAAATGCAGAGCTGCCAATGAGAGCTTGGGGAATCATCCCAGATACAGCTGCATCAACAACTCTGGCCCTTCTGGAGAAGAAATTGTTTATGCAGTCCAGGACAGATTTCATTTAAGTCACCTTGGGTTGCCCCTTCCACTGGATGGGATCCCATACTTGTGCGTGCTAGAAGATCCTGACTGTATCCTGCTCTGCAATTCATTTCTCTTTCCGTCCATGATATTTTTACTATTTCTTGATTATACCCTTCCATGTTTCCCACTAACCTTTTCATTTATTAACCTACTTGATCTATAATATGTAACACCCAAGAGACTTAGGATGAATGCTATACTGATGCAGTAGGGGAAAAAAAAGGTGGCCCCTACTGGTTTTTATTCTCTTTTTGGTGTAGTTGGATAGAAGAACATTGCTTTTAATTTACTCAGTTTTCCTTATTGTTCTGCCTCTGAGAGTCACTGTATCCATAGCTATGCTTTGTGATGGTTTGTGTTATCAATCCTCATTCATTGATGATACACTGATTACATCAACCCAGGCCTCTAAAAAGAAAAGCCTTTGATAGCCCAATTTAAAACTGGAGGCTTGGATAGGGGGGAATTTTGCATAGTCTTTGAGTTAGTCTGAGAAAGGAAATGAGCTTTTCACTGTCAGCTCTGTGTAGTATTCATCCCCCAGCAGTTCAGGGAGGTCAGGTTAAATCCTTTCTTCCTTGTGTGTTATTCTTTAAATAAAATCCCTAGCAGCAGGCAGATAATGAAATCAGTGCTGATGCATGAAGCATTTTGAGGAAGATGATTAGGAAGTTGAAAGGCAGACAGATTTCTCTTTTTTCTTTTCTCCCTTCATGCTTTCTCTCAACATAGGGAGAATATCAAACAAAATAAAGCAGTAATAACCCCAGATGAACTGCAGAGAAATAAGGGAGATGTCACTGTGGTGAGGGAGGTGTGTGGTCCCTGGGTGTTTATTCAGCACTCTGCAATTTACTGCACGAGGAGGAGAGGGATGGAGACTTCTTGCCTCCACTTTCAGTTATGCCAGTGAGCTCAGGTCTGTGTGTTTGGACTGTGGTTTCCCCTCTGTCAGTAGCTGTAAGTACATGAGACATTCTGATAGCTGGCCCAGATCAAGCCCAGGGTCTGGCTTTTGTGGGCTAGCAGAATTTGCTGTTTTCATTGTGTGAGCTGTTTAGCATGTGTGTGTAGGAAGGGGAGGGATCAAGCTTGCCTTCTGGCTGCTGCAGTCTCTTTCCTTTTTTGTTTTTCCTTCCAGCTGTACCTTTGTTTTGACTTGTGTGTTCACTTAATTACCCATTTCTCTGCTCTCCTTAAATATTTTCTACACAGAATCCACCATCCTTTATAGCCTTGTCTTTTGAAGTGTACCACATTGAAGTATTTAATGCTGACATTTAACTTGTGTGTCCACACACAGATACTACATTTGGGGCTGGTCATTTTCTCCTTTGAGTTATTCCAGTAGTTTCAGAAGACTGCTATTTCTTTACTGGAAACATTTGTTTTTAGAATTTTAAGGGTCAAACTTTCCTTTTAATTAAGATTTCCTTCTCAGACACCAGTCTTTCACTAGATTATCATATGGCTGCTTACACTCCTCTGTGGTAATCTCCTCTGCTGATCAGGCAGGTATGTCTTTGATATAGCTTTGTCTGAACGGGAATTTCCTGCTGCTCTGCTTTGTTTCAAATTCACCTGAAGCTAAGTTCTGGCACCCTGTTCATGTGTTAGATTATTTATTTATTTATTTACTTTTATATTTTAATATCCTTAAATGTAGCTAAGTAATCAGCTGAAAGAGATTTTGCTCTATCTTCTTATTTTCCTAATCCTATTGAAGCCTTTATTACCTTGTTAATTACTAATGTCCATTTATTACTATTCTAAGTCTGTAATTTCAGGGCTTTCTCCTTTTTTATTTACAAGCATTAATTTTAACAATATTACATGCTGGGGGGATTTGTAGGCCTTTGAAAATGATGGATGTGGGATTGTTTTAAGGATAGGCTGTTAATGCCACTGTATATTCTCAGCCCTAGAGATTTCCAGGAACCATAGTCTGAATATACAGGTTTCTAGTCTAGGCAAATATATTTGTAAGACTTCATGGAACTGCTTTGCTGACTGTTGAGGGGTTTATCCAATGTTAAGGGGTTTATCCAATGTTCTGATCAGAAATACTGGGAAAAGACCTTTTCCATCCCATATTCTGTCCAGCAAAGAGTGGGAGATTCCCAGGGGCAAGCAAAAGATGAGCCACTTCAGTCTATAAACACTATAGGATCCTCAGTGCCTTCTGCAAAGCATTTCCTTGCCACGGCAAACTCAGAATCCTTCCTAGTCATTAGCTGGTTTGACCTTGCTGTAGTTCCTCACCATGAAGCAGGGAATGTCTTAGCTAGTTATTGGCATATTTCCTCTTGCTAATTTGTTAAACCTGACTTCAATGTTAATTTGTTGTTTTGTGGTATTCTGTCTCTCAACACATTTGGTTCCTCCCTGCATGTCCTTTAAGGGACTGAAATATGCTGCACAGTCAAAAAGATGGGGCTGGCCATTAACTGCCAATGTAATTTTAGCTCTTCCATGCAAGTGATTATTCCCATGTCTTCAAAGAGGTTTTGGTACATTCTTGAGTCAAAGGGCAAAATAGCCTTTTATTAAATGAATTCATAGGCTTATCTGTACTTTCCAGATGATTGGACTGCCTTAATATGTTGGAGGCAGTAGACTTTCTCAGTGCCATATCTGATCTGAGGAGCTCCCAAAATATTTTCTAGCATAAGCAGTTGTAGAGAACAGGGTCAAGGCAGTGAGGAAACAGCAACACAAGAGTTGCTCCGGAAGAGCAAATGCAGACAGAAAGGATCAAAACACAGCATGAATGGTCTAGGTGGGGTCTCACATCTGCCCTTTTCTGGATGTGAAAGAGCAGCTGTTTGTAAGAAGGCAGCTCTCTGCCTGATAGCAGTGTAGCACAGCTTTCAAGAAAGGCTAAAGTGAGAGGAACCCATTAGTTTGGGTTGAATCTCCTCTGAGTAGGAATGTGTTGTGGTGCCTTGCATGCCAATCAAGTCTTGTGCCAGTCAGAAAATTGCTCACTAAGGTCTTGTTTTCTCTTTGGCATTTTTTCTCCCCACGATTTCCTCTCTAAGGGTCTTAAAATTGAGATGTCAGACACACAGGACTGATTAAGCTTGTTAGTCAGGAACATTTCTGTGGGTTTTTTTAGTAGAAGCCCCTCTTTCTTCCCAGCCACAGTGGGGACATTATGTCATCTCCAAAATGGAGGTAAAGTTCAGTGTGAGAGACTGCTGTGAACACCTGTTTTATGTCTGGTAATTGCAGATGGAAAGTGCTGGGAGCCAGAACAAATTGTGGTGGAAAAACAGGACAACTCTATCACTTTTGAAATTGTGACAAATGAGTGTAATACTTGGGCTGTTTCACACTGTAGTACCTTTGTAACTCAGGTAGAATTATAGAATTGTTTCAGGTTGAAAAAGATCTTTAAGATCATCTTGTCCAACCACTAACCCAGCACTACCAGTAGCTGCAATCCAGTTTGGTCAGGCCATCTCACAAAGCCATTTCCCTTTCACTGAGGTCATATCTCAATTGCTGAATGCTCCTCCTTGCCACCCCAATCCAAATGGCCTTCTGTTACCTGGTGAGGCTCTGAGGGACTAACCTGCAGAGCTGCTCAAGGAGGTTCCACAAGTGACTTGCATAGAAAGACACAAAAGGGTGTAGTTGGTTTTAAGTGCCCTAAAATGTTTTAATTCCAAGCCATTGATGTCAGGGTTTATTCAGTTTATTCTGGTTTCCATAACTAGTAGCAAAACCACTGGCAGATACCAAATGCTTTGTCTTTTTTTAGCACTGCTGGCAGTGATGTTAAAAGCCTCTTGTCAATGTCTGCGTTTGATATTTTTTAAATGCAGAGTACTGTCAGTGCTAGGTACTACCACAGTAAATCCCCCTCATCTCTTACATTAATATAAAGTGTCGTGAGGACTTGAGAAATACTTTATAATGGTGCTTCACTTCTGAAATGCAGTGAGCTTTGGGGCACAAGGTCTCAAGCCTGCTAGTATTGTGTTGCACACAGTAGTGGGAACGTGAAACTCCAGCTAAGGAGGGCTCACCAAGGCAAGACTTTAATTTAAAGTCATCGTGTCTTTGCAAATGAGGCAGGGATGTTGGCTTTCATGGTCTCATTACAGACACCTACTCATGACTAATGGTTTGAAACAGATTTTATCGTTTAAATAGGAAGAGCAGAGCTGCACCAGGTGAAATTGGAAAGAATCTATATAAAAAGTCTTCTGGAATTGGCAAATTGCTGGTTTGCTTAGCTGATGGGAGTTTTCTCTGGCTTAGCTATTGTCCTCTTTTTTCTGTTGTTGTTGCTTTTGTTGTTTTTTGTTTTATCAGAGAAATGTCCCTACTATTTACTAACATCTCAGACTGCTTTATGCAGTGTGCCAGACTGAACGGGTCTGAACAGGCTCCAAGGTCTGATCAGCTTTGCAGCAAGGAGATTTGGAGCTGGAGGTGAGCTTTGGAGCAGTGACTTTGTGCTGTGTAGTGCCTTTTATTAACATGCAGAATGCAGTAAACTGTGCGTCAGTGGAGGAGGGGGGACAACTGAGCTAGGCCATTAGAGAGACAAAAGAAGGACTTTGATTTTTAAAAACAGCTGCTACTGGAGAGATGCAGCCCTGTTCCAGTAAGAAATGGGAGAAACCCTTCCATTCCCTTCCTTCAGGCTCAACACAAGGGTGCCCCAGCATCCTGCCTCTTACTGTTGGTGGGACTTTTAGCTGCTCTGGGCCTCAGAGGCAGCGTGACCCCAAAAAACCTTGGCTGCTCCTGGAGCAGAGAAGTCTTTCCACCCTTTGTGCACTGCAGATGCCGAGGCATGTCTTGCTTCCACCGCTTCTGTGAGCTGCCCTCTTGGGCAGATAAGGGACTGCCTTGAGGTACAAACTAGTAACAAAATAAGTACATTAAACTTCAAAGCAAGGCTTGCCTTCAGTTCTTATGGTTGTTTTCACATCCTCGCCTGGCTTTGCCACTACAGCAGGGACTGATAAGGGCCCAAAGACTGCAGTAGTACAGGTGACTACTGAATGCTGGGGACTTAGCTTGGAAGAGCTGCCTTGGGAAGGTGCTACTCTCTGCTGGCTGCCACTGAATGCAGTCTCCTGGAGCTAGACAAGGTTCTGTGCTGGGGCTACAGAAGCTACACGCAGTGGTGTGAGTTATGAGCCCAACCTGATTCACAGCTGAGCATGAACCATAGGTTGAGCTTTGTAATAAGCTCCCAGTCCACATTGTGGAGACAGGCTGATGTTGCTCTAGTTCCAGTGCTTGTCCTCTTTACCAGTGGGTTTGTTTCACAAAATACTTCTCAGATGTGCTTTATATGTGCTTCTTTTGCACATATTTGCTTTTTATTGCTTCTAAACCTAGAAAAAGGGCTGTGGGTTGCTAGAGGAAGGGGCTGCAGGGTGGGGTCTGAACTCCTTCCTGCTGTCACTGTGTTGCTTTGAGCAAACCTTGAGCCCTTGAGTGAGGGAAGCCAGTAGGGAGCCCCTGGGGAGCCAGGCAACATTTGAAATGCTGTGGGATCTGCCAGGGAAGGCTGCTGAGGAAGTGCAGAGCAGTGTTATGGATTCCCGTCACTGTTATGTGCCTGTATAGGGCAGGGAAAGCTCCACAGAGGATTGCAACAGAATGATCAAAACAGTCTGCATTTATAAAGATTAAATTTCAACTCTGCACATCTGTGATTAAAGCAGAAGCTGTCAATGTCTGGCTTGTGTGAACGCACAATTCAGTTTGCATTTTGTAAAACTTCAGATTGAGAAGGTTCTTTAATCCCTTGTGAAACAGGAACAATAGGTGTTGGCTTTTGCCATAATGCCTATAGATACCGTGCAAACTTCTTTGGTCGTCCTCTGTAAAGCTGGATTTATAACACTATGATTTGTTGATCTAGTCCTGAGCTCCACCCTAAGCTTTCTTACACTCAGTCATCCCTCTGCTTGGGAGTCCTAAAAGCAGACAGACTACAGCCTGCTGTGCCAGCTACAGACAGCAGTGTGGCTGTAAGCAACCACTCCTGGAGTCACATTTTCCTCTCACAAAAGGGGACTGACTGCAGTGACTGCCAGCCCTGCTCATTCTGGAGCTTCTTTAGGGTAAAACTCCTGCCTTTAGAGACTGGTACTCTTCCTTCTTTCTGGTAGTATCCTGCTGTTACAGATGATGTTTTTCTGCCTTCCTTTTCTGGATCCTCTAGCTGGAGCTGCAGCTGTTTCCCAAAAGTGACAAATTGGGTCATCGCTCTGATTTCAAAGTAGGAAACAAATGGAGCTTTGTGGTCTCCATCCCTCCCAGAGCAGGAGAGTAAATGCTGCTGAGCCAAAAGGTGCTACATCTGAACAGAGCTCTACTCAGCTGTAAGATTAGTTTTTTTTGGTTCTCTGACACTTGACATTTGGATGTTAAGACAGTACGTAGAAATTTATTGTCCACAGTAGGGACCTCAAACCTTTTAATAGTGGAGAGGATGGCACCCCTGATGTGTGTCACTCTTCCTGTCTTCACGGGAGATCTGAGACAGGCAGTGGGATTGCTCAGGGAACCAAGATGGGCCACTCAGAAGGCAGCAAGCTGGGGGAATGGATGTCTAGAGAGATGGAAGCTGGGGAAGGTGGTTCAACAGCCAAGTGCCAGAGGCTATAAATCAATTCCACTGCCTTAGTCAGAGGGCCCCAGGATTCCCCCATGGCTCAGTTAAGGCACAGATAAGCTCCTGGGGAGCTGAGTATTGCTGGCAGCACATGCTGTTTGAGCAGCAGCATCTGCCTCATTGCTGGCAGGAGTGTAGGCCTGCAGAAGCATTAATTCATAGCCCTGTGTTTGCTTTCACCTGAGCACCTGTTTGAAGGAGTTCCTCTTTCACATTTCCCGATCTGTGGATTTATGTTCTCCACCAATAACTGCTTCACAGCAAGAATTTCTAAGAGGAAAAATGTATTCTGGTCTCCCAGACAAGAAACTGGTACATTTTTGTGGAGCATTGTCTGACAGTACATACTATTTTAGAATAAGCTGATGAGACCCAGCAAGCAACACTAGTATCAATGTTAACTGGTGTGTCACAGTTGTATCAATGTTAGTTTGAACTAGCAAGCTTTTCTCTTCCATGAAAGCAGGTTTTAGGATGACCTCTGGCAGTAAGATGGATAAGTATGGAAAATCTACTGTTACAATCTCAACAATTGGAGAAGGTGGTAATGTGCAGACTGTCACCTAATAACATTGTTTCCAGTGACTCCTGCCATATGCCTTAGTCTCATAGCTGGAAACTTTGCCACTAAGTGTCACTGTGTGCAGAATCCTGCTAATGAACTGTCCTGCTGAAGGCTTATTTGTGCACAAACCCTATCATGGTTTCCTAAGTGTATTTTCCTCAGCAGCTGTGATTTGGCAGACTGCATTTGTTTTTGAGTTGGATGTAAAAACACACAGAGAATGCTCTTGAAGTCATACTCTGTGGCTTCCTGACTACTCAGAAAATGCTGGTTTTGGGTCCTGTGTGAAAGCTGTAGAAGTTCTTCTGAGTGCTTCTCCCACTTGTGATGGCATGAACGAGCTTCAGTCTCTGACACGGTGGCAGCTGCTTGCAGGGACAGACAAGGCATCATTGTAGCAATGAGATTTAGTGTTAGGGAGCTGATATGGGGTGGCTAGCTAACTCTTCTTGGGGTGCTTTGGCTTTAAGAAGGTCTGCAATACCTTTTTTCAGAGCAAACTGAGCTGCCCTGGAGCCCCATGAGCATGTTTAACACAATGGAAAGCTGGAAGTAACAGTATTGTGGAATACTCTGAGAATCTGGGCACTGCTATCACCTCTCTGGTTATATTTCGTCAGCATATTGTAAACCAAACTATTGCTCTTCCTGCAAGTAAGGCACCAGTCTTTTCATTTAGGTAGTGCATTGTACTTTGCAGCCTTCTCCTAGTTCAGTGGCAAATAATGCTCCAAACCCAGGATGAATCGATCCATATGTGTATCTGAAAGTCACACAGAGCCCTGAGATGTCTCTCATTCTGCCAGCAGTTCTCTTTCCAAGTGTTTAAAGGAAGAGTGTGCTTAGCTGGCTGGTTAATGACTGAGTCTCCTTTTCCAGTTCTCTTCTGCACTAGAAATACATATACCCCTCCCCAAACCTAGGTACCAGCCTCTGCTCAGCTATGTTATTTTTTTGCTGGAGTCAGGCATCTGTCCAGCTTGCAGGAAACATTAGCTATCTCTGTCACCACGAAGTTTATCTGTCATTTTATAAACAGCTTACAACACAGAACATGGTTCTAGATGGAGCTTTATGTGACTGTATCTGGAGGTGGTTTTGTCCCTTTCATTTCTTAAGAAAGGTAGCTGTGAACTGCAGTGTAGAGTTCTTAAGGCTGTGTTTTGTTTGCAGTAAGTGCTCTTTTTGTTGAACATCTTGAAACACTAGAACAAGAACAGTCTTTCCACTGATGAAAACAGAAATGTGGATTTGTGAGAGAGCTGAGGTAGGAATGCTGGAACTTAGACTTTGATTGTCTGCTTTAATTTTTTTGCATCCGGGCTGCTTTGCTGGGAATTTTCTACCCTGTCATTTATGCTCCTGAAAACTAGTGACTTGATGGAAGCATCTCACTACAGAGTCTTAGTTCTCACCTCAGCTGTAAAGATGAGCTTTTCTATTTTAAGGGGTGGACCTATTTAATTACAGTACCACCTACAAGTCACTTTATAGGCATAGAAATAAAACTTAGGTCTGTTGCTGGGCTAAACTCCCCTTCTCAAATGAATAAAAAGAAATCTGCTGTAATACTTCATCTCAGCCTCTTTGCAGATACCTGAGCGTGACACACTTTTTGCAGGGTAGAATATTAACACGATCTGAACCTTAATTTCTCTGGTTGATGACAGTTTTCCACATCATGCAGATTTTGCTGAGCTTTCCACCCTCAGTAGTGCCCAGAGGGATAATATTCCTGGACTGCTTGAGTCCTAAAGTGCTTCTGTTGCTATTTAGTGTGTTGATGCATCAGAAGTAGGAATAAGTGGTACTGGGGCTGGGCAGTTAATGTCGTACCAAATGTTTTAGCATAAAGAAATTGGTCACTGACCACTCCTGTCCTAATTGCTCAGGAAGTTAGTTAACGTGTGGTCTTGTTAGCTTAAGGCATAGCCTGGTCCCTCATCGTCACCCAGAAACCCTTCAGTTGAGTGAGGCATGATTTGAAGATGCAGGTAACTGTTCTGTTGTGGGATGAGGATTGAAGCTGCCGCGTTTTTCATACATGAGATCATAACTCAGCGTGACTTCAGCTTAGGTATGTCATGGAGACCTTTTTCTGTTATGAGTTTGGAAAAGGTCAGGTTAAGATGCTTGAAGGAAGATGGCCAGTTGGCTTGATCCTGATCTTTGTTTTAGGAAAGAATGATGCAAAAATCTGTGAAGGTAAATCTGGGGAGTAAGTAGTTTTTATTTTTATAGTATTCATCTGTAGAAACCTGGGGAATGGAGGGTGAAAATCACCTGCCTACACTCTCCTGAGCCCCTTTCCAGTTCTTAACAGTGTTGTTATTGAAAAGGTTAATCCAGACTCTGGGCTGTTAACGCTCTGCAGGCACCTTACACAGTTGTACCTGGGTGTTTACAGACTGCTGCACATTCTTCTGCCCTGCCACTTGTAACTGAGTCAAGAAGAGATGCTGGAGAAATAGCCACAAAATGTTTAAGACAACTGTCTTCTGTCACTCTCTCTTGGAAAAGGCAATCGGATCATTCTGATGCTCAGTGTCCCTCTCTGGCAGAGGCTCTGATAAGCCTGCTGGGATAAGGGCAAGTGGCATTTCAGATCTCAGGCTTCTTGTGTTCTCTATAGCTCCTCCTGGATGTTCCCTTCTCTCTGGGTACTGAACTGTTGTTCTGGCACAGTATTTGACTGGAGTTTTTTCCCTGCCCTTGTTTTTTCTGTGGGTGGCTGAGTGCTGTCACACTGCTGACAGTGCACACATTTGAGAGGATTCCTTTACATGTGCCTTTCTGGCATTTTATGATTCGGTCTCTTTCAACATGTGATAACAGAATATAAAGTAGGTCACTTTATTTCTTTTTTGCTTTTCTCGGTTCTGCAGTTCTTGTGATGTTTGAATTCTTTCTGGTATCAGTTTTGGAGACTTGTGACTGGAAGAGTTCTGTTGGTTCCTAAAGCCTTGGTAGTCATCATAGGATTGGGCCTTAAGAGGACACTAGGGATATCTTTTTTTGTAGCCTTTGTGTGCCTTGGGTAGACTGTTAATTAGTGCCTTTCACATGTTTTAGAGAGTTGAGAAGGAAAAATGATGGCACCTTTCCTAATTCACAGCCATCATTTGCTGCTATGCTGCATCCTGTGGCTGCTGCCAGCCCTGCCTTGCTGTCCTCTCTGAGTTGATTGTAGGTGGCAGTTGTTGACTAGAAGCAGTAAACAAAGTGAACAGCTCTACTTACTGCAGTTTGTGAAAATACACCAAATAAAAGCTCTAGGCACAGTCACAAGCTGGGCCTTAAAAAGGCATATGGAAGAAATTTAATGTTTGCTGCGTCAGGCCAATTCAGGCTCCAAGAAACCCCAGACCTTTAAAGTACCTGAATTTTTCAACCTGCAGACTTGCCTCTGTGTTTTATTCATACAGTCTAAGATGATAGAAGTGTTGAGGTTAAATTATAGCACTATTTCACTGAAACTCCCTTTAGCAAATGATATTTAGAACTGTAAGATCAGAGTCTCTACAGGGTAATTAAAAATGTGACCCCCTTTAGCTTCTGCCACTGACTTTCTTAGCAAGGTAAGTGTGGTACCAATTTCTTCTGTGTTAGCTGAGGGTGAGAATGGATCCCTCTGCTTTATCCTTAAAAGTGTGTTACTATGTGATAAAATGCAGGCAAACATTTTGTAGAGCTTCTTTGAAATGTGAGACTGAGTTGAAGACACAGAGAGACCTGGTCCAAAGCTTCTACCCAGGCCTTCTAGAGGTGTTGAATTCCTAAGGGGACTGCTCAGCTGTTATGTCTGGTTATTCAGGAAAAGCCAAGTAGAACTTGAACTTGTGTATTAGCATAAGGTGCAGTTTCTTAAGAAATTTGCTAAGCAAGCATGAAATCCTCTTAACGTATAGTCAAAAATTTGGATGTGAGAATAATATCAAGAGGGCAATGCAGCAGCATTTTGGGAAGAGCAGAGTTTGATTCCCATTTAAACAAAAATAGTTGTGCAAATAAAACTACCAGCTGATGCAGTACAAATTAAAGGTTTTAAAATCTGGAGAAAAAGCTGCTGAGTTATTAATCCCTGAACTGAAGCCCTCAAGTCCTTTTAGTGACTTCAACTTGTCATCTAATCCCTTTGACTCATAGAAAACAGACCCAGAGTTGTTCTCTGTGGTGTAGGAAGAGGAAATTAAACCAGTGAACTAAATAAATAAATTGATTAATTGGCAACAATAAGGAGTTGCGTATGCACTGTATCTAATTGCTTTCTTTATATTGTCGTCTTCAAACTTCTGGAAAGACATGGGTTTATGGGTTGCTCATGCAAAAATATGCTAAAAAACCCCACCTCACCAAGGCTTTGAACCTTCAGCTTCAAAGATCATTTGTGGGTTATCTTATGTTGCTTTGGACAGTCTCTAATGGGGACATTGCTCAGCCAAGCTGAATTTATGCAGTGGAAATTCAGGCTGAAATTGAATACACCTCAGGATCACAGAGTAAATCAAATCTCATTTCCTTGCTTACTGGTGATGTGGTCTGTGTGGACTTTGTTTCTCCTTCTCCTCCTCTTCTTCCTTCTCAGTAATTTTTATTCTACCAAATCAGTGCTACCTTTTTCTCATAAGAAATACTGAGGAAGTGGCTTCCCTCAGCCTAATTCAAAAGCCTGTCTGAGCTAATAGTTTTCAAAATGTTTGATGTCCAAGAGGCACTTGGGAGCATTAAATCCTCACACAGGGATTTTTAGGCTGTAAAACAATGGTGTCCTCCAAGCACTGCAGAAATTACAGTGGAGATGATATTTCCATCACAGATCCTGCAGGTACTGATCCATGGAATATGACAAAAGAGAAATATATAGAGAAAGCAGAAGCATTGGTGATCAGCTTCATATCCCCAGGACAGTGGCATCATCTTTACCTAAGTCTTCAGTATATCCCATCTCTATAGCCAGCAGGTTCTGTTTAGAGCTGTGACAGCAAAGGGTACATGCTCTTGATTCAGAGGGCAGGCATTGTGGACAAGTACTTCTCCAGCTTGCTGCTCAACTTGCTGATCAGCTGAGCTTGAGGAGTCAACAGCTAAAGGTGCTTTGGAAAGGAAGCATAAGTTGTGTTCTTTTGTTCTCCTCATCCTTTGGACAGAACAGGTGCCAGCACAAGTCACCTTTTCCTTGATTCCTTGAAGTCAGTGGTGGGTATACAGCCAACACTGTAATCTTATCTGGCCTGTCAGCAATAAACCTCACCTTTGTGTCATGTCCTTCCTGCCCTTCCAACATCAGAATGTCTGTGGAGATAAAAGCTCGCTGTCACAGAGGTAAGATGCCTCTTTTCCGTCTTTCTCAGCTACTCCTTCTGAAGAGATTTGTCTCCTTTATTGTTTGGGGTTGTTGCTGGGAGCATATGAATCGTGAGAGTGCTGGTGCTGAAGGGGTGGTAGGTCTGATATTTTAAGGACATAAGTGGAAGAAATGTTTATGGGATAAACACTGTGTTCCAAGGCATACAAAGCCTTTTTGTTCTCCAAGTATGTTTTGATTGCAAGATGCCATTTAACCATGCCAGGACTTCTTCAGAGGCATAGCTATTATCTTGGGCTCTGATAGTTTCTGTCATATATAAGGAGAAAGGACTAGAAACAAATGAGTGTCAGCAACCTTTGGTGCCTCTGTGTTTATTCCAGGGATTGCACATGGATGTCTTTCTCTGAGAAGAACAGTAATAAGCAGCAGACAGTTTAATTTCTCAGAAACATCTGTGTGTGGTCCATGCCCAAGTCTCTGCTTCCACTTAGTTTCACCTTGCTGACTGCCTGCTGGCCAGCTTTCCAGCACATCTCCATTTCAGTCAAAAAGTGTCTCAGCCTACAGCATTCAGCATCCTATCAGGCCTGCCCTTGCTAGTGGTTATCTTGGATAGTAGCCTCTGCATTTCCATTTGTCCCAATAGCTGTTTAAATGTTCCCTTTAAATTAACTTAGCAGTCAAGTTTAAGCGGTTCTGGTTTTGCAGGCAGAAAACGTTTTCTGTGTTGGCTATGGATGCTTCCAAGTATTAATGGTCTCGTTCTGTTTCAGTTCTGGTCATTGCCCAGATGGAGTTTCAGAAGAATGACACATTCCAACAGCACAAAAGGGAATAATTCAACAAATTAAAATGCTAACAAGCTTCACTCCTTCAGCATATCAGAAATTATTTGGTTTCCTTATTTTTGCCCTCATCACAGACTTTGTCCATTCCTTTTCCTCCCCTGTGCAATGCAGATTAGTCTGAGATCCCAAAGTGTGTCTGGGGTTTGTGAGGAGTCACTTAGTTGGGACAGATTTGATTTGATCCCTTTGTCTTGGTAGGAATTTTGTAACTGCTGTAATTCTTATAAACCTGACTTGCACAGCTGCATTCTCAGTATTTTAGTCATCTCTACTCCCCCTTTACCTTCTCAGTCCCTCTTGATGTCAGGACTGCCTGGTCCCCAACATCCTTGGTACTTGTGTTTAGAACAGAGAGAGTTCTGACTTGCACAGTAGAATGTCTTATTTCTGCAGTGATTGCCTTTGAAGGAAGAACTCCAGACTCTGGATTGCAGGCTAGGTGACCTGCACTTAGATTGACTTTTGGGACTGCTGCCTTAGAGCAGACATTTTGCAGCTGAAGTTTTCTTTTCACTACAGGATTTTCTGTAGGATAAGGATCATCCAGCAGTCTTGCAAAAGTCTTAAGAGCTAGAACTTTTATATGGGTTGAGTCACACAAATTTCCAAGCACTGCCCACCTTTCCTTATTAGCTTGCTACCTTAGCATACTGCTACTACAGTCTTTCTAGCTATTTGTAGCTAACCAGTTGACTACAGATCTTCTATTTCTTTTGGGCTCTATCTTTAGAAGGCATTTTTGCAGACTGAATTTGTAAGTCGCTCAGAATCATTAAACTGTAGTTTTAAGTCTGCTAGATATTGTTATGCAGGAAAGGACTCCTGGAGTCACTGTGATAAGCCTGGGAATGTTGGCTCAGGACTCAACAGTAGTCATAAAGACAAATAGAGAATTAGAAATTATTAGAGAGAACACAAAAATAAAGGAGAAAAACTGTGTTATTGTCACTGTGTAAGTCTTTGATAACCCATGTTTTAAATCTTGTGTATTGATTCCAGTGCTCTTAGTTCATAAAACATACTGAAGAACTGCAAAATAGTGCAAATAATCAAACAGCTGTTTGCTCAATGGGTTTCTTGGCTATCCAGACTTCTTGTATTCAAAAATTTTTATTTTCCCTGAGAACAAACTTCAGTTCATTTTCCACATGTAGTTGGTTAGTGGAAGGTGAGCTTAGTGTTTCCTCTTTCTTGGCTTCATTGCATCTCCTCAGGCCACTAAATGACTGCCTTTTATCACTTCCACTAATTGCTGAAATGTAAATAGGAACTAGGGAATTGATCTTCCTCATGTCTGCCCCTGCAAACGTATACCTTCCTTCTCCAGTCCTAGCTGGTTTTCTTTAGCATGTCCTATATTGATTTGACTTACTTTAAATACAAGCATCCACTTGGTTTGTGGCCAGTTTTTTGACATATTGGTATTTAGTTTTGCTGCTTCCTTTAATTAAATTTATTCATGCTGTGCAAACCAAGTTTAAAAAGATTTCTGATCATTAAAAAAAGAAAAAAAGCCATGAGCTAGATTAGCATCCACTTTTTCTCAACAAGCATCAGACCTAGGACTGTACATTCATAAAGGCCATTGGCTTGCTAGTTGCTGTAAAAGATCAAAAAGAAAATCAAAATGCATGCCAAGCTCCCTAGCTTTTTGGAGTGTCTGTGTTCTCCTTTCACTTGTCTTGATCTTCAAGTCAGAGTCAAGGTGAGTTTTGATTTGGATTTGGTTTTATTTCTATGTTAGTCTGCAATCATTATATCCCAAAGAAGCCTGTGGTGGCTCTGTGGGGGGGCCCAAGCTTTCTTGGATCCTCTGCTGATTTCTGTGAACCTGACCAGGTGACGTAGTTCCAGAAGCCTCATGTGACTGCAGGTGTTTGATTAGACCATAACCAGAATAAGCCTCCCCATTGTTTTTTCCTCAGGCACAATTAGGTTTTGGTTTCTTCAAACTGGTGCACTTACTTCTGTCTGGGTTTGATTGAACAGAAAGGGGTTTGTTGCATATCCTGCCTTAATCTATTCTCTAGACAGCCTTATTCTTGAGCTAACTGTCTTCTGGGCAAATTTGAATTTTTTTGCTGGGAATGAGTTTCCTCTGGTGTACATCAGGTATCCTGTTGTCATTTCATCAAGGCAATCTCGGCTGAAAGCTGTGTATTTGAGTCCCAGCATTTGCCAGGATGCTTTCTGGCTACTGGTCCTAGAAAGATTTTTATTTTGAACTTTTTCTTAAAGTCTTCAGCTACCATTTTTAAGGCTCTTATATCTGTCTTTGATTTCTGTAATAACTTTGTATGTCTTGGCTTCTCAGTTCAGCTGGAGCAGCAGTTCACAACTTAAAACTCCTTTGTCTTGTTTTGGGGACCAAGGTTACTGGTCTTGCTTTGGTCAGTTAAATGGTGCTGAAGAGCTGCTGCTGACTATTTTTTTCCTCGGTGTTCAGGAGGACAAGGTCTTCTGTAAATAGAGAATTGCACCAAAGGTTGCACACAAATCACAGCATTCATTTGCTGAATGCTGGTTAGCCACTTAGGCTGAACGGGTAATATGAATGATAACAGTGAGCATAAGGATGCTCTTGTCCTCTTGTGTGATGTTTTGGTGACAGCAGTTGATTTACTGCTCTGTGAGAATGCAGCTGGTAGATAAAAAGCTTCTCCTGGAATAGCCCATCACATTTCAGCACTTAAGTTAATTGTAAGCACAAAGGGGAAATAAAAAAATTAACGGTCCAGTCCATTGCTATCTGCAGTGCATTTCGAGCCTTGGCAGAATTGCAAGTGCTCTTACGTACCTAGCAGTGAGAAATGTTTTCATAAATGCCACCAGCTGGAGATAAGGGTTCACAACTCCAAAATGGGCTGTAACTCCAAAATAGCAAATCTATCTATCTCAGGGTTTTATGTTCCTGCCATCATCCTGGCCTTTCTTAATGCTGCCTGCCTTTCTCAACAAAATTTCTAAAACCAGGCAAGCTTAGGGGGCTTCATTCAGTTTCTGGCGTATCTCCCCTTCCAGATCTAAATGTCTGCTCTGGAGACTGCTTATTTTATTAACTGATCATTTTAAAGATAATTTGTTTCAGAATCTTTGACTTCTTTTTCTCTGCCTAGGTTTTGAAAGTGCCAGCCTTACGCAGTATATGGATGTTCGTTCTCTTGGCAGAAGCCCACTGAACCTGTTTTCCTTCCTTGAATGGCACAGAGTTGCCTCCTTTATTTTCCCTGGAGAGCCTGTCCCTGCAGTCTGGTAAAGAGCACCCAGTGTCCCACAAAGAATACCAGGTTCTTTGTGCCAAGTGGGATATGCAGATTAGTGTAAACCCACTGACCATCTTTGAAACTGGGAAAGGTGGATTGGGCTTGAGAAAAAGCATTTTTGCTCCATGTGCTCCAAACCTGAGTGGGTTGAGCAGAGTGCATTTAACACATGTGGGAGTTGTCATGTGTGTGTATAGACATGAGTTCTGGAAATTACTCTGCAGAAAGCATTCCTGGCATGGGCTTTCTGGTAAGGTGGGCAGGCTTTCAGCTACCTGACAGCTGGAGCTCAGAAGGTATTTATTGTAGCACAGCACTGCCTAGTCCTGGTGATGGCTGCAGGAATGTCCAGGGTTATCACCACGTTAATCTGTTCTGCTTGTCTATACCTCTTACAAATTAAGTGCCCTGCAAGCTGTGCACATAGAGACCATATGTCTCCTTGTTACTTGCCTTTGTCCTTGTTTGCAGCCTTACTGCTTCTTAAAGTTGATTGTTGGGAATGCCTGTCCTGTGGGAGCTTGGAATGGGCACTGTTTTATACATTTGCAGTTGCTTCTTGGTGGAGCTGGGTAACAGTTTTGGCTTTGAGATGTTTCTGAAAGCTGAGTGATTTCCAGATTGGTTGGATCAGTGTGTTTTTTTACCACCATTAAATAAAGTTGAACACCTAAGGCTTCTAATGGATTGTGGGTTTAAAACATTTCTGAAGCAGATAACTCTTGTCCTAAAATAGGATGCCATTTCTCCTAGCAGAGTTCAGAGAACAACAGTAATTTTCTGAGTGAGCTTATAAATTATTTATCTTTAGAAGAGGCACCTGTGGGCAGAAGAGAAAGACTGTAACCAAACCCTCACACTCCATGGATAGAAAGTGTTGCCTTTGTAGGCTTGTTCCTTTAAAGATCACAGATCCCTGTGAGATCATTGAACAAACATCTGAGCTACTATATATCATCTGAGCCTGACAGACTGGCTCTATGCTGAGGTGAGAAAAGGGGGTGTGAAATGTCCCTCCTTGATGTTGCTAAGTAAAATAATGATAATGATAATCTTTTAAGTACAATCAAAACCTTTTCCTTGTGTAGAGAAGTGATGAGGCCTGGATTTTGATACCACTCAAGTGCAGATGTATAAAAGCAGTCCTCAGGAAGGATGTGGGACACAGAAAGTTAGACTTATGTTTGGCCGGGCACAGAGCAGTTCACTGAAAACAGCAGGACTGCGAGAAGTGACTGCAGGGACAAAGGACCAACTAGTGGGCAGAGACAGTTCACTTCCAAACTCCGGGAAGCAGTGTCCTGGCTAATGCTCAGTGAGCTGAGCAGAGGGAGATTGACACTTTTTAGTCTGTGCTTGCAAGACTAAACCTGGTGGGAACTGTGTGCAGGGGTCCCTGCACCAACCCTAGCAGTGGAGAGCAGGGTGAGGCACCTCCTCTCCCTGTTTCCTGGCTCATTCGTCTTTGCCAAATGCTGCTCATCTTTGGATTCTCCACAGCAGGACTGGAGCATGTACTCATGTCTCGTTGTTACCCTGGAGCTCAAGGGCAGCTGCACTCACCTCTGCAGGCTGTTCTTCTCCCAGTGACCTCTTATAGCCTTACTTCTCAGCAGTGTTGGTGCGTCCCACCTCAGTGGCATCCTGTTTCATACCTCAGAGGAGAAATTTGCCCTTGTTTGCTTTCACTTAATCTTTTGGTCTGGCTGAATTTTTTACTATTAGAATAATATCCTTCTTCCAGCAAATTTTCCTGTACTCAGGGCAGAAAAGACGATGCCTTCTACTCTGGAAATGACAGATGTGGGAGCTGGTGGGGGCTGACTTACAGCCCACAGCACAAGAGGGCCATAGGTCCTTCACTGCATGTAGTACAAGCTGCAGCTGCTGGATGCAGGAGACCTGGGACACCGGAGCAGGATTGGCAATGTGCTGTGAGTCTTACACATCTGTGGCATGGTTACCCTTGAATCTGCAGCCCACATCTTTGTCTTTCCCATCTGACCCACTCCACATCCTCTGGATCCGTAGATATGTGCTGTACACGCAGCATGTCTCGGGAATCTGAGTTGTGAAACTATCATAGCAACATCCTCCTCCTCTTTGTCTTAGCATTCATGAACATGGAAATAATAGTCATGGCTTGATCAGCGTGGGGGTGAGGAATGGTGCTAAAGCATCAGCACTGCATTTAGCTCCAGGATAGCTGCAAAAGTAAGGTAGTGTTGGGTCAGACAAAAGCTCTGTGCTGCTGCTAGTCCTGGATGGGTGCTTTCCTGGAAGCCAGTGTGAATGGCAGCTGCTTCCAGCATGTGTGTGTAGCATTGGCAGCCTTAGCGGAGCTTCTCTCTGAACTTGGCTCCTGCAGACAGAGAAAGAGGAAAGGGAGAAGGAGATGAGTGCAGCTGGGGTTTGGGCAGAGTCTGTTGGGAAATGTGGCAGCTGTGTGTGTGTTTTTATTTAACTTCTAATTATTTAGTTATGTTCTTTCTCTGCGGTGCTTCTGGGGATTAATTTCAACAAAGACTCCAGCCTGCATCAGCAACTTTAAAGTTGCTCTGTTAAAAGTGTGATGGCACTTGGAAAAAAATCGTTTTCCATATTAATTAGAAGTTACTACTGTAAAATTGATGTCAATTATCCAGCACTTTATTATGGAGAGGCAATAGCCTCTTTGTAGTCCAGGTGTCAGCAGCCTTTTCATTACAATGAGAAATGTTGCAATTCAGTTGAATTCATGAAGAGAAACACTCAGGGACTTTGAGTTGTTGTAGAGATTAAGGAGGGAGAAAAAGGGGCAGATTTGTACTAAACCTGGAATAAACAAGCCAGTTTGAGGACTGCAATGTAAAATGCACATTTCTACTGGAATAGAAAAACCCTAGCATCTCTTCCTACAGCCTCCACCCTCTGAGCTGAGGGAACAGACTGCTGAGTTTGCTTGTGGTGTTTTGTGCTTTGACGAGGTTTGGGAGGTGGGACTGCCAGAATTGCCTCTGCGTGTGGTACACAGGCAGTGACTCCACCACCTCTGCAGGGTGGACAGGAGGCATGTTTGGCTGCCCTCAGTCCTTCTGCCCTGTTGTGCAGTAGTGCTGATGAGAGGTTGGCATTACACGCCCCATAGACTGGATTCTCCATCCTCTGGCATGGAACAGATGGGACAGAGCCTCTGGCTTTTCTGTCCTGTGGGGGCTTGCTAGTCCTGACCTGGAGACCCTCCCCCATCCCAGCCATGTGAGCAGCAGGGAGTTGGTGAGGGGGCAAATGCATTTTAATCCGGGCATTGCTGCGGGGGTGTTTTGCCTTTTGCTTGATGTGAGATCATTCAATCAGTGCTGTTCCAACTTCTCCTGTGTCGTGGTAGTTAATGACTGTCTTATGGGCATGGAGAGGCTTTAGTGAGGTACTGGTGATGCTGACTGATGGCATTCTTGTGCTTTCCTGTGCTAATTAAAAAGATAGTGTAGAGACCTTGATTTGTTCTTGCTTCTGTTTTTCCTTTTATTTTTCTGTCATTACCTGTGCATGCTTGCTGGAACCTACCCACCACCAGGTCCTTTGCTGGGTGCTGTGAATTGCTGGTGCTCTCTAATTTTATGTTCCAGTAAGGCAGAGACTGCAGATGCAGATGATGAAAGATTCTGCAGGTTAAAAAGTTACTAAGCAATGAAGCAAATGATGTCTGCTAGATAGATGGGCCTTAGAGCTGCATGTTGCCCATTAGATTTTACTGCTGGTGCAGCTCCCTCTGTGGCATTGCTGCTAACAGTAGCAGTGCTCTCCTGGGCACAATGGGGATAGGAGACTGCTGCGTGTAATCCCTGTGTTTCCCCAGGACAGGATCTTCCAGGAGGACCGGTCTCTCCTGGGGGAGTGCAATATGTTGGCTTTTGTTGAGGATCGGTCAGAGGGAACAGCTCTGGTGCAGTAAGGAAAAAGTCGGTGTGTAGTGACTAGTACAGCAAAATGATTTTTGAATTTGAATCTGTTTTTAATGCTGAAAATTTCAGGGCAGGGGCAACTGCTTCTAGGGGAAATGGTTTCAGAGCTCGTGTGCGAGGAGGTCACTGACCCAACCAACCAAGATTGTCCATCCAGTTTGCAAGGTAGTGGTGAGCTGGTGGATGGAGCAAAGTAAGGAGCCACAAACTGTGAAATAATCTTGTTCCTCTGGGTGCAGTGACCTGGCATGGCATGGGTGGGATGCTGCAGAGAGCTGAGCCCCACATCAGTCCCTCCTTAGGAAGCCAGCCCTCCTGCCATGTTCCTAAGGGGATGCCTCTACTTGCAAGTTGTTGGTGTGACTGGGAAGGAGAGTTTTATGGGGCATGGGCAGTTGTGGGTGCAGGAGGAAGCTGAAATCTGAATGCCAGATAAAGAACTTGCTGTTCAGAGCAGCTGCTGAAAAGTTGGTTTGGGGACACACATGCAGGGACCTGAATCTCTAGCATTTCTCTGGAACTTCTGGAAAGCAGTTAGTGAGTGAGTGGTGACAGGGGGTTAATTTGATGGCAAATTATCTTTAAATTACAGTGGTGCAGCTCCACTGAGTTCTGGTTTGTTGCAGTGGAAAAAATGAACGAATGTAGCCTCTGGGGCTGATACAGGTAACTGCAGGAAGGGAATTCAGCAGCCTTCCCTCCTCTTGTATTGACCCTGTCTGAGTTGCTTGCTTCCGTCATACTGCTTTTTTAAGACTCTGATCCCCCTAAGGTAACCTACAAAAAGACTTTTAGACTGTGACTCCATTAAGGTTTGTTTGTTGGGGCTTTTTTTCACTGTAAAGATCCAGTAAACCATTAAAAAAAAGAAAGAAAAAAAGCTTCCCCTGCATGTTTATCCTTGCAGTCTTAGGGGTGTCACATCAAGCTCCTTGAAGATCATCTACAGTCCAATTTCATCTGTCCTTGCCTGACACTAAAACTGGTGTTTTTCCAGCTTCTCATGAGATTGTAAAAATCTGAATGACTATTTAAAATCTGTTTGGAAAAGCAGCTAAAAGTCCCTTCCTTAAGTCCCTTCTCATACTTGACCATCTTGGAATTCATGTTTTCTAGACAGGAGACTTCCAAGAAGAATGGGTTGAACAAGACTTTGAAGGAGAAATGCTTTAATCTCAAAATTAAATTGCTCTAGTTCCTTGGTATCTGACAGAAAGGTGCAGATAAAGATCTTGTGTGTATAAGGAAAAAGGCTGTTCTTCCTGCAGTAGTTTTCCTGAGCAAAAGTCAAAGCAATGTGTGAGAAGGGCAAAGGATGCTAACATACAGTCTTCTATTACACAAAGGATGTGAGTTTTTTTGTCATCTGTGTAGGAAGTTGATGCCTTTTAAACCTTCCTGTTAGGTATTCTTAATACCTTCTGCTGCTCTTTGACCTGTCCTCTGTCTAGCAGCTGCATCTTAAAGAGCAGATGAAGTCATCTCAAGGATGGCAGGTCCTAATCTCAGTAATAGTTTCTATCCATTACAAGGTATGAAGTTGAAATGATCTGTGAGTGGGTTTATCTCAGATCCCACGTAGCATTTTTTCTCAGTAGCAGCAAGAAAGGGAAATTATCAGGCAGTGGGGAGAAGCTGTTTATTTTTAACTTACCCTTTCTTTTTAAGTTCTATTTCATAATTAAAGGAGATAAGGAGTGGAAGCCAATGAAATACATAGCTGAAGGGATGAGCTGATCTCACTGCAGAGATTACAGTAAGTAACAGAGTAGAGACTTTGGGGGCCTCTTTTTCCTTCCCTGTCCTCATCCTAAAGTATCAAGCTGAGTTCTTAGCTGCCTTTCAAAGGTGATGCAAGTGAACAGATTTAAAGGATTCTGGTTACAGAGCTCACTACTGCCCTCAGAGTTTACTTCTCTTCACCATGGTTTGAGAATGCCTCTCTTGAGTATCTGAATAGATACCTACTCAGAGCTAGCAAGGAGGAATCCTGATTGTTCCTAAAGAAACATGTGCATCCATTGAGTGATCACAACTGTGTGGCACTGTGCACACCTGTGTGTATGGGAATACAGGGTGACTGAAGGGAAGGTTCCTGGGGAGTCAGGTAGCCCTGAATAAAATGCCTTTGCTCTTGAATTACTGCTGGAAAAGCCTGTTCAACTCCTCACCTTTCAAACCAGGTTCTTTCTCTGCAGCTTACTAATCTTGGTCAATTTGGCTTCCTCTGATTGACAGGAGCAAGCTGCCAGATCCTTTATTGCTCAGAAGAAGGTGCATTATGCTATTACACTGTGTCCCTAGTGGATAGTTATTCCTGTGCCCAGGTGGCTTTCTTTCATCATTGCTTTTGGCTCTGCAATACTTCTTGTAGCTTCTGCACACAGGAGCAAGAAGGGCAGGCTGAATTTGGAGATGGATGTCATTGCAGGGGATTCTTTCTGCCGCTGGAGCTGACAAACAAAACAGCACTAGGAAATGAGTACTGGAGAGGAGGCTGAGAGCCTTTGCAACACTGGCAAGCTGTTCTTAAATAACATTGCAGAATAGGAATCAATGCAGTTGGAAAAGGGCTCTGAGACCTTCAAGTCCAAATCCTTATTCTCATCCCTAGCTTGCGTCTGCAATGCTGGAGGACAGTTCAGCTGCAGACACTGCTGCGTGACCATCTCACCTGGGAACCGCTTCTGGAACCCCTTTTTTGCCCCCAGTCCTCATTTGGATGATTCCCTGTAGCTTCTGCCCTCTCAGGCCCTAGCATGAGTGTCTCTGTACACCACTGCCACATGCAGAGTTTGGGAGAAACAAGCTTTTGGAGGAACCCTAAGCAACTTTAGATTGCTTAGAATAAAAGATGTAAGGACAAGATTCAGTCCTGTAAAGGGCAGGAGCTGCCAGCTGCCTAAAGGGGCAGTTGAGAGTAGTGCTTACATTGTTGGGAGTACAAGAGGAGAAGTGCAAGGGCTCCTTGTTGTTCTGGTCACTGTTGTCTTCAATCCTTTGCAATGCTCTTCTTAGGATCTTTTCTGAATTGTGATGCCTTGGAGCAGGGTCCTCTTCCTTTGCACCTTTTACCATGTGTCTTCCTGACTGAAGCTTGTCATGAGCTGGGGTTACTGTAGTGCAAACCTCAGATGTTCATATTCTGTTTAGCTCTCAGAGCAAATGGCAACAGCCTAAGAATGAAGTTCATGTGTTTAGGAGAATCATTTCAGGCATATGTTTGCCCAGGAGTGTTGACCTCTATGGTTCCTTGTTGTCACTAACCATCTCACAAGTGCTTTGAGGAATATCTTAGTCCATGCAATGCTATAAAGCTAAAAATCATTGTGGGAGCCCCTCTTGGTGTTCCCTAGTTAGGAAAATGAATAGTTCAATAGAACAGAGATGTGTAACTTTGAGTTTGCAAGTATAGCTCAACACTGGGAGCAGAGTAGGGCAGTAATAAAAGCTGGAACTGCTTTGGTTGCAGTGAAGGCCGATAGTAAAGTATCTCCTGGGCAGAAAGATCTTGATTCAGGTCTTCATGTCTTTCTAAAAGCAGAGTCCATACCAAGGCTGGTCTTCTCTTAGTGCTTGTCAGAAGCTTGTTCCTGTCAGGAGAGACATGCAGTGCTCTGTATGGAAGCTGACCTGAGCAGTTGTAGAAGCTGGTGATTTAGCAGGCTGTGAATGGTGATTCATGAGCCAGGAGGGAAGTGTGGTGACAAAACTAACCTTGGAAGGACCGTGGGGCTGGGCAAATCTGTGTTTGTATTGTGCTTCTGTGCTGCGTCTGGGTGTACACGTGGTAATTAGCTTCTTGATTTACTAATATGTCTAATTCTGATGACAGGAAGTTGCTGCTGTCATGGATATAGGTTTCATCTACCATTCTCATGAATGGAGAAATTCTGTAAATTTCAGAACTGTTCCTTGGCATTAGGAAGCCTTTAGTGCCCACCTCTGTGTTGTTAATCATGAGCCAAATATTGGCTGTTAAAGCCATCTCTGTTGTGAAAACAGGTGCCAGAGCTGTGATCTATCTCAGCCTTGCTCCTCCTGTGCTGAGGAGTCTGTGGATACTGATTCCTATGCTGTGTTTGGCTGTTTCTGGCAGGTTTTGGAAGTGGTGCGGTCCAACTATGACACGCTGACCCTGAAGCTGCAGGACGGACTGGACCAGTACGAGCGCTACTCGGAGCAGCATAAGGAGGCTGCCTTCTTCAAAGAGCTGGTAAGCTGCCTTGACTCTGGACAATCAGCAGCCCTCCTCAGAGCCTTTGCTTACAACCTGGGCAGTTGTATTTGGGGTGTAGCTGAGCAGTCCCGTTACTCCATTGGACTGCCCCCAAAGACAGGGCAGGAGCAGGATCTGGACAGACACTGCTTGTCTTAACAGATCTGAGAGCTTCCTGGAGCTCCCTGTGTGGCTGAAGAGGAGCCTCCAGGCTGCTTAGGCCAGCACTGGTCAGATGGTCTCTGTCCCTTTTGCCATGGGGATTTGCTCTGCTTTGTAGTGGTAAATTTGTATGGGGAAAAGCTGACTGAGCTGACTGCTCCCACCTGGGGTTAATCATGCAGAGCAACTTTGCCTTTTTTGCTGTTGTTAAGGGGACCATGAAGTTTGGGACTGGTGGAACACCTTCCTGCTCATTGCTTTCCTCAATCACTCACAAAAAAAGGGTTCCCAAGCCAAGAAAGTGAAGGCATTCCCTAGAAATGTCTCCGTCTGCAAGAGGAGAAGACTGATGGTAGGAAGACCCACAAAAATTATAGAGCAAAGACAAAAATGAGTCTAAATAATTCAGGTTGGTAGTTACAATTCTTCAGTGAGCCAGCTTGCTTACCCTTCTCCAGAGCGCCCTGATGGAACTTTTCTTGTCCAACAGCCACATGACCATGGAGGCAGAGTTTTTGTAGTGACTGGTGTGTGAGGGAAGCCTCACTCTTGAATCATTGCAGCTTCACCAAAAGGGAGGGATCTCTAACTTTGGCAGCCTTCTCCATCAGTCTGAGAACTGATTCTTTCTCCCAGCTCTGTCCCTGCTGATTGATGAGTAATTGATGCCTGCCTACTCTGTCACGAGTCTCCATGAGTTTGGGCATGTTGTTGTGCATCCTTCTTCTGTCAGCTCTGCTCCAGAACAGGCACCTGAAATGGTTTTGTTTCCTTTTGCAGAATGCTTTTAACTCTCTTGGGGTCATTCCAGCCCTGACATTGGGTAGTATGTGGGCAAAACCACTTGCAATTGCTTCTGTGCTATTTTTCTGTGTTATTTTGTGCCTGTTTTTGTCTCTCTGGCCTGCTGTTTGACACAGCAAACGTATTTCCTGGAATACAGCAGAGTGCTTTGGCCATAGCCTTCCTGTGACACAGGCTTTTTCTACTATTGTACCCTGGAAATAAGACACATTCCTGTTTCTGTTGTCATCTGTTCCATCCCAAGGGCTCCCACCTCAGCCAGCATCTCCTTCCCCTTGGCCACATGGGTGCTCTGCTTCCTGCATGTCCCACTTTCCACTTGGCCTGGCAGAAGCTCAGGCCAATCATGCCAATTGATTAAAATTACTTTCTCAGTCCTATGATCATCACAGCCACTAAACACTTCAGCTAAAACTATTTTCTTCCTAGACCAATTTCCTATTTTTTCCAAATCCCAATTTTGTATCATTTAAGAATCTGTTTATCATAACCAGCCCGTCAACTCCCTTCTGAAAATTGCCCATCCAGGTACCCCTGGGACCCTCTCCTCAAGAGCATATAAAAGCCTGAATAATTACTGTATAAATGTGCTGATTTGACCCAGTTGTGAATCAGTTTAATCCACATCTCTAGATGCCCTGAGAATTGGGACCCTATTAAATGTTCTTTACTCACAGCTACAGAAAATCCCCTGCATTGCATTAAGCCGTTCCCTCAACACAGCGGGAAGTGAGCCTGATACGTTGTGATTTGTCTTCAGCAAATCCAGTTGGCCTCCCGGCCTCCTCACGCTGTTCTTCTCTAGGTGCACAGTAACTGATGGCTTTATTAATTGTTCAAACAACTCAGCAAAAAGGCCCTAATCTGCCCTGTCCTTCCCACAGCCCCTTCAAACCAGGTACTTGCTTTCTTTTTGTGAAGCTTTTGAGTCTTTACTTCAGCTTCTGTTGCTGGTCTGATGCTGGATAATACCCCCCTACCCAGTGCTCTGTGTTTAACCTCTGAGGTTTGTAGGATTTCATGGAAGGGGCAGAGGGAAGTTGGTGCAAATCTCTCTGTAGGTTGTACCAAAGGATCAGGGCTGGTGGTGAACTACAACTTTCTGAATTCACATCGATCCCATCGGGTCTTCCTGGACAGGATCTGTTTGCAAATGATTCTTTCCAGATTCTGCCAGGTTTTCTTATCACTATCTGCAAATGTTTGCATCAAAGCAAACCCTTCTTGGGTGGGGAATGACACAGAGGAGACATTTTCCTTTTCAGCTGCCTTTTTATCTCTCTTTGCTCCCATTAAGTATGTGAGCAGAAGCTTCCCCAAGCCATTCTGGGGGCTCCTTTATGCTTAGAAATCTTGTTCTCACTCCTTTGACCTGCTTTGCTAATTCACTGCTTCACTTCTTTTGCTTTGCCTCAGTGCTGCTCTTTCTTGCTAATCCCAAAGAAAAATCTGCTTTCTTCTCCCATTCCCTTTACAAAGAGGTTTTCAAAGGCTGCAGTACTGTGGCCACATTGTGGTGGAAGGTGATGTGCAGATTGTTTTATCAGCTGGGTTTTTTGGCATGTTGTGCTGCCTTTGAGGGGCTAAAGGAATGAAGTTAGGAAGTTTTCTAACACTTTTTATTTCTTTTCCTTTGAAGCCTCAGGGATGTCATTTGAGGTCTGTGCTGCTTTGATAGAATGAATGGTTTGGATGTGAGCTTTTGGACCCTCACATTGCAGCTGGAGGAATGTGTGGAAAGAGATTTCAGCATCTTTCCAAAACATTCACTGTCTTTGCAGTTAGATAGGTTTCATCAGTCTCAACATATTCTGATTAGGGATTGATTTCTACTGGGGAAATTATCTTAATTTGACTTTTAATTAAGTGTAGTAGTCAGTGTAAACGTTCTTCCCATTGTACAAATAATTTAAGGGCTGCTTGTTGATTAGGAATAGGTTTAGTTGATGAGACTTGCTGTGAAATAGGAGTGTCGGTACAACCTTGCACACTTCCAGCTCTAATGACACAAAACTAAAATGTAATCATGTTTTCCCCCCATGGTTAATGCCCTTGCTTCATCCATTCTTTCATTTACTCATTCTTCCATAGGTGATGTCAGTATTTCATGCATTTTCAATTTTTTCAGCCTTTGTGTACTAATAGTAAGAAAACAATTTTAAAGCTCTTCTGTCCCTAATTCTCCAGGATACTTCATACAGAAGCAAGAGAGGACATGTGCTCTGTTTGTACTTCCTAGCAGAATTAATGTTAAAGCTCTGACCTTAATTTCTGCAGTTTTGGGGCCTTTGTGTAAGTCTGGAGGATCTGGTAAATTCCAGGCTGGCAGCCAGGCCTGGGCTGCCCACTGCACCAAAAGCTAGGAGGCATCCTGGGGTGTATCCTTATGGAGCAGCTTAGGTAGACTACAGGAAGCTTCTGAAATTTATCCTTGTTACAGACTGACACCTCCCTCTGTAACTGTCTGGTCTTCCAACTCCAAAAGGGAGATGAGCTCTGGCTCCCTGTGCTGAGCCCTGGTGCTGGAGATAAGTTGATTTAACTTTAATTTGAGCTATTCTTACCTTTTAAGCGGGTTGGCTCGGGCTGCCTGATTTCTCACAGCAGAGGAAATGCTGGGCAGAGATTTGTGTAAACGTCACTCTTGTGTGTTATCATGCCCACTCTTCTCCCCAGTTTGTGTTAAGGCAGATCTACGTTCATCCTGACTGCTCTTGGCCAAAGTTTGTGTCTAAAGCTTCTCTTGAAACCTAAGCTGTCTTTAAATGAAACTAGCTCCACAGTAGCTTCAGGTGAGCTCCTCCACTGCTTCACAGCCCATGGGTTTTAAAAGTATTTCCTCTTTTCCTGTGTAAATCTTCTTTGTCTAAATTAGGCTGTGTATTTCTTGCCCCATCCCTGGGGAGCCAGATAAATATTACTCACTGTTCTCTTTCTGACCTCATTTTACATAATGGAGTTTGTTTGCTCTATTCCTCCTCTTTGCAAACTAATCAGGCTAATTAATTTCTTGTGCTCTACCCCATAAGCTACATAGCTTAGATTTCTGCTAAGCCCTGTGTTCTCATTGTGCCACTCCAGCCTCACTTTCTGGGCTTGCAGAGAGTCCTTCTTGGAGACCTTGATGTGCATACAAGCTGGGAACCTTCTACTGCTGATGCCTGAGTCCTGGCAGCAGTTCCTGAGGTCAGGAGCTCATTACTGCTTGTACTTGTGTTGCTGGGACCCACAGAAATGCTTTTAGTCAGAATAAAGATACTGGCTTACACTGCTTGTAGCATCTGCCCCTTTTCTTCAGGCAGTCATATTCCCCAGAGCAAAGAACTCCCCACAGCTCATTACTCATGTTCTTTCCTTCTTGTAAGAACTGACTGGATCACTGGCATCGGAGCACTTGCTAAGACTGGGACCAAATCCTGTCAGTGGGACTCCTGTCTCCCGTGCCAACCAGTGTTCTGGAGACCACTTGCAGTGATGTTTAACACAGGGTACAACCCTGCTTGTCTTGCAAGACATGGTCCCAAACTATTTGAGGATGGAGTAAGTAAAAAGACACCTAAAGTAGAGAGTTGAAGGGGTGCTCCAAGGGAACAAAGATGCTTGGGGTCTCTGCCAAGCATCCTGATGAAGGAGAGTTTGTGTTTCTTGCAGATGACATAAAACTTGAGTACTTTGTCTTTTAGGGTAGACATCTTTGCTGGCATGCGCGGGTTGTTAGGGTATATGCAATGGGGCTCACTGGGGTTCATTTCACAGCTTTCCCTGTCAACCTCCCAAGTTTTGATTTCCTTCCCTTTCTCACACATTCTGCCTTTCGGGTAGCTTTCTGCCCTTTCAGTGTGTTTTTCTCACCAGGGTAGCAAGTGGGACCCTCGGCAGTATGTATATATATGCTCTTCCAGCCCCTGGTATTGGATTCCTCATTATGCATCTATATAATTCTTCCTCCAGTGCTTTTATAAAGTACAAAACACTAACCAGGTCAGCAACAACCTTATTATCACAGGCTCCGAGTCTCTGGGAACTGTAATCCTGTTGTTTGGATGAGCTTGTGTCAGTTTTGCTTTCTGTCACTGCTGCACAGTCGCTGACACAGATGATGTTTGACTTTGTTTTCTCGTTGCCAAGTGCAGCTGAGACTGAGCCCAGTCTGGGGCCTGCGTATTTGGCCCATGAGTCTGCAGGCAGGAGGGGGGAAGGGAAGCTGCTGTCAACAGGGCTGCCCAGCTTTTCTTTGTGCTCTGTGTGTGACCAGAAGTCTGGGTGTCATTGAGGGATAAAGGTGTCTCTTCTTCAGAGACAGTCAGTGAGCCAGCTGCACGTGTACAGCACTCAGAATACACACAGCTGGCTCTGAACTCTGGGGTTTCTGCCAGCCTGGGTGATAATTTGTGTTTACAGCACAGTGGCATGGCCTCTGTCCTCTCCTTCAGTTTGTATCTTTGGTTCTGTGGGTTCTGGAGCAGGACAGAGGCCATGACACTGCATTAATCCAGGAAATGCTCACTGGCACTCTGGTGGGCATTGATAAAATATGATCATTAAGCTGCAGCCTGGGAGTGCTCACTTCCCCCATCTCTCTGCCCCAGAACAGGAAACATATCATAGGTTCACACAGAGCATCTTCTCCCATCCCCGTCTCATTGAGAGTTTACTCCTTGCTGGGATGTCACTGTACATTCCTGTTTTTCCAAGACACGGCTGAACCTCAGCATTTCCTTGCTAGGCTGGAGTCTCAGTGAGAGCTTGCTGCAGCAGTTGCTGTGGAGCTGTAAATGCAAAACAGCTTCATGCTGAGCATGGAGGTCAGCAGTGTCAGAACTACCAGGCTCATGAGGAGCCAGGAAGAGTCTCGTGGCTAAAACATCTCGTTTTGTTTCTGTCAGGTTCGCTCCATCAGCATCAATGTGAGGAAGAACCTTGCTTTCAACACGCTGAGCCAGGAGCTGCTGCTGAAGGAATTCTCTACGATCTCTTGAAGCGGGGACGCTGCCGCTGCGCCGGCTGAGCGGAGATGGGCCCGCGTGGCAGGGACACCCCAGCTCTGCGGCCGGCCACCTCCTGCCTGCAGAAGGGACTGTGTTTCTTTTAGGGGAACGCCTTGCTGCTGTGTGTTTGATCCCAAAGGAATGTGTTTAAACAGAACTTGGGCTGAGGAGAGGTGATTGGCATGTTGAGGAGGAAGCAATTTTTTATGGTGCCATGGGAGTGGGCAGCCATTCCTGTGACATAGCAATGGGAGATTCCCTCCACAGCCTCAGGGAAAATGCACTGGAAACCTTTGTAGCAGAGCTGGGGAGAGCTCACAACTGAAATAATAAAACCAGCCCAGCTGTGTGAAACTGTTCTGGGTAGAGATTGCTCACCTGCTCTATGGGGAAAGCTCTCTGGTCCCAGGTGAGGGCTGTTCTTTTCCATCAGCCTGGGTCAACATGTCCTCCTGTCATGTAAGTCAAATCCACTGCCACCCCATTAGGAATGGCTTAGGATTATAAAACAGTTTCCCCAAGGAGCAGGCCTTGCTCGCTGCTGTCTCCTGATGTCAAAAGGTGTCACTTCAACCAAGCCATTGGATTACTGGAAAAGGGGAAACTTTGCCTCCAAGGCTGTTGGCTTGCAGGGTCCAGTGTGAGCCAGTATACAAGAATATGGGTCATCAAACAGAGCACTTTGTTGCTGGAGACCAGCTCTGCTTGGGGTCACTGTTGCTTCCAGTAGCCCCAGCTCATCTGCTGTTTCTAAGGTAGAGGGACATTTTTAGATATTTGGTTTTCATGGGGCAGAGGTCAGGCTGGTTCCTTCTCCCCACTCACCTTATTGCCCATCAGAGACTGCTTTGCGACAATCCTCCTCTTCCTCACAGGAACATCTGCCTTGCATATGTTTGCAGGTGCCTGGTGACCTTCATAAATGAAGAAGTCTCCAGTTTTTCCTTTGTGTGTAGCACACAGTTAAAATGCATCTGGAGAAGTAGTGACTTCACTTTCTTGCCCTCCTGTCTTCACCAAGCGACTTAGAGCCGTGGTCTGCTGAGGGCTTCTTAAGGAAGAGCTCTGGGATGATGCTGTGGGGCACAGGCAGACCTTTCTGCTCCCAGAGCCGGTGCTTCAGAGGTGCCCAGATCTGACAGAACCTGTTTAGAGTGCTGTGTCAGGCTCCCAGCTCAGGAATACACAGCATAAACACCCGTTCCACACCTGTTCCCTGCTCATGCATTTTCAGCTCCCAGCAGTGATGTTATGATGTTAGAATCTGGCTTGACTTGGTGGACCGAAGTAGAGAAGTTATTTACATCCCAGATCCAGAGGTTTTTTTCCTCCCCCCTAGAAAACAGGTGGTTTTTTTTAAAAAGTGCCTAGTCCTGCTCTTAGCCTTGTAGGTTAGTGTGAGTAATGTGGATGTCATGCTCATTTACTACCATTTTTAGGCAAGGCTTTTTTCATGCTAATGTGCGTTAATTGTGTTAGTGTTTCATCTTACCTGCTATGAGCATGGGAAACTGAAAGCTGTGTCCTTGGCCACCCACTGGGCACAATACTGATGACATTCCTATGTTTTCCTTGGGAGCACTGGCTTCTCTCAGCAGATGATACTATTCCTCAGCAGGGAATTGTCTGGCTTTTAACAGCTAAGCCAGACATTTATTTGCTTTCTACCATGCAGGTGTATGGGAATGTGTATGTGTCAAAGGGACAGTGCTTAGGGGAGAGCAAGCAGGCTCCATAAAATCACTACTTGAGAACAGGCCAGGGCATGTAGAGGAGGCAGATTCTCCAGTAGAAAATGAGGAACAGTTGTTTGCAGTACGTGGTGCTTGTCTGGGGGAATAGAGGGCGATCTCGCCTCTAAGGCGGGAGTTCCTGCTCAAGGGGACTTGAGGTGCAGCCCCAGCATTGTGACTGTTGGAGCAGAGTCATCCAGCTGTCCTCATGCCTCCTGTTCTCTGAGCCCACTTAGGCTGAGCCTAGACACATACGTGAGAGAGTTTGGGATGAGTCTGCTTCTGACTCGGCAACTCTGGAATTTCCAGCTTTTCACTCTGGGCCCAGCTATCCTGTCTCCCTGAGGATGCTCCCTTGCTGGGATGATCATAGAAGCCCAGGCATGTGTGAGATCAGTTCCTGAGCCCAAGCCCTCATCCAGGTCTGAGCTGGGGAAGACTGTGATACATGTCCTCTTGTCACACTGTCACTGAACCAAGCACTGTAAGTGGATGTACATACAAACCTAGAGCTCAATAAATAGCAGAGCCCCGCCTGTCCAGAGTGTGCAGTGTTTGTCCTTCACTGGAGGGAGAGTGGGGCGGTTGTGGGAGTGGCCCTGTCACCTTTGGTGGCACACTGGCTGCAGCAGGGCTATCACCTGCCCTTGGGCTCTTCCTGCCTGTGCAGGGGAAGGCTGTGGCGCTGCACAGTGATGCCTTGTCCTTGGTCCAGTGTGCAGGTACCATCCAGTAGTCAGCATCCCTCTTCCTCTTACGTGTCCCTGTGGCTGGCACTAAGGAAACCATGAGCGAGGGGTGCAGGGACCTGCCTGTGCGTGGTGGGATGCTCTCTGTTGCTGGTGTCAGCAAACTCCTGCTCACAGATTCTGCTTTGTTAAACACCCTACTACTATTTGTGTTTTGAGG
Source organism: Ploceus nigricollis (assembly GCA_013399945.1). Lineage (NCBI taxonomy): Eukaryota > Metazoa > Chordata > Aves > Passeriformes > Ploceidae > Ploceus > Ploceus nigricollis. The sequence goes on from VXBC01006750.1 coordinate 470,518, forward strand.
CCAGCTTGAACTGAGCAGAAAGTCATTTAAATCTTAATGTTCAGCTTCAGGTTGTATGTGACAGCCTCAAACTTTCCCGTATCTGATCTGAGCAGGTGAGTGTATTTTGTTATATCTAATTCATAACTCTGTCTGTTACTGGAAGAGCTGTTTCTGAGGCTTGGGGAGTGTGGGGAGAAGTCAGATTGCTACCTTTAAATTATGCAGCAGCTGCAGGGAGACAAATGTTTTACAAAATAATGACCTGGAAGAGAATTGAATTTGAACTAAACTTTGGAGGGAGTTACTAAAAGTTGTTTTGTAAGTGCCACTGTGATTTTTGATCTCTTTTTCCTGAGCTCTTACAGGTCTCACTTTTCATGCAGACTCGAGAGAGAGGCAGCTCCTCAGGAGCTGTCTTCCCTGTATGGGCTGGCAGCTCCAAATGGTGTTTTGTGTGTTCTTTGGAGCTGCCAGGAGCAGGTAGTAGCAAATCCCTGATCATGTACAGCAGCCAGAGGGTAGGGTGCACCTTTGCATACCTGCTGTGTTTGCTTTGCAAACGTCTTTGTCCTCTTCCTAGTCATGGCTATTGCCTGCTCTGATCCCCTATCCATGGCACAGGGGCCATTCCTCTGCAGGATCGAGCTGCCTTCCATGTGAGCATGTCCTGGTGTCTGTTGTGGGGTGCTTTCCTCTTCCCCCTTGAAGAATTGGACACTCCCTGCTCTGGGGTCCTGCACCCTGCTGCATGGTGGGTATCAGCAGAAGTCCTGGAAGGAGATGTTTCCTAGACAGCACTTGCACAAGGGACCAACTCCAGTGTGCTCCACCTGCTTCCCCACATTTCCTTCTCAGCGTGGAGCTGCTCTCTTTCCTAGCTCCCGTTCCAGTACAGGGCAGGCAGAGGGAGCAGCTGTTCCCCCTGCCAGGTCACAGCTGACGCTGTGTGCTTTGGGACAGTGTGTGGCCAGCAGTCAATGGTTAAGATTTACAGCTGGCTCTTGGCACTCAAAAGCAGCTCTTGGTCAGGACTGAGGCCTTTTGGGTATTCTCATCTTCTGTGGGCTCTGTTTTCCTGTTTGGTGCTTGTTGGTATGAGCAGGGTCGTGCTGGACAGAAGTATGACGAGTTTTTTTGGCAGATGAGCCATTGCAGTAACCTGAAAGATGTAAAGCCCATCTTTGGAAAGTGTAGAAATCCAAAGGGGCCAGCATAAGATGTGCGTTTCCCCTGGTGGCAACTTATTAATGCCTTTGCTGATGCTTTCAGGGGGAGGGCAGGCAGAAGAATAAGTGATGAATGGAAGTCTGGACCAGCAGTCTAGAGAAGGGCTGCTGCAAGTCTGATGGGACCTGGGGTCGCTGAGAGTCCTTCATGCTGGTCAGAGCCCTGGTTCTCCCCACCTGCAGCACAGTGTGGCTGTGCCCAGGGGAACACTGATCAAGCAGAGGGGTGATCCCAAATATATATGATAGGCAGCACCCTCGAGGGAGCATTGCTGAATGCTGTTGTATTCTAAAGCTTCTTTGGGCCACCCTGGCAGGTGCTCAGGAATGCAGACCTCAGGTCTGACTCAGTGTGGCTGTCACCCCTCAGGGTTGTGACTGACTGCAAAGAGAGATGCTCAGGATGGGGCTTCTACAGCTGTGCTGTACAGCTGCCCACACATCACTCAGGACCAGCAGCTTGTGCCCAGAGGAGCCCCTGCTCTCCGGGACAGAATGGGGCTCCCCTGGAGCCCCTGACATCTCAGCACACCCCAGAGAGCCAGAACAAGCACAGGGTCCTGTGCTGCCCTCTCCCAGCTTGGCAGCTGCTGGAGCACGGGCCGGACCGTGCTCTGCAGCTTCTGCTCTCTGTGCTGTCCCTCCAGGGCTAATTGAATCATGTGGCTGGAAATTGAATCCAATTGAATAGATTAAATGAGCCGGGCTTGCCTCTCACTGCAGCACAGCTCAGAGCCTTGCCAAGCTGCTGCCAGAGGCTGGGAGCTCCCAGGAGTCCCTTGGGAGCAGGAAGGGGATGGGAAGGCTGCTGGGAGATGGACACCCACTGTGCTGGGCTGCTTGTCCAGCTCTGCTGTGACAGATGAACCCTCAGCCATTTCTCAGTGATGTGCAGCCTGGCTGTGTCCCAGGGCCCACAGGTCATTCTGCTACAGGCACACAGAGGTTGGGTTGGCTTGTTTCCCTTCTGAAGCAATTAATGACTAATTAGCTGGAGCTCCCCTGCTCCAGGGTTCAGCCAGGGCCCTCCCAGCAGTGTACAGGGGCCGGGATGCTCTAATGACCTGTGGCTGCTCAGGAGTTCCAATCCTGTTGTTTCCCCAGCCTACAAGTGGAGCAAGTGGTGCTCCAGCAGCACCCCAGCCCCATGCCCTGCCTTGAGCCCCTCTGCTGCAACCATTTCCAGGCCAGGGGGATGGGATAGGATGGATTGGGATGGGCAGCTGAGAGCAGAGTGCTGAGACCACAGTCACAGCAGAGACATCCCCTGCCATGGAGGTGGGCTCGGGCACAGGGCCCTGCCCTGGCAGAGCAGGAGGACACGTGTCCGCAGCGTGGACTCGCTCGTGACAGAGATGCACATCTGTTCTCATAGCAGACCTGAGCTGCTGGAAGAGTCCCTGGTGTGGCATCCAGCGTGGCATAAATGAAGGTTGGAAATAGTATCTAGTTCCTCTTTAATTAAAACCTGAGCCCACAGGCACTGAGCACACAAACATGAGACTCTTCGTAATGCTGGGAGGGCTTGTGGGACTCAGGGTATGTCCTGAGCCCAGGAATGCTCCAGTCTCCACTTCCCAGACTAAGTCTTTTCTTCACACAGATTTTGTATCTGTTATGGAGAAGTGGCAAACAAACATTCTGGGTGGACACAGAGGCCCCCTTCAGCCCACCCAGCAGTGAGGCCATGCTGGGGAATCCCTCCTTGCTGGAGGGATAAGCAGAGGCAGGTGACTGGCTTTCGAGGATACAGTGTGTGATGCAAAGTCCTTTCTCCCTGCTGCACACCCAGATTTCTCACACCTGCTGGTTTGCATTTGACAGAGGAATTTCCCTTCTTCCTGCAGCATTCCTGCTTGCAAGGCTCTCCCAGCAGCTTGCAGCATCATCTGTTCCTCCTCCAGCTCTGCAAGATTTTTCAACAGCTGAAATTCCCCCCAGGTCTGAATCTCACAGTGGATCCCACCTGCCCATGTGTGTCTGCAGGGTGGATTACTGGAGATGGGAGCAGCCCTCCCCTGTGTGTGTCCCGGCTGATATCCTCCTCGGGCATCACCTCCCAGGGACCTGCTGGTCTGCTGCAGCTGTTCCAAGATCCCAGAGACCCTTCTCTCTGCAGAGACCGAGGGGCTTGTCCTGGTCTTGTGTCACCCAGATCCATTTCCTCTGCAGATGTAGTAAATATTATGGTTTATTCCTGAGTGAGGCCATTTGCCCTGCCTGGAGCCCTCCTCAGACACTTGCATGGCCATGAACATCCCTGTCCCAGGGAGCCTGTCTGGGTCCTGGGAGGGGAATAGCCGCTGGTGCAGAGCTGCTCATCTCCATCTGCTGGCATGTTTGCAAAGGGTGAAGCTGGTTTAAGGAGCTACTCTTGTTTGCCCTCTGCCTCTGGAACCAGTCCCTGGGTGCTGCACCCCTTGTCCCAGCCTGGGAGCTGCCTGGGAGCCCTCTCTGCTGTGGAAGCAGAGCTGTCCCTTGTTGCCAAGTGGAGCAAGTCTGAGCCCAGAGACACCAGGTGACCACAGCCAAAATAGGATTAATGGCATCTGCTGGGAGCTCATCCCGAGGACTGCTATTGATGATCATGGCTTTAAAATACTGTTAACAGTGGATAAAGCACTGTGATTTCGAGCACTCGACAATTACATCTCTGTTTGAAATTTCCTAAAGATAGGATAAGACTCCTGAGTCCTGCTCTCTGCTTTTTCGATAGAACTAATAAGAATGGAGATATGCAATTAGAGAGCGTGCAGGATGGTAGGGCAGATCAATGCCTTGTAGTTACCTAATGAAATGTTAAATTATGTCTTTCCCTCTCCCTGTCCCCTAATCACACCCACCCCAGGCTGCTTGCAGAGAGCAGAGGGCCTGGGGAAAATCTCCCTGCATTCCTCTACCCCTGAAATGCAGACCCAAGCACTCCTGACTCCTCTCCAGGGTTGTCTTCTGTGGCTTGGGACTGTCTTGGGTTTTGTGTGGAGCCTAGGTTTTCAGCAGGGGAGTGTAGGGACTTGTGGCCCCAGAGCTGGGGTGTCCCAGCAGGGAGCAGGAGGCAAAGATGAGCCAAAGGGATCAGTCCAGTATTGCAGAGTGAGTGTTCTGGAGGAGGAGTAGGGATGGTTGTGGGTGGGCTCAGCTCGGTCTGGCCTGGGTGTGGATGAGGCTGGTGGCAGCCTAGCACAGTTCTGTCTCCAGCCAGACTCTTAATCTGGTGAATTTCCAAACTTGTTCTCTTCCTCAGTTATGACAAGGCTGCAGTGGCCACATGATGAGCTGGGGACAAACAAGGCTCCTGGACAGCATGACCCTGCTCATACTTTCCAGCCCTTCTCACCCGAAGAGTCATTCCTGGCTGCAGCTTCACTGCCTGGGGAGCAGCAGTAATCCTGTGCAGATGTCCCTTACCAAAGCTCTGCTGTCTCTGACAGGGTGACAGATAGGCCACTTACCTGTCATGCCTTGTGCCCGGGCCAGTATGAATGGGTGATTTCCATCATGCTGAGGGTGTCTGAGTGGTCCCAGGGACACCCTGCCTCCGAGGGGCACACGGCCTGGGGGCACCTCATGGGGCAGCACCATTTGGACCCCCAGCCTGTCTCGCTCTGTTTCCTACTCATCCCACCCCTCTGCTGGCTGTGCCAAGCCCTGGGGCTTGTTTACCCTGTTTTTCTCATGGCTCTCTGCTGCTGTTCAGAGATGAGTTTTGGGACCTGGGTGCATCCCTGCCTGCCCCAGCAGGCTCGATCCATCTACCTGCTGCCTGCCCTCCACACTTCCCTGGCTCTGGGCTTTGGAGTATGGGCTTCATGGTTAGCTGTGCCTCTGGAGCCTGTGCCATGTGTTGGCCATCTAGAGCATGGCCCTTCCTCCCATTATCCCATGTAACTGGGATCTGGATTCTCAGGAGCCGACAGAGCTCTTTCTGTCCTCTGGAAATAGTTAATCCAGTAACATCTTCCGCAGTGCAGACCACCAGCCCTGCCTGCAGCTGGCTCCTGCCCATCCTGAACCTGCTGATTGCTTTTGTGGTGGATGTGGCCAGCAGCAGCCAGGCTGCACAAGGCACGCTTTGATTAAAGCCTCAGACACTGCTTAGGTGATTTTCCTCAGCCCGGCCCGCTCTTTTTGCATCTGCTGCACGTCCCGGTGAGATTGAGACGTGTTGCAAAGGATGCTCTGCATTCTGGGGTGACTTTGCTGCTGTGGCTGTCCCTGTCCAGACATACTCACTGAGGCATCTCTGCACCCAGTGCACCCACAGCAGGGCACCTGTCTGGGTCTGGACAAAAGGGCAGAGACCAGACCCATTCCTGCTTTTCCTACCCTGGCAACCTGCAGACCCTCACCTCCCAGTGAGGAAGGGTGCCCAGAGGAACATTTAGGGGAGGAGGATGTATTTTTCCCAAGCAGAGAAAGGCTCAGAGGCTGAGAATCCTGGCAGAATGCCCAGCCCTCATGTCTGCTACGGAAAGAAGCTGTAACCAGCGATCAAGTGAGTTGTGTCCCCCTTTTTCTACACTGTGGGGGGGTGGGATATGTTAGCCTGGGCCTGGGGCTGTCCCATCCTACCCTGTGGTACCCACCAAACCGCACAGCTTCCCCCCTCTCCCCAGCCTGGCAAAGCATCTCTTGCTTGCCTGCTGGAACAGGAGCACTTAGCTAGGATAAAAATAGCCATGTTTGCCTCCCAGTGGACCAGGGATGGCAGAAGGTGAAAACTTCCCTGTGCAGCTCTGCTGGGCTTGCCACATGCATAGCAGGATGGACCCTGAGGAAGGTGAATTTGGTGGGTGAGCTTGGGCATGGATCACGCAGTGCTCCCGGTCTACTTCCCTGGGTCACTGCTGGTCCCCAAGGGCAGTCAAGAAATGTGGGCAAGCACGTGGTGGAGAGGTCGGTGGAGGGAGGTTGAGGAGGCCAGGGAGCAGCAGGATGGACAAGCCCAGAAGTGCAGGGGATCCGTGGGCTGGCCAGGCTCCAGCTTTGCTTGTCAGGCTAAGTGGAGGGGGCACTGCCAGAGCTGTCCTGGGAGTTTCCCTCCAGGCAGGCAGTGCATGCAGGCTCCGTGCATTGGCCGGGCCACAGGGAGGGCTGCGGGAATGTGTTTAGTTCTCCGAGCATTTCTCCACTGCGTTTTCCTTGCTAAATGGCTCTTATTTTTAGATCCAGGCAGTTGCTAAGCATCACTGCCTCGCTAAGGCGGCTTCTTTCATGGCTTGACACCAAAGCACGCTGACAACATGCTGCCTCGTGAGCACGGCCCTCCCTCCTCGCTGATCTGGATTCCCTTCTGCCCTGCGGCTCCTGTGTGCCGGGCTGGCACAGGGATCAGGAGGGATGCTTTGCCTCCTCCCGCAGCCCCTGCTCTCCTCTGTCTCTCTGCATGGGTGAGAGAATGAAGGGAGGAGCACTGGGAAGCGATGGGAGCTGGACAGCCGCTGAGATGTGCCCAGGACCCCTGTCATGGTGCAAACAGTCAGTACTCAGGCAGTGGCATGACAAAAGCCACTGGCTGTGCCCATGGAGGGGACTCTTCAGCACAGTCGGCATCCCCCGGGGATGGCATCGTGCACAGATGGCAACAAATAACCAGGGGCAGCAGCGGGACATCAAGTTCCCAGTGCCAGATGTACCAGTGGGCTGTGAGCTCCTCTCTTGGCAGCACCGTGCCTCTGGAAGCCTCCCCAAGTATGCTGCTGCTTCACCCTTTCCCTGGGGTTGCAGGAGATGGGGTAAAATCCTGCTAAAGACTCCAACCCTGCATGGAAAGCCATGCTCAGGATGGGGACAGCAGTGGGATCCACTCCCGAGCTTGGCTGCAGGCAGGGGGACCTGGGCCGCCCTCCCCACACCTCTCTTGCATCTCTTGACCCCTGCCCATTCCCTCCGGCTCGGACCGATTTCGCATCCAGCTTCTCCCCCCAGGCGGAGGTGCAACAGGCCCTGGGGACCGGGCAGGGCTGGGGTTTCCCTTCCTGGGGGTCCCACGGCGCAGCCCGGCATGGGCACAGGCACGCAGGGCTCGGGGGACATCGCTCCCCCGCAGTGGGCTGTGGGGGCCTGTACCCCTCCTGCCCCACGCCTTCTCCATCTCTTGTCCCCTTCTCCGTCCCTGCGCGGTGCCTGGTGCCCGGGGCTCTCCCGAACCGCCGGAGGTGCGGTCCGGACCAGNCTCCCGCGACCTGGACGGCTCCTACGACCAGCTGACGGGTGAGTGCCGCCGCCGGGGAAGGTGCAGCAGCCACTCGGACCACGGCGCGGGGCGGTCCCGGGCACCCGCTTCCAGCCCCGCTGAGCCCCGCTCCCTGTCCGCTCCGCTTCGCCGCACGCCTTGCTCGGGGAGAGGGGGAACGGCCGCGACCCCGGCGCTGGAGCAGGGGAACAGTCCCGACTCCCGGGAGGAGGGTGCTCCTGGGGCGATAGGGCTGGTCCCAGCGTGCAGAGGTTGTCCCGAGGCAAGGAAAAGGCTCCGGGCGGGGGGTGGAATGCTTGGATCGCTTTTGGCCGCCCCCCAGGTTCACACTCCCTCACTGTACGCCCAAGCCCCTCGGGACACCCGGGTTTGGCGCTGGGCTCTCTCTGCCATGCCTTGGGCCCCCTCTGCACCCTGGGGTGGCACAGCAGCATCCCGGCAGCAGGTTCTTCCCCAGGGAAGACAGGCTGCTCCACTCTGAAACCCCCAGCAGCACCACGGTGCCTGGTGTCTTCACCCATCACCCGGTGTCCCCTAGAGCACCCCTTGAGATGTTCTGCCCCTGGATGGGATAGCTGTGGGACAGAGAGGATTAAGACGACCCATTTGTGACCCTATTGTATTCCCCTTCATCCTCTGCCCCATCAGGGAATTGCCGAGCATCCCACATCCCACAGCATCTCTCCATCCGTCGCACCTCATCTTCCACTGTCCGATAGGGAAGCAGCTGGGCTGGAGCTGGCAACACCCCTCCTTCCCCACGTGCTCTCCACAGATCAGGCCAGATCCTGTCCTCTTTCAGGGCCTCTGTTGCAGCTGTGAAACGGGGCAGCAGTTCCCACCGGCCCTCTGGGACCCCAATGGAGCTGAACCTTTCCTTAGCCAGTGGGGTTCGGTGTCCTGGTGCCGCAGGCACTGTTGTGTGGGCACAGGCGGCTTCCCTGAGTCCCGGTGATGCTTTTCCTGCCGAAGTCTGGCGTGGATTTCAGGATTTGCTCTAGAATTTCAAATAGGTGGTGGCAGCAGAGCAGGACCTCTGCTCTTCTTTCCTGAACAGCCCCACACATGGGAAACGCTGCTTACTGTCTGCCCAAACGTGCTGCAGGGAAGATATTTTTGAGCTGTGTAGGAACTTGGAACCCACACACAACTTTTGGTTTCTCCGGTAACTTTAAAATGTCCATATGGATTTAAATCAAATCAAAGTTAAAAATAAATTCCAGTCTCTCCAAGACTGAGACCTTTTATGCCTGGGCTTACCTCTGAGCCAGCTGTGCAGCAAGACCATGGATGGAGTGGAGCTGTACCACCATGCAAGTCCCTGCCTGCAGGGATGGGACTTTGGGGAAGTCTTTGGGGAATAACAGTGGAAATATCTGCCCCATTTCCCAGAGTGGGAAACAGGCACTGTAGGGCATGTCACTCTCTGTCAAGTCAGTGACCTGCCAGGGCAGAGCCTGCAGTAGCACCACGGAGGAGAGGGAGCTGGTCCCAGTGGCACTGATTTCCCCTGCACTGGCTGAATGCACTGAAGCTGACTCCCCCTGTGGAGGGAAAGCTGTCTTTCTCCCAGAAAGTGTGGAAGTGATGCAGGCAGGAGAGGGGACGCAACCTTAACTCTAGAGAGGGTTTACTAACTTGACCCCATGCCTTCTAACCTGGTCTTGGCTCTCCTGATATCCTGGAGATGTGGTGAGGAGCTGGGACCTCCACAGGGCTGTAGCAATGCCCTGGGGTGAAGCTGGCAGTGCCTGCGTGGGCTCTGTCTGCAGACAGGAGGGCTGCTGCTGGCACCTGCTGTTTGGTAGCTCAGCTCTGCTCAGGGTCAAGCACGAGCAGTTTTGGGTGTTCCTGCAGCTTTGGAGACCCCCATCCATCAGGATGTGTCAGAGTTTAGAGGACATCTGCCATGCAAGAGCTGTTAACCAAGAGATGATTTGGTGTCAGGCGAGGCGACAGCCCCACAGCAGCTCCAGTGTGTACAGGGACAGCAGTCAGTCCTGCTGCCTCTCATCACTGCCCAAAATCATGGGTGAGAGCAATGTGATTCCCACCTATGCATGCCCAGAGAAGGGTTAGCAACACCCTCTTCCAGAAGGAGAGGAGCTAAACAGGAAGCAGGACCTCCATCCATGCTCAGGATAGAAACATTCCACGATGTCCACTCATTCTTAAATTTAAAAAGCTGTTGAAAATGAGGGTGCAGTGACAGTCCCCACTCCCTGTGCTGTCTCCAGAGATGCCCAGCTGCCCCGGCTATGTGGGCACGTGGATGTGTGTGTGAGAGGCCAGAGTGAATGAGAACTGCCTGCGTGTGAGCAGTGGGGAGAGCAGCAGCGCTTCCTGTGCCGGGGAAACACGGACAGGCTGTGCTGGGGCGAGCCGGGATGGACCCTGCCTCTGCTGGCCCTGGTGAGGTGGCATGGGGCAAGGGCAGGAAGCAGCCATGCCTGCCTTGCTGCTGAGCATGAGGCTGGGCACCACCTGGGTGCTAAAGAGAGAAATGTTTAGGTTACACCACCAGGAAATTAAACTGGTCCATTTCTAGGATATTTAGATGACGCTAGCAAGAAATAAAAGCCATCCATAAATTTCATTATTCCTCCTGCCTCTAATGGCATGAGCAATTAGTGTGCAAGCAGCGCCCAGAGCCAGTGTCTCAGGACTGCTCTGGCCATGGCTCTCCATGGAGAAGAAATGGGAATCCAGAGCCACTTTGTCCTGAGAAGTGCAGGTGCCACATCCCTGATCCTGAATGCTGGCAGTGTGAGAGGTGAGTGAGCTTGGAGGAGGGTTTGCCTCCCGCCTGATGCTCCACGGGGTGTGTGGGCATCACGGGTGTCCTAGCTCCAGATCTGGAGCAAGGGTGGGTGGCCTGGAACTTGTCTTACCCCCTGGGACAAACCTCTCCCAGCTATGCTGTATCCTGTGAGCAGGACAACATATGCCAGCACAGAGTCAATATCTAGGCTGTCTGGGCTGGGGCAAAGCCCCTAACTGCGTTTTGGAAAAATGGGGGATTTATCTCCAGGGCTGTTGGGTCCCCAAAAAAGGGTTAGGAGGCTCACTTTTCACCCTTGCTTTTTCACCCCTGCTTTTTTCCTCCAATTGTTGTGATCTGGGGACTCGAGCAACCGCTTTGCTCCACCCCAAAGGCAGCCGCAGCGTTTGCAGGGTTGAGCAATTGCTGTAGAGATCATCTGCAGAGCTTTGGGATCCTTCTGTCTTCAGAGGCACGGCTGATGGATGGGGACTCCCCAACTCCTAGCACTTCTAGCAGCCCACCCTGTGAGATGAAAGCCTTAGGCAGCAGTGTAGCAGCAGCACAGCATCTGGCTGAGCTCTCCTCCCTACCTCGAGGGAGGGTGTTTCAGAGGTATTTCTCCCCATGGCAGTAAGAAAGGAGAGGTGGGGCCAAGCTGTCCCCCACAGACACATCAGAGGGAGAACAGGCCAGTCAGGTCGGTGGGAGGACAGTGGAGCAGGGTTCCAGTCCCTGCCATGGGATAAAGCTGAGGAGCTGTGTCCTGGCACTGCCGCAGGAGGGTCCCAGGTGATGGGCAGATCTAGGGCTGTGCCAGGGGCTTGTTCTGCTGCTGGCAAACCCGGCAGCTTCATCGTGTCTGCTCACAGCCCGTGATCAGCCAGGTGGGGGGAACATCTCCACCAGCTTGCCATGGCGTAGGACTTCCATCTGCATGGGGGATAATTTATTTCCCAGAGTGTGGAGGAGGTGTCAGTGGTAGCCTGTCCCAAATAATAGTGTGTGTAGGGGGAAGCACTGGGATCTGCAGCTGGAAGATGGAGTGACAGGATCATTGGATGGGAGCAAGGGCATGAGCAGGCAGGGGCTGGCCAGGAGCCCAGCTGCAGGTGTGAATGGCAGGTTGTGTGCTGTGCCTGTGTGCTGCAGGGATCCCAAGGAGGGGGACTGGGGTGGAGACTGTGCCCAAGACCAGCTCGCCCACATCCAGAATAAAGGTCCTTCTCTTGCCCAGTCGCTTTCTCGAGAACAGCCCTGCACAGCCCTGCACAGCCCTGTCCTCATGGGTCTGGCAGGGCCAGCTACCTGCCTCCCTCTGGACACTGTCAAGCATGGGTTGTCCCCTCCTCCTAGCAGCAGCCCCCAGGAGGGGTGACACCCACCAGTGTCCTTCCCCCGGATGTCTGACCCGTGGGAACCCGTGGGAACCTGTGTGTTGCCCATCCACCTGCTCCCCCGCTAACCTGCCTCCCCTCCTGTTGCTGCCCCATGCAACCTCCCTCTGCTTGCCACTTCTGCTCCTGCAGCCTGGCAGTGAGGCTGGGCTGGAAGCCACACTGACCCTCGAGCCAGGTGCCCGAGCTCCCAGGAGGTCCTCTGTCAGGGTGGGGTACTGTAGGGAAGGGTCTTCCCCTCGTGTGCCAGGGTTAGGGGCTCCCATGGGTCATCTCTGTGCCAAAGCGCCTTGCCCTCAATGGCTGCTGCACCTTCCCGGGGTGATGGGACTGTTGCCTGACTCTGCCTCATCTCTGTCTGCTGTCTCCCTCCTTTTGGCATCTGTACCCTCTTCCTCTTCCCTCTTTGCTGTCCTGGCTTGTCTGAAGTCCTCTGATGCTGATGACTTCTCCCTCATGGGGTGTTGTGGCATTGCTGAGATCCTGAGGGTCCCTGATGGAAGGGATGCTGCTCCTAGCCACACAGAGGGCAAGGAGCATGTGAGTGATGCTGCCGAGTACCACTGCTCACGGGCAGGTTGGATTTTGCAGGTGGAAAGGCTGGAGCTGAGGTTTTGGCAGCCGCTGCTGCATCCCTGCAAGCAAAGGCAGGTTGAAGTCCATAGGGAATTGGTGGCGCAGGATTAATTGACAGGAAGTTCGTGGATTTGGTTGGGCTGGTTAAACAGCTGATCTCTACAGATGCCGATGCATAATTCATGGATTGTCTCAACTTCGGCCAAGGGATACAGCTCCTGCTGCACAGGGCTGGCCATGCACAGGCTCTTTCACCACGTCTGTGTCTGGGCGTAGAGTTTTTCCTCACTGTTGGCCATGTTACAACTGGAAAATGTGTCTCGACTCAGTGGTGCTGTTCTCATACTGTGTGTTGTGCTGGCACCGGTTGCCCTCCAAGCTTTGGGAGCCAGGACATGAGGAGGTTTGGTCCCTGGAACAAACTCTGGTTTCTTCCAGCTGTATTGGGTCCATATGTCCCAGCTGGACCTGAGCTTCATGCATTAACAGCCCGGACGTCAGTGGGTCGCACCAGCCCTGAAGGACAGGAGAGACCCCGTTCATGGAGCTGCCTCTGCCTCACTCCTCATTAGTGATGTTTTCATTAGGGGAAGTGGTTTGGTTTTGTTTAAGCCAAATTGCTGTGCTTGGGAGATGATAAATCCATCTGCTGGCAAATCGCTCTCCTGCCGCCGGATCCCAGCCCTGCTGTCTAATCACGCTGCAGATAAATGAGCCTTTAGTGAAACGAATCTCCCTGTTGTCCCTCGCCGGGGGGGCTGAGCTGGGTGGTCTGATGCCATGGTCAGAGGCTCTGGCTTGAGGTGGGGAATCACAACCCTTCACTAATGCTGTAGAACTCTGAGGGTGGTTATTGCTGAGCAAGTGAACTGCTGGGGTTGTTGCAAGCGGCTTCTGTGGGAGCAAAGGGGCAGAGGAGCCCCTTCCCACAGGGCAGGGTCTGCAGATGGGTGCAGGGGTCATGTTCAACCCACTGTCCATGCCACAGTGCTCTGCTGGCAGCTGGGGTGGGTGTGTGCCATGCCATGGGGGTGAGTGGCAGGATGGGGAGGACGAGTGACCCCACTCCCAGTGATACTCCCCCTTGAGGGCTTTGCAAATGTTCTATGACAGCCGGGCTGTGCTGGGTGGGAGGCTTTTACTGGGGTCCTCCTGTCCCCGAGCTGCTCTGGCTCTGGCTGCTTCTGGCTTTTAAGTAAATTTGTCTTCCTCTTCAAATGAAAAGGGGTGGTGCAGCCTCTGGGGAGCCGTGAGAGTAATTAGCTTGTTTGGAGACAGAGCCCTGCAGGAGGGAGCTGGGGGCAGGATACTGCTGCCTTCAACAGGAGTTGACAGAGATGGGGGATGTGGAGGGCTGCTACCTTCACTGCCTCTGAACCTGGGCTTCCTTGAATGTTTCCTCTGTGGGCCAGACAGGGCAAGTCACCTATGGACACTGCTGGGCAGGGAAGGCACTCACTGCCATTGACATGCACTTCTGTGTCCATGCCTTGCTGCCTCTCCAGCCCCAAAGGCTCAGCTCCATCAGGTTCCAGATGACTCCGGCCCCATTTTGGCAGGAAGCACTCCGCTTTTGAATGTGTTGGGTTGCAGATCCCTTCTGTTTAGGGAGCTGGCACGTCTCCCAACCCCAGGTTGGTGTTGTCATTGCTGCTGGGGACTCTGGGCAAGAAGGTCAATGTGCCATCCATGCTGCTCCTGCTCACTCCACCTAGGGACATGGGGGGCCTTGAGACCCTGAGGTCTGCAGGAGGTACAAGCAGGAGCCCCACTCTGAGTGTGCGTGATCATCCGATTCCTGCACCAGCTTCATCCACAGTGAGTGTTTTAGGGGTTGTGCCCTGTGCAAGCGTGGGCACTGCCCACCCCTGCGTGCAGACAAACCTGCTCCGCTTGGAGAGCCCTGGGCTGTACCTGGAATGGGCAGATGGCTTTGTCCTGATGGGAGGGAGGTGTGGGGTCTGTCTGCTCACAAAGAAGTCTGTCAGGGGCCATGCTGCAGCAGCAGCAGTGCCTGTAGGTAGGCAGGGAATACTCAGAGCCCCAGGGGGCTGGCAGTGGAGACGGACAGCTTCACCTGTGGTCCCTCTCTAGGGAGCAGGTCAGGGACAATGATGGAGTGACTAACTCAGCAGGTGGGGTGGTGGCACAAATCTACTGCCTTAGCTGTGCCCTGCAGAGACTTGAGAACTGGATAGGATTGGACACCCTGGTCTGTCCTGTTGTCCCCGTGAGACACATCCCATGGCAGTGACATTCCTGCCGGGAAGGGGCTCAACAGTCTGAAGCAGAGGCAGGCCTCTTGGCAAGATGGTACCATGAGAGACTGGCATGACCTGTCACTGAGCCTGTGGGGCAGAAAGTAGGACCCTGCTCCTGGCTTCAGGCACTGACCCCAGCAGGAGAGCAGAGATGCACCATATCCCTTACCTGTCCTCTTCCCATTACCAACCACGCATCTGGACACCAAAAAGTGCTTTTTAGGGATGGAGCATCATTGGTGATGGTCTGGCCAGGATGAGAGTCACAGGGAAGAGGGATTTCCTTGACCCAGATGGGGAAGGTGTAGCCCTGTGGGTTGCAGGGAGGCACCAGAAAACTCTCACACCCATCAGGAGCCTGGTCAGGAGCCAGGGAAGAGCTATCTGTCTGCTTTCCCCAGTTACTGCAGCCCATGCAGCTGTGGTGGGGTGAGATGGGAACCAGCCTGCTCGCTAACGAGATTAGACAGGTGAGCCATTGCTCCTGGCCCCTTTGGTTAATCGCTTCTTCCTAGATTGAATTTTTTAAAATTGCATTGCTTACAGAAAGCCCCTGAATGGGTTTAAAGGCAATAATCCACCCGGCCCTCTGTCACTGCAAGGGCCCCCCTGGGGCTACTGGGCAGTGGGTTGTTGAAGTCCCCGGTGTGTCTCCACGTGTCTCTGGTGTCCTCAGGAGGTGACTGGCAGCACTGGCCTTTGACAGCTTCTGATTTATTCCAGGATGGAATATGCATTAATTTTTAATGGTGTGATTCAGTGAAGTTTCCAGAGGTGAGGGAGAAGGGACTGGGTCAGATGCCAGGCTCTGATGTACTGCAGCCCATGTGACAGGCCCCTTTTGCCGTCCCCCCACCCGCTGCTGCCTCAAGGGCCATGGTAGGCAGCTGCCCATCCTGCTAGACCCCTAGGGGCATGCTGGATTTGGGTGGTTCAGTGATGTGGTACAGCACCCCCAGCCCTGGTTGCACTTGGTTGAGGTCTCGTCTGACTCTGGAGCAGGGAGGGACAGCTGCTGGTGCCAGGTTCTGGGGTCGCAACACAGGTGGAAAAGGGGTGTGGGGCTTGGGCAGCACAGTAACAGATGTTATAATATGCTGTGGTTATGAGTGATCCCAGCATCTCTTGGAGACATCTCAGCCCTCTCCTGAGTGGTGGGATCTGCCCCTAAGTACCTCTTTCTTTCCCCTTCACTCTGCTTCTAGCAGTTGATGTTCTGAGCCCATCCCCAGCCCTCTGCTGATCATGCTGACCCAAACGAATTTCCCCTGGAGCCCGCCCTCCCTGCTTGCTTCCCCTCCATCGTGCAAAGTGAGTCACTCCCAGGCACCAGGAATCATTCATGTCATTTCCCCCTTTGCCGCAAAGTCATTAATGCGAGTGGAATAATTTGTTGCATAACGGAGAGGATCAGTGGGAGCGCTGCTCTGGCAAGCAATTCCTGGCCCTGGCCACCACTGCCCTGGGAGAGGGCAGCTTGAGGGGATCCTGCTGGTCCCATGGCTGCACCATGCTGGCAGCAATGGGGTCAGATCCCTGAGGCATTTTTCCAAAAGCCATCAGGTCTTGCCTGAATCGCAGCCTGGGGTGATGGGCCTGTTTGTCATGGCCTTGGTGTCTGCTCACCCTCACACAGATCCTCTGAAAGGGATGTGTTCCAACTCCCCCACAATGACATAGGCAAGAAGTGTCCCCCGCATTGATCAGGGTGTGTATTGTGGCTCCCCTTTGTTCTGGCCACATCCCTGCCTCCTACCCACTCCAGCTCCTCTGAGCTCCCCATGCTGTGGGTGTCACAAGTGCTTCCTACCAGCATCCAAATCCCTCCTGACTTCTTGCTCCAGAACTGAGGACCCCAGAGTGTCCCAGCAAGGGTGCAGGCAGCTCTGGAACTGCTCCCAGTGAGTTCCCAGCTGGCTGTTTTCGGTGTAAATCCAAACACAGCTGGCAGTCTCTCCTGGGGACCTTGCAGCCTCCCAAGTAGAGGGCTGCCCAGAGGGGGCACTTGCCACTCCACTGGCAAAGGGATGTGGGGGCTGTGCTCGAGTGATGCTCGCTGTGATTGTGGTAGATCCGGTGTCCCCCCTGCATATCGAGTGGGAGAAGGGCAAGGAACAGTGCTTTAGGTGGTAAGAGGCATTGTGGAGACTGCTCCCCCTCCCCAGGGTTAATTTCCTTCTATCCCATGCTTGGCCAGGCATAAATTTAAAGATGCTGTAATGGGAGCGGGAGAGCGTAAGAGGATTGGGCTGAGGACAGGAGGATTTAACAAAGGGAAGGGATGTGGCTGGGGCTGGGAGCTGCACAGGGTCTGATAGTGCAGGATGGGCAGGAAATTCTTGAGAAGGTGCCACCCTGATGTGTCCCAATGCCACTGTGATGGCACCCATGGTACCCTCCAACAGCAAACGTGGGAGTGAAGCCTTTCCCCTCCTCAGGGAGAGCTGCTGCTGGCTGGGTGGGGACAGGGCTGTGAGCTGCTTGTTTGCAGTGTGGCCGTGCTGTGTGTTCCACCCGTCTGTGCTTTGCGTGAGACACCAGGCACAAGTTCAAACCCAAGCCTGGAGTAACCCAGCAGGAGGGCATCGTGCCTGCACAGGGGGACTAGGGGGGCAGGAGCAGGCAGAGCCCCTTTAGGGTGCCATGTCCCAGCTGGGACTTAGTGCCCTTGGCTCAGCTGGGCAGCAAGCCCCTCGCTGCAGGGGGCTGCCCTGAAGCAGAAAGGGGAAGAAGGAGATGGTGTTTAATACTTCCAAGTGACTCACTGAAAACCTGCTGTTCCTTGGAACTGGTCATCCCCCAGCATCCCCCAGGAGGGGCTGGGATCGGGGCCACCCCAGTGCAGTGTAAGCTGGAGGGAGAGGCTCTTTTGGGACCACACCCATGGAGGCAAAGGAGCCTTTTCTTCTCCTCCATCCCTCACAGACTCCAGAGTCCCACCTCTGCCCTGGACCACAGTGCCAGGACAGGGACGTGGGTCCCAAGGGATGGCAGTTTTCCCCCCAGCCCTGCACCATCCTTTGCCTCCCTCAGCACTGTTTGTTTTCTCAGCCTGCCTTGCTGTAATTACAACCCACTGTCACTCTCTGGATAATACATCTTCTCTTTTATAATTTCTTAATTAAATAACTGTGGGGACGTGAGGGGCTGGTAACCCCTTGTTTGCTAGGATGAACAACCCAGTGGCACTGAGGAGGTCTCCTGGGGCCGGCAGAGGAGCTGGATGGGGATGGCTGTGCCCTGGCCTGGGCAACATGGCTGAACATGGGGTACCTGCATGCCCTTGGGAGGGATGAGGTGCTGACTTTATTGTTCATGGGCACAGGATCTCTGGCACAAATGTTTCCAGGCCAACCCTGAGGAAGTGCCCTGGATGTGACCACTGACACCCTGTCTATAATTCTCCCCTCAGTTTGGAGCCTTGCCTGCTGCCAGGCCAGCCACCTCCGCCTGCAATTAGTTGGTGCTAATAGGTGTCCCTGGCAGCTGCTGCCAGGTCAGTGATCTCTGGCAGAGTATCTGCCAGGCTATCCCCCCGTGGGACCAGACACATGGGTCCCACTCCCTGCTCAGCAGAGCATTCTCGGTTGTGCTGTTGGTCCTCAATGCAGACGTGGCTCCCTCTGCTCAGTCTCCATCCCTTCGTCATCCCTCTGCTGTCTCTCTGTCTTTGCACCTTCCCCTGGAGGCTGGTCCCAGTTTGGGCACTGTCAGTGGTGCACCTCCAGGTACTGCCCCTGTGTCTTTCTGCTCTGGGTGCTCCTTTCTCCCCATCACAGCCACCCCACAAGCTGTTGTGGCAGTGGAAATGGAGTCTGTTGTGACATCCTCAGGAGCAGGATATGGCCCTGTTTAAAAACACGTGGGCTGGGGTGGTAGGAGCACTCCCCTGGGCACTGCTCCTTCTGCTGTGACGGATCGGGGAGGAGAGGTACAACGTGTCTGACTGGGGCAGACTGGGAAATGCCCCCCACTGTGAACAGCCCTGGCTCTTGGGGTCCTGGCTGGGAAATGATCAGTCTGGAGATGGAGCAGTTTTAGAGGCACTGTAGGTCTTCATGGCAGGATGTTGTGGGGATGAGTTCCGTGATGATGTAGGGGTTGTGTACAGATGGGGAAGCATGGGGTGACCTGCAGGCTCAGGGTAGCTCTCCTCCTGGTATGCTGCCCATTCTCACAGCCTGTCCTCCTGCCTGCCCTGGATTTGCAGCTCCAGACTCGGTTTGCACAGATCAAAGCCCGGGGCCATCTCTCATCTTGGCTTACCTGGGTCCCGCCTGCCCCCAGCCTGGAATGCGGGGGAGGTTTGGAGGTAATCCTTGCACACGGGATGCTGCTGGCTAATTGTAGCAGAACCTCTCACTTCGTGGGAACCACGGCAAATTGTCCCTTGAGCCCTGGCAGCAATGGTACAAATCTTCCACTAATTAGACTTGAAAGTCCTCCCGTGAGCTCAGACACAGGATGGGTATTTGATTATTAACATATTTATTTCTGAATCTCTCAGCAGGTCTTGCACTGGAAGGTTGTACTCCCCCTCCATAATTGCCAGGCACATTTATTCCTATCAAGAGTGCCTGGGGGCTCCAGGGAGGGGGGAGGGGAGCTGTTCAGGTCTGTGTGCTAATTTTTGGAATTGTCTAATTAAGGTGTGTAGAAGAAAACCTGCTGATGCTGAGAAGGTCTTAGGCAGGAGCAAAGCCCTGGGCTCTGCTGCGTGCCTCCCACCAGCCCGTCTCCCAGATGGGATGCTCCTGACCCTCCTGCCCAAATGGGAGCCCAGGGATATCTTCCCATGTGTTCCCAAGCACAGTGGGTCGAGGCACTGGGCAGGCAGAGGAGGGCTGAGGATGACCCAGTGGTGCAGAGCTGGTGCTGGGCACCACAGCCCAACACAAAGCTGCTGGCCATGGCACCTCCAGGGAGAGCATCCCTCCCTCCAGTGGAGGCAGACAAACTGCAATGGAAACACTGTCTCTGAAACAACTGAAAATAGCTTTCCTGTCCCCAAAATGTCAGTTTAAAGAGGCAGTCTCTAGGGCCCCCCCTGGGCTGGCAGTCGGCTGAGCGAGTGCCCTGGAGATGCTTAGTGGGCGGCCCTGCTGGCCCATGGGGCAGAGAGCAGCAGGGTGGAAGGCTGAGCCATCACTCAGGGTACAAGTGGAGAGAGGATCAATGCTGGCATGGGGGACCATTAGCTCAGCCATGGGGATGCACTGTGCCTTGGCCTGAGGCTGGAGAAGGGCGCAGGTGGGCTGTGGGCTGTTGGAAGGGCAGACCTTGTGTGTCTGCCCCGCCCTGAGCTCCCCCAGCCACCTATCCAGGGGCTTCAGGCCAGTGCCAGGGTGTTGTTGGCATGGGGACTCGATGGGTTTGGTGAGGAGCCATGGGTCAGGACCTCAGCCCCATCTCCAGCACCACTTTGCTCTCCCTCCCTGCCTTTTTGCTGTGTCTCCCTGAGCCGAGGGCACGCACCTCGTTACAGCTCTGGAGTTATTAATAGCAGCAAACACTCTCAATGCCTTCAAGCCAAGTCCATTTTGGGGGAGATTCCTGCCATTTGAAGCATGTTTCCCCTCTGGGTGTCTTATCTCCCTCTCCCAGCTGTGCAGCCAGCGTGTGCAGGAGCCCCTGGATAAGCGGTGGTGCTAATAGCCTGTGTCACTCAGCGCGGCAGCATCCGCCTGGGTGACAGAGGGTGTCCCCTCCCCGGCCCACAGGCAGCCCTGAGCTGCCTGAACACGTGGGAGCCGAGGTCGTGTCCCAGCCTGTTCCCACTGTGCTTCCTCCTGTCACCCTGCCGAGACAGATCTGTTGGTGGCCAAGTGAGCGCTGATTGCAAGGAAATGAGCCTAGTGCCACCTCCAATTTACTGGAGCCCAACCTACATGTGATTGCATAGAGCTCATTAATTTGCCACCATCACTGTGGCTTGGTGTGGGGTGGTGAGGGTGGCAAAGCTGGAGAGATGTTAAAGACCATGTCCTCTCCTGGAGCAGACTTGGGAGCAGGGCTGGCATCACTTGTGACCAGGCTGAGATTTTTCCCAGCTTCTCAATTCAGGAGACCCTGGTGATGATTGGAATGGGTGCTGGAACAGGGCTGGGGATGGAAATCCCTGCTGATTTTCATGGGGTGCCATGGGCATGGAGCAAGGTGGGCATCTGAGGGGCAGAAAGATGCTGGTTTGGGATAAGGAGATGCTGTGTCTGTGTTGTGCCCCAGTGTGAGCTGTGCACCCCTGTACAGCAAAGCTCACACTTGTGAAGGCCATGCTCTTTGGAGCTCCTGGGTGCTGTGCTGCCTCACTGCCTGGTATACCCTGGGTGCCCCCAACGCTGCTGTTCTTTTCAGACACAACAAGCTCTGAAATGCCCCCAGATGGTCCAGGCAGAATATGGTTCTACTTGCTTACAGCTGCTGTCTCGATGTGTCAGCCCTATAACCAGGGCTGGGTTCAGCTCCTGGCTCTTCTCCCTTCTCTGTGCTTTCCCTGCAGCTGTTGGTGCAGTCAGTTATTGGTGCAGTTCTCTGCCCTCCTACTGCAGGACACGGAGACGCTCGGGGTGCACCCCAGGAGCCGGGGTGCGGTTTGATGAAACCGTTCCAACTTTGTCCTCTCCTGCCGCCGCTTCTATCCTGTTCATGGGGTCAATGAATTATTCATATCCTGGCAGGCGGGGGTGTGTCTGTGGCCGCCTGTGTGATGCCAAGGGGGCCAACATGCCGCCGAGCACAGAGAGCTTTTCTGTGTAAATACCTAAAATATTTAGGAGAACTGACGAAAAAAGATTCAGCTTGGGAGCATTCAGTGTCTCAGTGTAATCTGGATATCTGAGGGCCATCACGAGGGTTCTGGGGGTGATGGACACACCAGGGTGGACCCTGTGGGGCTCTGACTTTCATCTTGGCCTGACACACACCACCCAAGTTGGTGGTGGAGGTTGTGTCTGTCGGTCCAACCACCCATCTGTTGGGTCTTTTTTTTGTCTCTGCCATCCAGGAGTGGGGGTGCCCCATCCTTTCCCTGCATTGCAGGGGTGCTTTGGCATGTGCTCATCCCTAGTGTGGTGCCACAGAGCCAGGCTGCAGCCCCATCACCTGCTGCCTGCCAGCTGCTGGCAGGTGGGTGCTGCAGGACCAGCGCACAGCATTGGGCTGGGTTCTTTCCCTGGCAGCGCCTTCCCAAGCAGACAGATCACGTCACATGCATTTTTTAGCAAGATCCACCAGCTGAGAACGAGCTGAGCTGTCACTGCACGTTTGTGATCAAATCCAGACGTGCCCTAGCAGCCCTGGGGAGAGTGGCCCTGCGTGCCATTCCTCTCTGTCACAATTTACTGGGCACAGCAGGTTGGGGATCCAGCCGTGTCACAGTTGCAGGTATGTGCCCCTGCCTTCCCGAATGTACCAGGATGACCAGTGCCCTCCTCCCTGCTGCGGTTCAGTGATTCCTGACCCAAACAACTGAGCATGGGTGCAGTTATGATGCAGAGCTGTTGATGGTGTTATGCTTCATGCACAGTCCTACATCCCAAAAATTGCACCTTCTGCTGGCAGTCAGAATGAGGTGGGTTTGCTGGCAGCAAAGATTGGGTGAGAAAAGGGTTTGTGCTTGTCCTGGGATGTGTTTTAGGCCAGGTTCACAAGGGAGCAAGCAGATGTAAGGGGTGCAGGGAGCTGTGGCCAGCTCTGGATGGAAAAGCACATGGAGCCAGCTGGCTGTGACAATGTACGGCTGCCCTGCAAGGAAGCCTGGGCTGCTGGCAGCTTTTCCTTGGGCTTTGCAAGCTCGTCCTTTCATGGATGCTCTCTGAGCCTTGGCAAGGTAGGAGCTGTGTGCTGGCCCACGGTCTGTACATCCCAGGGCCAAGCTGCGGGATGTGAGGCGAAAGGCAGGAGGGGCTCACGGTTAGAGCCCACAGCTCCTCCCAGGCCGTGTGCCCTGCTCCGAGCCTTCCTCCACCTCCTTGCTGGATTTGTCGCTGCCCCCCTCGCCTCCCCGGTGGTGGGGTGGCGCTGCCTGCGGTGGGTGCCTGCGGTGTGCCCGTGCAGCACGGCTGTGTTGTGTGTTTCCCTCTGCAAGCGCAGCAGAGCCCTCGGGCTGCACTTCGCTGTGACAGCCCATCCCACGTCAGACCCGCTGCAAATCCTGACTGCTAATAGCTATGCAAATTACCTCATTAGCTGCTTTATTTATTTTCTCTGGCATCACGTTTTCAGCACTTCCCCCAGACCCGGAGGCTGCGGTTTCCCCGGGCTGGGAGGAGGCAGGAGCAGAGCAGCAGCACGCAGGTCTGGCTGGGCTGAGCCTTCCTCGGCTGGTGGCAGGGGTGTTGGGATCCCACGGAGCCATCCACCCCGATGTGGTTTATCTGGAACCAGAAACTCATGGCTCCTGAAATGATCCTGCTGCTGGATGTCCACCTCCTCCTCCCTCATCGTGTCCTGGCTCTGGGGTGAGTCTTGCTGAGCTCTCCCTCCAGCCAGGACCTACTCTGTGCCTGCCAAGCAACTGTGGGTCTGGCATTGCTGGGATGTGTACACCCTCCATCTGAAAAAAAGGTGAGTTTGAATTATTTAGAAAGAGAACAGAGCATTTGCTCAGCTGCTGTGGACCTCAGTGGTGGGCTGAGGCTTGGCACAGGGTCGAAGGATGTCCTGCATCCTTCTCACTCTGATTATCCTTCCTGGTAATGGAAATTTTCCTCCTTCCCGCCCTGATTGCCCTTCCTCATTACTGGAAATATGCCTCCCATCCTGACAGCCCTTCCTCCCTGAGAGAAATGTTGGCATCTGCTTTCTGCCAGCCACAGGATGACTCCAGAGAGCTCACAGATGCCCTGGCCAAGGTGGCCCTGGGCTGGGGCCCTTCTCTGGTGTTGTCCCGGAGGGGTGTAGCCCAAGTTGAAATACTTTGAAGCCCAGGCACCATCCAGGGCTGGCACAGGCACAAACAGTCTCTGACTACCAACCCAGCATGATATCCCTTGGTGATGTGCATGTCACAGGGCATCCCTGTGACATGCTGGATGGTAAGCACATCCCTACCCATGCTGGATGTGCCTGCAAGCACTGCTCTTTCCTGGCTGCATTTTCTAGGGGTGTTTATGTGCCCACGACATCCATTACAGTGAATCAGGCTTTGCATGGACACCAGGGGACCCACATACTGGTGTGATGACTGGTATAAAGACCTTGATTCAGCCACTCCATGGGCTTGTCAGTGCCATGCTGAGCTGCCTGCAAGCATTATGTCTTCTCCCCTATCCCCTTCTGTTTATCTTTTATTTCCTCCCTTCTCTTGGCGGCTGTGCTAATGAATATTTCATGGCCAGGAACCAGCGTGAATTCCCCCGGCAGCTCCCTGCGCTCCCTCGCCAGGTATCAGCCCAATAGTCGGTGGCTTAGGAAGGATGCATCTGCCAGGAAGCCATCTCGGGAGGAGAGGGCCCGGGTAGGAAAGGAAGCAATGGCTCTGGTGTGGGCAGATGTGTCGTGTCCCCTCCTCGGTGGTGTTGTCACTGTCACTTCAGCCTCCAAGGGACTGCCAGCGGACCGCGGTGGCCGCATGTCCGTGGTGGCCGCATGGCCTTTACGGTTCCCATGCTTCCTCTCACACGCGTGCAGGGCCACGCTCCGACACAACAACACGTGTCCTCTCCTGTCCCCCGTGTGCCATCAGCTGCCACAGCCGTCTGAACGAGCGGTGTCCCCGGCTCACCTCCCGCCTCTCCGCCGCTCTGCTGCGCTGTACCGGGGCTCCTCTCAGCGTCAGGCAGCGGCACCGCGGCCGCACGGAGCGCGGGGCACGGAGCGCGGGGCACGGAGTGGGGCAGTCCGTGTCCCCACCCCTGACATCACAGGTTCGTCGCATGGCCTGTACTGCCTGTCCCGGCTTCCAAGCTGGAGGTGTCCCAGCACAGCCAGCAGGCAGGCGTGGGACCAGGGCAGGGAAGTGCAGGATGATGCTGGTCTTCAGTCTCCCTGAATTTGCCCTTTATCCCCCAAGCCAGGCTGGGCCCCGGTGCAGGCTCAGCATTATGAGGTGTGGGCAGTATCTCTCTTTGCCAGGGTCAAAGCACATGGGGGGAGCATGTGCTGGAGCTGGAGCCAGAGCCTGGAGCCACAGTCTTCTTCCTTCCCATTGCTGCAGCTCCAGCAGCAGCATGTCCCCTTTGGGGGCCCAGCAGATGCTCTGGGGACACAGGCTGACTCTAAGTATCTTTTTGGGAGATGATGTCCTTTGTCCCACAGTGAGGCACTGTGGGGAATGGAGCTCACCTGGGGCTGCAGCTGGGGCAGGTGCTGGGGAACCACTGGTCTTCTTAAGCAGGTCTGGCAGAACCACAGGCTGGGCTGTGGGGCAGGAGGCTGGCAGGATGCACCCTGCAGTGGCACCCGTGGGTGGATGTGACCCAGGTGGGGTCTTCAGCAAGAAAAGTTGTGTAAGGGTGAGCTCAACTGCCCTGCCTTGTGGCTTGCTTTTGATTTGTGCTGAATTCCTACTCGGCTTTCCAGGGAGGAGCAGGGTCAGTGACCAGGGTGGCTAACATCTGCTGGTCTGGAAGGGACAGGAAATCCCCTGTCCTGCATGCCCATCATGACCAGGGTGAACAGGATGGCACGTGCATGTCTCACCCACCCGGGACATGTTGGGATGGAGCAACTTTTCGTGTCAGATGGAAACTGGCTGCCAAGGAGCTGGATGGTAGGGCTTGGGATGGATCTGCAAACTTTGTATGCTGTCATGTAGTGTGGGCTCTGGCACCCTCCTGTGGCTGTTCTGTCGCCTGTCCTGTGTCCCGCGGGCCTTTGGGATGCTGCAGCTGCCTTGGTCTGGTTTGTGCTGGCTGGTCCCCGCAGCACTGGGGACACTGTGCATTTGCAGGATCTGGCCTTGTCTCACACAACTCATGGGACCTGATCACTGCAAGAAACTGTCCCAATGTGTTTGTGTTGTGGGGTTGAGCCAGGAGCAGAGCTCCTGGGTACTGTAGACATGGATGAGCGTCCTAAACCCCACACCTGTTCCCGGAAGGTGTCAGGAGTGGACTGGGCACTGCTGGCTCCCCAGTCTCTGAACTTTCAGCTGGGGGCAAGTGGTTCACAGGGATACATTTAGTCAAGGTGTTGCATTCACAGATTGTCTCTACATCTGTGTGTCTATCTGGTGAGCTGCCCAGTCTGCCTCAGCTGGCCCAGACTGGCCCCTTCCTCTTGTGAGGTTAATGTCCCTTGCAGCCCTTCCTTGGCCTGGGGCTTTGTGGATGTATTCTTAAAGGATTGCAAGTCCCTGCTGTGCTGTGTGTTGTGCCTTGTTTAGGATCTCTCCAAACCTGGCTCAGCTATGCTGCCAGTGCAGCATCCCCTGCTGCAGGTCCCCCTCCCCCTGGGACACTGTCGTGCTGTGGTGTGGAGACACTCTCTTGGGCAGCTGGGCCCCTTTTGCAGGGCCATAGCCTGTATAAGACAAGGGACAGACAGAGGGGCTTGGTTTGGAGGGGATGGCCTTTCTTTTGGGGAGCAGGAGGTGAGGTTCCCCTATGCCACAGGGTTGGTGGGAAGTGGTGGTGCTCTTGCCCCTTCCCCTGGGACTCCTTCTTGAGGTATTGGTAGGGACTGGACAGTCTGGCTGTTCCTGGCTATATCATGGCTCCACCCTCTTTTCCATCCCTGAGGGAACAGAAGCTGTAATTTCCATCAGGTCCTTTTTGTTCGCTTCCTTCCCTATTAATAAGAGATGAAATTTATGAGATTATAGAGTCTGGATGGATTCAGAACTGATAGAATCCTGCTGCTGTGGGGTGTGAATGCACTGTAGAGATGGAGTACAGCTGGGAAAATGGTACTAGGGGAAGAGACGTTGTCTTGAGTCTGCACAGACTGTCTCAGGCTGGCTCTGGGAGCAGGGAAATCCCACTGCCACCACACTCCAGTCTGTCTTCTGGCTCTGACATACTGTGCAAGTTATCAACTTGCTGCCAGGCTGAGTTTTGGAGTGAGCAGCTCTTAGAGCAGCTCTGGTCTCAGAGTCTGACTCCTCTTCCTCTTCCTTGCATCCATCCTTGTCTCCTCCCCCGTGTGGAGCCAGCAGAAGTGGATGCTTGGAGATGCAAGACACTTGCAGTGATGAAGGACTGATGCCCAGGGATGCAGGATGTTCACAACACTTGATTGTGGGAGTGGATGGCTCATGCTCAAGGGATGCAGGATGCTCTCGGTGCCGGCTTCCCTCCGGAAGGAGCATCCTTGCCTGCTCTTGGAGAGAGGCGGCCCTGGGATGCAGCGGTGCCTCATTGGTCAGCGGGACCTGTGGAGTCTGCGGGTTGCCATACCAACCTGCCTCTGGTTCCCGGCCAGCCGGGGCGTGAAGTGCCGGGTCGAGCTGGTGCCAAGGGGCGGATCAGGAGCCAGGGGCAACCCGAGGCTCTGCCAGCCAGGGAGGCGTCCATCCGCTTCTGCCGGAGAGCTGGCTGGCCCCGCTGGGCTCCCCGGCACCCCGCATCACCCTGACGCTGCTCCCCGCCTCTCCCCGCAACTTTGCG